>LR738709.1:21411036-21424492 GCA_902687465.1 Secale cereale
GGGGGGGGGGGGGGGGGGGGGGGGGGTGTGTGTGTTTAATCAACATCTACACGTGAAGTATTATGGCTTCGTTGGAACCAGGGCGCAAGCTCCAATCGGAGGCCCCACCGACCCAGTGGACGATTCCGAACGAAAGGTAACAGACCCGCGGGAGGAAAGGTGACAGACTTCAAACTCATTGACCGAGCCGGACTCATATTCTAGATATCAGCACGTACGTGCGTCCGTCCATAAATACAAGGGAAAAGAGCACACACCTAGGTACGAAAACAATCGAGTCCCGGGTACAGCAAAGTCGACAGTTTTACGCCCTAGCTAGCTACTTCTTGTCGTACGTTCCACCACCTATCATCGTCGTCTCGTCGTCATGGAGAGCGAATCCCTGTCGTCCTCATCAGCGGATCCTCACCCGTCAGCAGAAGCCTATGCCAACATCAACACGGCTATCAAGTGTTTGAAGGAAGGCCAATGCCAAGATAAGATCGACGCGTGGGCTGCCGCGTGTGTGGGGCAAGAACCACCACCGGATGCTGAGGCCTGCGCCAGCACGCAGGCCACGCTGATGAAGTGCATAATGGACGCCAAGGCAGCCACCAGGGACATGGAGGAGGAGCAGGAGGGGAAGTCGAGCTGATTGTGATCCACGCCGGCCTCATCGTTAGCTAATCAGCGCTATATATACCTAGTTTCATCATGGATGCCTTAGATAGATTAATAATTTGGAGTTTTTATGATGTAGAGTAGTAGCTTAATTTAGATCCTGGCTATTTACTTTGTAACGCTTTGATCGTGTCAACAATCTCTGTACGATAATTGTGATGGATGCTTGCTTTAGCTTATACCTTGCCACGTAAGTACACGCTCCTGTAACAAAAGTCTACATTGATTGTCACTCCTTCGCGATTAATCCATACATGTTAGTTGCAAGAAACTGATTCGCTACAGCATGTTAGTGGTCTGCCCAGGAAAATAAACCATGTAGTGGTTCAAGCTTCATGTTAGGCTAGTAGAAGCTAGTTGTTACTTCAATCGATGAAGGCCATGAGGCTAACTGGTAGTAATTGCTTATTCTTTTCTTTGATCGGCCTATGTTAGCAATGACGTACTCCAGCAAACTTCTCAAAAAATCTGAACTGATGAAGAGAGACGAACAATATATTTTATGGTGTAAAGAAAAACCAATAAAGAGAAGCCCATCGGTCCATCTCTCTGTGTCTATTCTTCTTCCATATACGAATCGTGGCAGCAGATTGGGCGACGCCATCAACCACAATAACCACACACCACCGAACAGTGCTCGGCAACCCAACGCTCGGGCATTCAACGAGGCAACAACACCTTCCTTGGTCTTCCACTACCTCCCATCTCCTCCATGTCCACCCCGATCTAGGGTGTCCATGATCAAGATGTCTGTTCAGGTAAACAGCGACGCTCTCCTGGGTCCTCACGTCTAGGCGGTGGAGGAGCTAACCACTACGGATACAACGGCGACTATTACTATGGCGGAAGAGGCAACGACGGCTACGTAGACGGGGGAGGCGTCCGCGGTTGCTACAAGTGACGGACTGCAGCCATGCAAAGGTGATGGTGGAGGCTGCAGTCGTGGCGGCGGTGAGGGTGGTGGTGGCTGCCGTGGTTGCTACAACTTCGGAGAGGAGCGCCACATGTAGTGAAGGGATTGCCCCAGCATGACCTACTCTAGGTACTTCGCCTTCCTTGGATCATACCCCTGTGTTGCCTTTAACATCATGATTTCTTTTGTTATTATGCAGCACCTCATACCCGCCTGATCGATAGAATCAGTAACGTTCTCCAATTTCTGGTGGTCTTCGTATTGCCATTATTTGAAGATGAATATATTAAAAATTTGTCGCAATTTTTTTTTCTAAAAAAACACAAGTAGTATTAGAAAGAAAAAACCGAATGGCACGCACGCGTTTGGTTGGTGGTCTCAATTCTCAATCCTCACGAAGATTCCACACCAAATACTAGCACTTAACTTAAAGGCAAACCAAATGGAACGACACGCACGTTAATATAGGGATTTGTTTTCAGTTATTTTCTTTGACAGTGGGATTTTTTTCATAGGCTTGTTGGATGGGAGTCAATTTGTTCATGGGGAGGATACAAACGTTTTTACATCGGCCGGGCTGCAAGAGCAGCCCCGCCGGGAGCA
Organism: Secale cereale; assembly: GCA_902687465.1. Taxonomy (NCBI): domain Eukaryota; kingdom Viridiplantae; phylum Streptophyta; class Magnoliopsida; order Poales; family Poaceae; genus Secale; species Secale cereale. The sequence continues at coordinate 21,413,213 of LR738709.1, forward strand.
ATAAAAATTGTAGGATGGAACTGCCGGGACTCGGGAACGGCCCGGCAGTTCGTAGTCTCCTCGATTTGGGGAGGGTGGAGGATCCTGACATTGTGTTCTTGGCTGAAACAAAAATGACGGAAAAAGAACTGGAGAGATTTAGGTGGACTCTTGGACTAGCCCACTTGGTCGCCTGGAACCCGGAGGGGAGAAGTAGTGGGGTGGCACTCTTTTCGAAAAGGGGTGTTGATGTGATACTGCGATCTTTTGGAAGGCGGCATGTTGATGTGGATGTGTTGGAGGAAGATGGTAGGGTGTGGCGTTTAACGGGTGTTTACGGGGAATCAGAGGTGGAAAGGAAAGTGGAAACGTGGAGAGTGATGAAACTGCTAGCACAACAACATCAAGCTGGGAGACCATGGCTCTGTTTGGGAGACTTTAATGAATTCTTCACTTCGGATGAAAAAATCGGGGGTGTCATCAGACCACAGCGCCACATGGATCGTTTCAGAGAAGCATTGGAGGCTTGCGAGCTATGTGATATCGGTTATGAAGGCGATAAGTACACTTGGAGAAACCACAGTAAGGAGATTGCCTCGTACATTTGTGAGCGGCTGGATAGGTCCACGGCAAACTCCGCATGGTGTGAATGGTTCCCTGAGTTCACATTCCTCAACGGAGCTCCTCGGCACTCGGATCATAGACTGGTTATTGTTAGCATACAAGGAGAGAGTAGAAGGATGGCGGGCGGTGACCGGGGCTTTCGCTTTGAGGCCTGGTGGCTGAAGGAGGAGGGCTGCAGTGCGGAGGTGCAAGGGGCGTGGGAACAAAGCTGTCTGGAGGGGAGAGGAGATACAGCATCTGCATTGCGATGTGTGGCTGGGAGAATGAGAAAGTGGGGTAAGGAAGTGGCGAGGGAGTTGGAGAGCCGCCTGAAGAAAGCGCGTCGGAGCCTGGAGAGTTGCATGAGGGCACCGGTGTCCGAGGAGAAAATTAGAGAGGAGGCGAGGCTGAGATACATTGTGGAGGACCTAGAAGAGAAGAAGAACACCAAAGCTAAACAGCTACCACATGTTTCTTGGCTGAAAGATGGGAACAAGTGCACACGCTATTTTATGGCAGTGGCGTCGGCGAAGAAGAAAGCGAACAGAATTAAGATGTTACGGAGGGATGATGGGACGAAGGTGGAGGAAGGAGAAGGGTTTAATAACTATGTGTACGCTTTTTTCAGGACCTTTTTACATCCACTGGAGGACATCGTATGGATGAGCTCCTCACCAAAGTGCAACCACGCGTAACTGATGCCATGAGAGAGATTCTTGAAATGGAAGTAACCAGAGAGGAGGTCAAAGCAGCGCTTGATCACATAGGAGATCTCAAAGCCCCGGGGCCTGATGGGACGCCCTCAATTGTATACAAAAAACACTGGCATTTCATGGGCGAAAAGGCAGTAGATGAAGTGATCTCGGTTCTAAAGGGGGGGCAAATGCCGGACGGGTGGAATGATACTGTCGTTGTCCTCATCCCAAAAGTGAAAAATACGAGTAGGATCAAGGATCTAAGACCCATCAGTCTTTGCAACGTAATATACAAGTTATGTTCCAAGGTAATCGCAAATAGGTTGAAGCTCGTGCTCCCGGATATCATATCGGACAACCAAAGCGCCTTTGTTCCTGGTCGCCTCATCACCGACAATGTGCTCATTGCCTATGAATTATCGCATGTCTTACTAAATAAGAGGAGAAGAGGGGATGGCATTGCGGCGGTCAAGGCGGATATGAGCAAGGCTTGTGATAGAATTGAGTGGGACTTCTTGCGGGCTATACTTCTTAAGCTGGGATTCGGGACTCGGTGGGCTGATCTAGTGATGAATTGTGTTACCACAGTGCGCTATCAAATCAAGATCAATGGTGAGCTAACAGAACAGTTTACTCCCACCCGGGGTTTACGATAGGGAGACCCATCCTCGCCATATCTCTTTGTCATCTGCGCTGAAGGGCTGTCGGCACTGCTACATCATGCGGAAGCTACTGGCCGAATAGGGGGTGTGAAGATCTGCCCGACTGCACCGGTAGTCTCGCATCTCTTGTTTGCCGACGACTCTGTGCTATTGCTTAAGGCGAAGAGGGAGGAGGCTGAGGCTTTGAGGGATATTCTGGACCTCTATGAAAATTGCTCAGGACAATGCATAAATCTGGAAAAGTCGGCGATCATGTTCAGCCCCAACACCAGCGCTACAGCAAGGACTTCCGTGAAGAACGCCTTGCAGATCCAGAGTGAAAGTTGGAATGAGAAATACCTTGGTCTGCCCGTTCACGTTGGCAAATCGAGGAAGAAGGCGTTCACATTTCTCAAGAATACGATCCCAGGGAAGGTTTATGGTTGGAAGGAGAGACTAATTGCGAAAACGGGGAAGGAAACGCTAGTCACGTCAGTGGCCCAGGCTATACCCACTTTCGCTATGTCGTGTTTCTACTTGACCAAGACCTTCTGTGAGGAGCTCAGTTCACTGATTGGGAACTATTGGTGGAGTCAGCAAGACAAAGAACACACGACCCACTGGATAGGATGGAACAAACTGACGTTGCCAAGGGCACAAGGAGGACTCGGTTTCCGGGTTATGCATGCGTTCATTGTCGCTATGCTGTCCCGCCAGGCATGGAGGCTAATCCAACATCCCGACTCTCCGTGTGCACAAATCTTGAAAGCCCGGTACTACCCGAATGGCCAGCTCCTCGAAGCTCAACCACCTGCGGGTATCTCTTATGCTTGGCGGAGCTTGCTTCATGGTGTCCAACTTGTCCGGGAGGGCTTCATTTGGAGGATTGGAGATGGTACAAATGTTAACATATGGTCCGACCCTTGGATCCCTAGGCCCTAGTCGAGAACTGTGATCACTCCACGAGGTCAGTGCCTTCTGCAGCAAGTAAGTGAACTTATTGATCCATACACAGGCTCTGGGATGAGCAGCTTGTGAGAGACACTTTCTGGCATGATGATGTGGCACACATCCTCCGTATCCCACTTAGAGAGGGAACCCAAGATTTCATGGCGTGGCAGTACGACAACAAAGGGATTCATTCTGTTAAGAGTGCCTACAAATTCTGGTGGTCAGCACCCAGAAGGGCCCCAACATCTAAGAGGGTGCACCCCTTTGCACCAACGTGAGGTGGCGCAGCGGTAGCCCACTGTACAATCTTATTTGCAAAAAAAAACCCTACTTTACAATCCGGTCCTGCTCCACCACTTGCATGCACCATCACCTCTAAGAGGGCCCATAATCTGAACCAACTTGCCCAACATGGACATTTTACATGCTCAAGTAGTCATTTTTATTGTATACCACCTCCTGCCAGCCTACTCCTGCCAAATCTAGTTCTGCATGCTCCTCGTCTCGTCGCGGTTTTTTCTCCTTGATTACGCCGCTGCTGCTGTAAAACGTCTGCAACTGGACAGATGCTGGCACGAATCTTATTGCCACTGGATGGACGAGATAGGAGGGTGCTGGGACTCCCGGGTGTCATCACACCTTTCCGTATTGTGATAGATACAAAATTGGTTTAAATTTATAGTCTGCCACTTACGCACTCGTGTAAGCAGAAATTTGCATTGTTACACTCATGAAATTGAGTTTAGGCCTGTTAAGTGATATAGCGGCAGCAGTATATAGATTTCCATGGAAGTTGTTAAACCCAGACGTGTTGTGACAAACCATATGTGTGCAACAAATGTTCGCAGCAAGACAGTTGGATCTGGTTCTGCATATACTTTTGACCACCGTACCTATCTGGGGATTTAGGGCAAAGTTGGTGTTTGCATCAACAGGAGATGTCGAGATGCTGGCGTGATGCGTCCTTGTCGGCAACGGGATTTGTTGATGTAGCACGATAACAGCTTCGTGTGGCCTCGTGCTAGGGCTGGTGGGCGTGCGGACGCTAAGGAGAGGTTCAAAAGTTGGCGGCCACGTCCTCAACCATACAAGGAAAAATGAGGGCTTGTTGTACAAGAAATACATATGCACAATATACATCTCAACAGGGAGGACGATGATCGATGAACTCCTAGCCTCGCGGACGGCCAGATGGCGAGATCAAGACGGGACAATGGCGGCATGGCGCAGGACAGAATGAATCGGGAGGGAAGCCACGGCCGGCAGCCAGCAGGGCGCCGAGTCTCGAGCGACGAACACAAGAAGACGATGAGGAAGCGATCGCTCTTATTTGAAGGGGAATCATTTGGCAATGGCGCACCGGCCGAAGCTTCAGTCGGTCGCGTCCACGCGCAAACGCGCCCAGCGACTAAGCTAGCGACACGTAGGATGGAGGGCCCGCCCACGTGCGTCTACTTCGTCCTGCCTTTTCTCTTCTTCCTCTCGGTCATCTCTCTCCTCTCTCTCCTTGTTGCCATGGTCAACCCGTCGCCCGCGCCGGAGGCCTCCAAGGGCGCCGCCGTCATGGGAATCAGTCGATCTGGCCGCCCTCGGATCCGCATGCATCGGAGCTCTGCCTACCTCGCCGGACCCCGGCCACGCCGAAGCTGCAACCAGCCATGGCAGACTACACCCCGCAGCGAATTTTTGCTGGAACCGGTTGTAGCAAATTCAATCGCCGATGGTAGCAAAAATCTATTACGATTGCAGCAAAACGGCATCATCGTCATCGTGGGGGTCGCAGCTGAGATAAGAAGTTTGAAGCTTTTTTCAATGCGGTTGTAACTTTTATAACTGCCGGTTGCAACTTTTCGTTTTTAGTCCATGGCTTCGTTTCCACGGTTGAAACTTTTTTATAGTCGGATGAAGCTTTTTTCATCGCTAGATGAAGCTTTTTCTGTCACCGGCTGTAATTTTTCTTGGACATCCATAGCTCCAGTCGTATACTGGTTGAAGCTTTTTTCGTAGCCGGTTGAAGCTTTTCCTATCGCTAGTTGTAGCTTTTTTGGTCGTTGGTTGTAGCACTGGGCATCCCCCGGTGCTCGATTTTTTGTTGCAAGCTGCACACCAGGGATGACCGGCGGCGAGCATGCCGGCGAGCTTCAGTCGTTGCAACAGGAGCTACAGCGGTCTCAACAAGAGCTTCAACCGCGGGGTGCGGCTGTTGCACGGGGCAAAGCAACAAGGACGGCCGGCGGTGGTTGGGGGCCGGTGACTAGGATGATGGCCGGCGGGGACGAGGGCGGACGGCTGGGACGAGGACGGTGGCCGGTGGGACGAGGACGGCAGCGTCGTGGACGAGGGCGGCTGGCGAGCTAACTGACGTATGGAAGATCACGGGGCAGTGGGGATGAACAGACGGCATGACTTCTGTTTTTTTTTTACCAGCGAAGCAATTAGGGGAAGAAGCAATCGTGCGGCTATTAGGAAACGTATCGTACGTCCACGGTACGACCGACCGAATTGTTCGGCCGGCGCACCGGCGCAGATCAGCGCCCTATTTGAAACTAGCGATCAGCCGCCAAGCCCGTCACGCATTCACACTGCCCCTTCCTTCTACTTTTTTTTACTGGGCTATACATATACATGCATCATAGATCATGGGCCCTACCAGACCTGGGCCTTAGGCGGTAGCCCCGTCCACCATACACCAGGGCCGGCCTGCGAATCGGCGGCCATCGTGGTTCAATGGGATTGGCAGTGGATTCTATGGGTGAAAGATCAATACTGGCATTGTTGGCACAAACGACATCATTGCTTTAGGGCGCCATCGTAATTCCTTCTTGAAGGCATCATTGTGAACCTTCTACATCTTGTCCACACCATGTGTACTCGAGGTGAAAGTCTCGGCTGGATCCTGCCTTTGGATTCGAATATGAGTAGCACCTTACCGGACGGCGTGGTGGCATGGCTACTGGCGGTGGCGGGCGGCAAGCGGCCGATGAATGGAAAGTGGCGTTGGCGACAGACAGGACAGGAGGAAATGTGGACGGGGTAGGGTTTCGGTGCTGGCGGTTGTCTTAAATAGTTGGGTAGGACACTACGTGGCCCGCCGAAGCGGCACCACACGGCGTCATCAGTCTGAGGGAGGAGACGAGTTTCAGACCGCCCAGTTTCAGAGTGTTTTCATGTGCGACCATTGCATCAAGCCGGCGTGGCAGACACGCCCAGTCATGCCCGGGCCTCTATATATTCGTCCTAGATTTGGGCTAGATATGAAGGATGCCAGTCCGATCGGGCATTTGAGGCCGGTTTGAAAGGCCCGGATGGGTCGGGTATTTTTTATAAGTCATTAACCGGGCGAGCCGCCCGAACGTTTGAGTGTTTGAGGCATCCGGGTGTAGATGCTTTAGGTGACATTTTTTTGCCTATTATGGGTGAAGGTCCAGATTAACTTAGCTTCGTTGGGCTTTTTGGAGGTGAGGTGATGCACTTCAAACTCATCGACTTGCGCTCGAAGCTATTGGTTGTCTGAATAAATCCCGAAACCAAAAGAATACTAGTAGTTCGAGCCGAACTCATTACGTGCTACATCCATATATACCAGGGAAAAGAGCACAGACGTACGTACGGAAAAACATAGAGTCCCGGACACAGCAAGATCAACAGTTTTACGCCCTAGCTAGTTCTTCTCGTTGTTCAACCACCCATCATCGTCGTCATGAGCGGATCGTCGTCGTCCTCGACTCCTCGTCGGCGGAACGTCGTTCATCAGCAGACGCCTTCATCGACATCGCTATCAAGTATTTGAAGGAAGGCGAATGCCGAGATGAGATCAACGCGTGGGCTGCCGCGTGCGCGGGCCAGGAACCACCGCCGGATATTTGAACGTCGTTTCAGTGCCTAGTTACCTAACACACATGAGTCAACAATATTGAAGTCAAAGCTCGACTTACCACAGCGATGAAACTGTGAGCAAAATAGAAGCAATATACGGCTTCAGCCTTTTTTTCCTCCTCATGCTAATTAGTACCTATCATTCGTTATTATTCATTTATTTGGTAGAGGGACAACATAAGGCGTATTTGCTTCCTTCTATATAGTACATCACATGTAGTTCCCCTGCATGGTTAAAAAAAAACGTGTGTATTTGCTGGTCAACAGTGTAATATCAATATGTAAATAACCTTGAAACATAAGGAGAGTAGTGCAGAAACGGTAGGACTTCAGAACGATGATCAGATAGAGTTGGAGGTGTTGGCTATAAAAGAACAGCATGAATCTCATAGTTTTGTATGGTGAATACAAGCCAGGGGCGTCCACATACAGTGGGAAACTATATTGGGAATATTCAGAGATGTCCCGTTTTTTGGAAATTAGCTTGACCGTGCGGCTCCACTTATACTTTTAGACGGAAGCAGCAGGAAGTCTGCCATTTGTCCATTCCAGTTGCTGTATGTTGACTTCTGACTAGTGACTAGTCCCCGATCGACCTACCGCTGGCGTTAATATAAGATCGACCTCTACAGAGTTTGTACAAGACTACAGAAGCTATCGGTGTCTTTGAAGACACAGACCCTTGAGAACTCGAATAAATCCTTCAAGATACATACAGTTAGCTCAGGGCCGTCTCCAAGAATTTAGGGCCCCAGTGCGAAAAGCAAAATGGGGCCCTAACATCTGGAAAAAAATCATACTCCCTCTGTACCATAATATTTGTCTTTCTAGCAGCTCAATTTGAACTGCTAGAAAGACAAATATTATGGTACAGAGGGAGTATAATATAACTCAAGCATAAGCACTTAATTATACAATTTAAATTTATGGTATCTAGCTCAATTTTTGGAAAATTCTAAAGTTGCAATGCAAATTCTCACAACAAATTTATCCAGAGCACCACTTTGAGATTGAACATCTTCTTCAAATTTATGTTTCTTCTTAAGCTGTAAGGCACAAAATCATACTTTCTTCTTAAGCTGTAAGGCACAAAATCATACTTTCTTCTCGAACTATAATGCATAATTGTTTCTGTTCATGAACCAAACAAAAAAATGCATTTGATCTAATGAACTCACATGAATTATAGGCTTGTTTCTTGGACCATTTGGAATGAGCGAAATGTACGGGTGTTGCGGCACAAGTTCGCACCGCCGCCGATACTTCTCAACAACATCATGGAGGAGGCAAAGCTCTGGATTACCGCGGGTGCTAAAAGACTAGGGCCTATTTTCTTGCGCGAGTAATCGTCATGCCGTGTATGTGGGTGCTCTTGTAAAACTCTAAACTCTGCTCTTCCCTTATTTAATAGATGAGGCAAATCTTATGCCTCCGTTTCGAAAAAAATTATAGGCTTGTGACATGAAGTCACATGAATTATATATAGGCTTCTGACTTGGACCACAGGACGAGCAACCATTGAAAATCTTGAATCTACTACGACAATTTCTGAACTTCAACAACTAGTCAAAAAATTGTTAGAACATACTAGTGAAATATCAATACAACTTTGCAATTTGTATCAAACTTAGAAGAAGAAAAAAGGAGGAGCTTAGGGCACCGCTTGGCCTTCGGTACAGCCGCACCGCTGCACTGTGGGCCGGCGCGGCGGCATCCGGCGCTCACAAGTCCGGTGCAGTTTCGCTTCCGCCCGTCTCCTGGCTGCAAAGCGATCGCCGCCGAGCCGTTGAAGCTAAAAGATCGATCACAGGGACGAGATGGAAAGCATTGTCATTACGGTATAGGGAACGGCGGAGGTCACGGAACTGAACATACATATACTCATATTGCGCCAGCTACCGTTTCGTTTACGATCGCTTGTATCGATCCACGCTGCGTATGGCTCGAGGCCTTGAGCGGACCAGGCCCAAGAAGACGAAAATTAGCGCTGGTTGACACACAGAGGCAACGTTTGGCCTAAAACTGAAAAAAATCAGACAATACATACACGTATATAGACCCTAAATTGGGGGCCCCTTGATTTCGGGGGCCCTGTGCGAGCGCACAGCTCGCATAGGCCCCTCAACGGCCCTGAGTTAGCTTCTCCGAGATATATAAGGTGCGTCTTATGTCGTAATATGTTTTCCATAATTTGCCTTCCATATGCAATAGCTATCCAAAATCGTCTTCTCCGTGTCTATGTTGAGATCTCTCAGTGAGTGCTACTACAAGTATGAGACCCGTAGTAATGCTTACTCGTTCTTGCTACGTTTGTATTGAGATCGATTCTCTTTTCTTGATGACCATGTGTGATCATGTAAGATTATTAGGCACCATTTGGAACAGCTAACATTAGAATGTAAGAAATAGAGAAAATGGAGGAATTGAGTTGCCATATATCCTGAAATGCAACATGAACTAAAACAACGGGAAAATTACCAAGATAGCACATGATATCTTGCAGGAAACATGAATATTAGACACAAATAGAAGAAAACATGAGGTCTCCTCCAAAATTTCTGTTGAAATATGCCCATTCCATAGAAATTTCCAAGAAACCTGGCATGGCAATTCCATTGTCAAACGATGTGAAAGGAAAAATTCCTATAGGGATCTTATCTTCCAAAATTCATATGCTGTTTTTCCATTGTAATAAACAGGGTGGCTTTACTGGTCCAGCTAGGTGGCATATATGAATCGTATGTAGTATGGGCATCGCCTTCATTTCTTTATGGTACCAAGTATTCTTTTCTCCGAAACCAAGGTTTCTTCTATTTAGTTGACAGAGTCATTTACTTTGTTGTAGATATCCAGCCAAAGAATATGCACGTGTTCCTGCAGCTTGGCCTTTTTCTCATACTGCTTGGCGCTCAATATATATGCCTCTGGAGCTGCGGTTCCCCGCTCACAGTGCCGAAGGTGGTGTGGCAATGTCGAGATACCATACCCATTCGGCATCGACCCCAACTGCTCGCTCGTGGCAGACATCTTCGACCTTTGTTGCGAGCTTAGAGATGGCGTCCTCAAGCCATTTAGGGGGATCTTTGAGGTACTGGACATTTCCCTAACCCACAGCACTGCTAGGGTACTCAACAACATCGAGGCTTCCTGCTACAACAACAACACCAGGAGCATGGAGCATTTCGGCTATCACGAGAGCGCGAACGGAGGGCCTTCCTCTGTCTACCGGCTCTCCGACGTCCAGAACAGGTTCACGGTCATTGGGTGCAGCGCACTCGCGTCAATGTCCGACCAGGATGGCACTGGCTACCAGGGGATGGCCGTTGCCACATGTCGTGACCTGTCGGACCTTGTGGACGGCTCCTGCGCCGGCATGGGCTGCTCCCAGACCATGATACCCAAGAGGATGTACTACTATGACACAAAGTTCTTGAGCTCTGTCAACACGAGCCGGATCTGGGAGTTCAACCGGTGCAGCTACGCCGTGCTGATGGAGGCTGCGGCTTTCAACTTCGACACCTTGTACATTGGCAACACCACGTTCAATGACACGTACCATGGCTGGGTACCGATGGTGGTTGATTGGGCTATAAGAGATGTGCACTCATGTGATGCTGCACAACGGAATATGACGTATGCATGCCTCAGCAACAACAGCGTCTGCGTGGATTCTGTCAATGATTACGGGTACACATGCAACTGCTCCCAGGGATAAGAGGGCAACCCTTATCTTCAGGGTGGATGTAAAGGTACTAATCCAACTAATATCTTGCTATTTTTGAATACAAAGATGTATTGAGTTTTTTTCATGTCAAACTTCTCTGTCTGTGACCTAGTTTACAATACAAAATCAGTATTATTAGATATATCATGAAACATATCTAAACTTTTTATTTATTTAGTATTTAGGTATTAATGATTTTCTATAACCATTATCAAAGATATAAAAGTTGAACTTACTAATTTCAAATAGAAACAGATGGTTATCTTCCTATTGAATGTGCAGTACACTCTGAACATATGTAAAAGGTTTCAACTATGTTCGAAATAATAATACTTAGCATTGTTCATCTTACCGCAGATATTGACGAATGTAGTAACGACAACCCCTGTCCTTCTGGAGGCACTTGCCACAATACCATTGGAGGATACCAGTGTTCTTGTCGAGTAGGAACAAAACTGGAAGGCAATACTTGCAACCCAAATATTGGCCTGATTCTAGGTAACACAAATAGAAATGAGATCATTTTTCTATCCCTTGATCTTCAAGTCAATTGAGTTTTGCTTTTATCTAATATTCAAGTGCTAGCCATTTGATCTTTTTCCGACATTGGACTGTTTAGGTTGCCTAGACATAAGAAATTTCAGGCCAAAACCATAAATATTTGTATCCCATTCATGTTAGATTTAAAAAGCAAAATAGTTATTGTAAAACTAATAATAAGTTTCTGTTGACCAAAAGAACACCGACAATGTTTTACTCTCTCTCTCTCTCTCTCTTTCTCTCTCTCTCTCTCTCTCTCTCTCTCTCTCTC
>LR738709.1:21428781-21444851 GCA_902687465.1 Secale cereale
GGTGGGAGATTTATATAAGTTCATCAAACTCTGAAGAACTTGACGTAGATCAGAGTGAAGAAATAGAAACACGAGGGAACTAAATCGTCATGGAATAAAAGCACAAACATACATGATAAATAAGGGTGATGCACGTGCTATCATTCAAGCATATAAGCATGAGGAATATGAACCGAATAAATGAAAGACCGCATGATGAAAGTCTTTGGTTCGAATTCATCAGAAGATAGATCACAAATTCTCCAGTAGACGAATAATGTAAGGGAGGGGTGAGGAATTTGAAACCAGTTGGGCTCGGTGAAGACACGGTGTTTTGGTAGACCAGTTCCAGTTGATGTCTCACATGTACGTCTGGTTGAGGCGGCAGAGACGAACTCAGAGCACACGCAGTACTCACCGTATTCCTCTTGAGCCGAGGTCACTTAGTCCTCACCCAATTACTCGTAGTAAGTCTTCAAGGTAGACATCCCAAGCCTTCACAACCTTGTTCATCGGCACACCACAATGACTCTTGGTGTGTTCAGAACTTAATGCCTAACCATTTGTAAGAATGAAATTCTTCAAAGGTAACAGGCGTCGGATCACATAGATTATTCTCTTTAGTGATGCTCAATCACTTTGGCTTTGGGTTTTTCCTCACTTAGGATGCTCTCAAAGTCATCGGAGGATGGGTTGCTCTCAAATGACAAGTGTCAAGTTCTCTCGGAACAGCCAACCAACAAGTGATTGTGGGGGTGGCTATTTATAGCCAGGAGCAACCCGACATGAATTTTCATAAATGCCATTCTCTGATTCGACTATTGTCAGGATAAGGATCGACTCGACAGCTGGCTCACAACGCAGCAACGGTCGAAATTTGATCTCTCAAATTTGTCGGGCACTTAATTTCCTCACTTTTAGGCAGATCGCACTGGCGAACTCCTAATTCCCCAGCCTGAACAAATTTGTCAACGAGCAGATCAACTTCGTAATTGTTGCTACCAAATGCGTCAGCTGTTTCAGAGATTTTCAAAGGCTTCACTTGAAGCAGTTGTGTATGTATAGGTTTGAGCATGCTACTTGTGAACTGCATTGGGATTTCCCCGGAAGAGGAAAGGATGATGCAATACAGTACAAATAAGTATTTCCCACAGTTAATAACCAAGGTTATCAATCCAGTAGGAGAACCATGCAACACCTAGTTAGCAGCACATGCATGTCGTGGGAATGATTCCGACAATAATAAGGTATAGGGTAAAGGAGCATGATCTATCGAGATGCACATGGGTGACACGGTGGTTTTAGCGAGTTCGGGCCTCTCGCGATGGAGATAACAGCCCTACGTCTCGTGCTCCGGAGAGGCTTTGTTTTATCTGAGTATGTATCCGCAGATTACAATACTTGAGAGAGGGAGGAATGGATCCTCATGCCTGGGCTAAGTCCTGAGACTAATGGCGAGAAAGAGAGAGAGAGGAAGAATGAGAGCCTGTCTAGTCTAGTGATGGGGGGTGGCTTATATAGAGTGCGCCACCCCCTCACCTCCTATGTTACAAAGAGGGCATTGATGCCATAATGTCAGCCTATTACTAAGGTGATGCTTCGAGTGCCTTGTCAACTATTGATCTTTGCATATCCGAGTGAGTTGTACGATCGAGTTGTCGATTGTCATCCGAGTTGATGGTATGCTGCTTGTCCATGTGGATAGTACATTGCTCGGCCGAGTGGATAGTATGTCTGTATGAAATTTATCTGGACCCACACGCTGTGTGGACCCCATGCTTTATGATATTTCGACCCTTTGTGGGCCTACCTGTTATGTGTATCCCCAACATTAGCCCCCGAATCAATTGCGATTTTGCAGAACGAGTTTGTGAAAGACACAATTTGGCCCGAGTGATTACGGAAATACTCGGTACCCATCATCGTGCTTTCAGACAACCAAGGTTTGAACAAAATCGCAATGGATTCCGGCACTGCGATTCCCGACAGATCTGGGTAAGTGCCCACGAGGAGCAACTTGGTGACATTCGTTCATCTCTCGGAAGAGGTTAACTCGTGATCAGAGTACGGGTGTGTCATTAAATCTGGGTAACAAGATTGACGCATGGACTGCTCTCTCGGAGAGATGCCATTCTTATCCCGAAGGAACGTCAATATAAGTAGACCCAAACTCATGAGTTTCACGCTTTGAGTCCTAGAAGAAGGCTCAAAACAGGTCCACGGAGGAGCGTTAAACTCACCTTATAGGAATTTTTCCTGTAGTTGACGGGGCCTTAGAACTTTTTTATTTGTTGTTCGTCACTCGGAATGGTCAGACCATACCGAGTGGAGATTACTTCAGTGGGGGCAAGCTGAGTGCACCCACTAGGTGTAGTCACCGACACCGCCGTCGACTGCGGGCAGTCGGCGGGGGTCTAAGAGAACTGAAAATCTTCTTAGTTGGTACTGATCGAACTTGTTCCTCTCCAACTCGGATGTCGAGTAGTACTTGAGGATCTGGTATCGGTCTTGATCGAGTAAAATGTTTCTTTTTGGCTTCTCTTCCAGTGGTGGCATGCTGAGTGCACCCACTGGGTGTAGCCCCCGAGTCTCTGTCGGACAGGAAGAGTCTGGCCGAGGGTTTAAGTTTCTAGCGAACCTCCATGCACTCGGCACGGTAAATATATTTTAGTCTGAAATTGAGTCAATTGGATGGATCTTCACGCACTTGGCATGGTAAATAAGTTCAGTCTAGAGCTGAATCAGTCGGACTGATCTGGATGTAGTGGTGAAGACACGTCCAACTGATGGTGACGCGCGGGGCGGCCGAGGGGCGAGGACGTGTACAACCGAGTGACGATGCGCGAGGCGGACGAGTGGTGAAGACGTACACAACCGAGTGGTGAAGCGTGATACGTCTCCAACGTATCTACTTTTCCAAACCCTTTTGCCCTTGTTTTGGACTCTAACTTGCATGATTTGAATGGAACTAACCCGGACTGATGCTGTTTTCAGCAGAATTGCCATGGTGTTGTTTTTGTGCAGAAATAAAAAGTTCTCGGAATGACATGAAAATCCACGGAGAATTATTTTGGAAATTATAAAAAATACCTACAAGAAGATCTAGACCAGGGGGCCCACACCCTATCCACGAGGGTGGGGGGCGCGCCCCCTCCCCTAGGGCGCGCCCCCTGCCTCATGGGCCCCCTGGTGCTCCACCGACATATCCCCGGATCCTATATATTCACTTTCTGGGAGAAAAAAATCAGAGAGGAAGAATTATCACGTTTTACGATACGGAGCCGCCGCCAAGCCCTAATCTCTCTCGGGAGGGCTGATCTGGAGTCTGTTCGGAGCTCCGGAGAGTGGAGATCGTCGCCATCGTCATCATCAACCTTCCTCCATCACCAATTCCATGATGCTCACTGACGTGCGTGAGTAATTCCATCGTAGGCTTGCTGGACGGTGATGGGTTGGATGAGATCTATCATGTAATCGAGTTAGTTTTGTTAGGGTTTGATCCCTAGTATCCACTATGTTATGAGATTGATGTTGCTATGACTTTGCTATGCTTAATGCTTGTCACTAGGGCCCGAGTGCCATGATTTCAGATCTGAACCTATTATGTTTTCATGAATATATGTGTGTTCTTGATCCTATCTTGCAAGTCTATAGTCACCTACTATGTTTTATGATCCGGCAACCCCAAAGTGACAATAATCGGGACCATTCCCGGTGATGACCGTAGTTTGAGGAGTTCATGTATTCACTATGTGCTAATGCTTTGGTCCGGTACTCTATTAAAAGGAGGCCTTAATATCCCTTAGTTTCCAATAGGACTCCACTGCCACGGAAGGGTAGGACAAAAGATGTCATGCAAGTTCTTTTCCATAAGCACGTATGACTATATTTGGAATACATGCCTACATTGCATTGATGAACTGGAGCTAGTTCTGTGTCACCCTAGGTTATAACTTTTACATGATGAATTGCATCCGACATAATTTCCCATCACCGATCCAATGTATACGAGCTTTTCACATATTGCTTGTTGCTTATTTACTTTTTCCCTACTACTATTACAAAAACTACAAAAACACTACCGTTACTTTTATTGCCGCTACCGCCACTATCATATTACTTTGCTACTAAACTATCTTGCTGCAGATACTAAGTTTCCAGGTGTGGTTGAATTGACAACTCAGCTGCTAATACTTAAGAGTATTCTTTGGCTCCCCGTGTGTCGAATCAACAAATTTGGGTTGAATACTTTACCCTCGAACACTGTTGCGACCCCCTACACTTGTGGGTTATCAAGACTATTTTCTGGCGCCGTTGCCGGGGAGCATAGCTCTATTCTTTAAGTCACTTGGGATTTATATCTGTTGATCACTATGAAGAATTTGAAGGACTCAAAATCCAAGATCTTACCCTCAACTACAAGGGGAGCTAAGGAACTACCATCTAGCTCTGCACTTGATTCACCATCTGTTATGAGTAAACTTGCGACACCTACTCCTGCTATTGAATCTGATATGTCGTATGTTCTTGATGATGCCACTTCTGCTATGTATGATGAAACTACTTCTATGCCTGATAATACTGTGCCACTAGGTAAATTTCTAGATGAACAAATTTCTAAGGTTAGGGACAATGCAAATATTGAAACTGATGATATTTATGAAAGTGGTGATGAAGCTTCTCCCAATAGATATGAATTGCCTGTTGTTCCTGAGGGTTATGTTATGGATGAAGAAACTGCTAGAGACTTTCTTGCTTGCAACGATAGATATGATCTTAAGAAATTATTAGCTAAGCTAAAAGAAAAGTCCTTGAATGCTACAATGAAACATGACCCTGCTTTTGCTACTTCGCCTATCTGTTTTACTGATAAGGATTATGAATTCTCTGTTGATCCTGAGTTAATTACTTTGGTTGAATCTGATCATTTCCATGGCTATGAGTCTGAAATTATTGTGGCACATCTTACTAAGCTGAATGAGATAGCCATCCTGTTTACCAATGATGAAAAGATTCGTTATTACTATATCCTTAAGTTATTTCCGTTCTCGTTAAAGGGTGATGCTAAGACATGGTTTTTTCTGTATTAATGATTAACTTTTTGTATTTCTTATTCATATTGTACATCTCTAATACCTAAATAGTTCATCCCCACTATCCTATTTCTCTTGACATGCACTCTATCCACCTCATCACACATGCCACATCATCAATTTTATATATTTTTTATCCTATACATAAAATGATCCCACTGTACTTTGTTGTATGTTAACGTGCAGCCCTCCACTGGGGCACTCCCTGCTACAGCAGCAACTTTTTTAATGTGCATGCAATCGCAACGATAGTGGATTCCATTTACTAGCGTACACAACCGGCCAGAGACTTTACTATGCACGACGGAAGACATTCCGTTTATACTACAGAAAATAAGGGAACGATGGAGCACCTCCCATCTTTTGCCCTGGCGCTACAATAGTATGGCGGCTGGAACCGATCTATACGTCAGGGCGCTTCTTCGGCACCACCGCCGGTCCAGCTTGCCTCCGCGACTTCTCTCGGGATACGTTTCCGTCACCGGTGTGGATGTTTGGTGCCATGCGTCGCTGAGACAGCGACGGGTGGCCGCGATGCCCCGATCCTTCCCTCCTGTATCTGCTCTGTTCCAGCCAAGGTAGTTCCGCCATGGCTATGGCCTAGGTAGGGCGATCCTCCTGCATGACCACCAGCCGTTGGTCTACCTGCCTCCGAGGCCTCACTTTGGTTGGGACGTAGGTCGGGTTGTGGTTTCGTTCAAGACCCAGCGTCGTTCCTCTGCCCAGGACCTCCTCCGGCATCTTGCGTCCGACTGCTCTCTCTCCATTAGGACGTCGGTCAGGCCGTTGATCCATTCCGCACCAGAATCCAAGATCATCCAGCATATGAGGCCTTTGGGTGACGCTGCTCCGGTTCGCGGCGCAAAGAAAACTTCTCCTGTTCCCCCAAAGACTTCACCTTTGGGAGTGCTACATCAGATTATCAGGTGAGCACTTCCGTGCTTACCGTACGTATAGTTGTGTACGACTGTTGATATTCTTCAGTGTGTTTGGTAATTCAAATTCAGTTGGAAGGCGCAGCGGCGGAGGATGTCTGGACTCTCCCAGTGTCTGGGGCACCTTCACCTCTTTGTTAGGCTGCAGGTCGACAACTCTCTCTGTTTATTATTGTTTCATTTTGGAGATATGTTGATAATTCTGTATATTGATTTTCATTGTCTAACATCTGTTCATCCATCCCGCCCCACATATTAAGGTTTTTTTCGTTCTAAACCAGAGGTTTTGGAAGAATGGAATCACAAGTTAATAATTTTATGGTGTAGTGAATATTACTGATAAATCATTCAAGCTAAGTAACAATAATTTGGGTGATTTCTTTCATTACATCTGATCCATTTACAAGGCCACGTATTTGTCTACCGTGTAATCATGCCATGATATATTGTCCTTTTGCCTACATCATGTCTACCCTTATGCTTTTATCAATCTTTACCTAATAATAAAGAAAGTTGGGTACGTCGTCGCGCGCGATTTTACATAAAAGCCCCTCGATTTATATAAAATTAACCCGCAGTCCCTGTTTTAGTAAGTCTGTATATAAGGTTACATTTTGCAGAAAACCCACCCTATTCATTAGATTTGCACGCGTGCGCCCGAGCCAGGGAGCTCGGTTCCGCACCAGGCGCTCGCCCCGACCCCGTCTTCCTCCGCCGCCTCGCCGCGCCGGCCGGCATCACTGGAGATCACTGCCGTCGCGAACTGGTCACGTCGCCGCACCTGCCTTCTCCTCCTCCCTTTCCTTCCTCCTTCCCTCTTACCATCTCTCTCTCCCTCTCATTGCAGCGCCGCCATGGCCGCCCCGAGCTTTGCCGGCAGCCGCGCCGCGCGACTCCGGCGGGATCCGGCCGCCCCTGCCCGGATCCGCATCCTCCGCTCCGCCGTGCCCCGGATCCGGCCACTACCAAGCCTCCCACACCGATCCGCCCGTCCGTCGGCCTCCCCCTGCTCGACTCGGGTGGATGGGCGAAGTTTCTGACTTGCCATTGTAGTTGGCCTGAAGCTCCGTTGGTGAGGACCATTGCCGCTGCTGCAGGTTAGGGAGGAGGCTCGAGGCAGCCACGAATTCCGTCCTGCAGTGCTTCAACACCGGCCTATTCTAGCATGAATCTTCTGCCGTGAGGTATTTTCTTGTGCACTTGGATGCTTGTACCAATATTTGTCTAAAATTGCAACTCAAAAACACCTCTTAATTGAAATAAAATGGGATGAACATTGTAGGTTATTGATATGGCAAGGTTGAATCATGAGAACATAGCAAAGTTTCTGGACTATTGCAGAAAGAGTGACCCATTCACGAGGATGTTAGTCTTTGAGTATGCATCAAATGGGACCCTGTACGAGCACCTACACTGTAGGTCTATCTCTTCAGTTTCGTTACGACGGACTAAATATTTGCATTTTCTGTGTGTCATAGATTTGATCTCATTTGTTTTCTTCCTTTAGATGGTGAAGCGGCCCAATTCTCTTGGCTCAGACGAACGAAAATAGCCATCGGCATCGCCCAAAATTTTAAGGTATCTGCACACTGAGTCGCGGCCTCCTTTCGCTATATCATAGCTGAAATCCAATTCAGTATACGTTACAGAAGATTTTACCCCCAAGGTACTTACATGGATTTTCTGTACAAACTGAACTTTGAAATCCACTTTAGACAATTGCTCATGACTTGACAGAAATCATTCTTACGAGGAGGCTGATGACGTCGTCTACTGAGCCCCACCGGCGGCGCGACGGGAGAGCTCCAACCTGTACGTGGGTGTGGGGACGCAGATCCGCGTCGCCAGCCTACACAAGGCCATGGTCAACGCGCCGACGCAGGGTTCATCATCCGTCTTCGTCAGGTAACCAAAGTGATCCACCTTTCCTCTTTCTCATCAGATCCGTTTTATTGTGATATTGCATTTAAGTCAATCAATTTTTTTGATTCTTTCAGTGTTAAAGAAGATGGATTTTTACCTGAATAAATTGCGTGTATAAATATGTAGAGGATGAACTCAACAAGCGGGTCTTTCAAGGTTAATTAGCTTTGCACATTTTATTAAATAGATGCAATGGCGTAGCACCTTCAGTATCATGCTTGCACTCACATGTTGTTCCAACAGCACCATAAATGCTGCCCAGAATTGCCAGGCCTTCAGCTTTCGCTATAAGTTCATATGCTGCTCCTTTTCAGGTGACTTTCCATGCGATTTCCACTTCTAAAAAATAGAAAATACCTTCAGATCAAAGCAGCGGATTTGTAGATTTCTGGGTATTGGTGCTACTCCATCTCCATCCAGCTTACGGTCTTTGGTCACTGATTCTGAGGTACGACATTGTTATACTTTTATGTTAAATCCCATTTAGCTCGACACTGTTAACTAAGGATAAATGGTGGTTTTCTTTTTGGTGACAAGCATTGGGAATGGCTGAACAGGGGACGACCAGGATTACGATGAGGGCGAGATGTTGAAGCTGGTGTCGCCAACTATGACCACAACCGCGACCTTAACATCGACCGTGGGAGCGAGGCGTCAGCCCTTGACATAGACCGTGTTGGCCCCTTGTGTTTCTGACCAGCCGCGCTCCGGTTCCGGCAGCTCCCATTCCAGCCGATCCCTTCCAGGAGCCTTCAGGTGAGCGAGCAACTTCCATTCCACCGAAGCAAACATCTAGAGGTTCCACTGCTTGGGCGGAAGCTTTGCTGGATTGATATGCATATGCATTTTTCATCCTCTCTTAATGCAGGCCATGAAAATAGGTCTCTTTCAGTTACCACATATTTTAGTTTTTTCTACTTACTGTCATCTCTACTTTCTTGTCAAATTAAGCAACTAATAAATGAATATGTGCATAGTCCTAGCAGTTTTGCACTCAGTTATGGGCCATATATATGTTATAAACCAAGACTAAGTGTGCTCTGCTATTCGGCAACTTAATGCAGTATCATGTGACCATTTCATTGCTAATGTTGCTTTTCTCTCTCCAGATCGCTAATGATACTAAGATTGCATGAGTCCATGAAGCAAGCAATAATCTATCTCAAAAAATTGTGTCCAAGCATATAACGGTTCATCAATTTTTGAAATATGACTATGGCTATGTAGCAAGCTGAAAAGACAAGAGAATAATGCCTGTAAGGTTCTGACTATGAGTTTCGTGAGTTAGCAAAATTTTGTTCTCATGGATAACTGCAAATATGAAAAGTTTTTACATCTTTTTACTGATGCAGGCATATGTCCGAGCTATGCCGCCTCCCACCAAACTCGAGCTCGGCGCTCTTGCATGCAAGGCTAAGCTATCTCCACCGTCTCCTTTTTCTGTCCGAGCTCCTCCCTACGCTGGCGAAACCAAATGCTACAATCTCCTTTTTTTGGCATTCTAAAACTTATGTCAGTTCACTGTGATGGATAGATTAGTGATAATGAGGTTAGGATCACTACATTGGAGAGGATGAGAAGCTATACTGGGTACGAGATGTTGCTTGAGGTGTGGTTCTGGGACATGCTGATGTTCAAATTACAGTTTCCTTATTTACTACTAGCTATTCCCACTAACACTGACGATACTTGGAGCATTTCCAACAGTGGCAGTAGACACTTCTGGGTAGATTTTGTCTATTTACTTTTTGTATCCTTTGAATTTGAATATTCTGTGCAAGATTTGTGTTTAAATCTGCTCAAATTAATCTTGTACATTCTGAATAAAATTAATGTTTTGTATCTTACTAAATTTTGTTTTGTAATGGAAGTATATTTTTTCTTCAAATTCCCTTATAATTTTGGAACATGCTGATAATTTTTTTCCTTGCCCATTTTTGCCATCATATACACTGCATCTCCCACTGTAACGGATAGCCAAATTTGTATTCTTGAAAGTTTTAATCATCTCTATTGCAGGCTTGCACCTAAGTCTTCAAGTGCAATCTCTAGCCAAGTTCCCTTTGTTGTTGTGTTGTATTTTGAGGAAAGGTGGTTGAGCAGCTCGTGACATATGTGTGGCGCCTGCTCTGTAGCTGCCTTGACCCGCCGTCGACGTCGCCGGTTGAGCCAGGACGGCGGAAACCCGATAGTGGTTACCTCCAGAACAAGGACAATGGAAGCCAGCGGCGTCGCTGGTCCGCGTGGAGACAATGGCGCCCACCGAGGGACCTCGATCCGTCGCCCAGTCAAGCCTAGCATCGATCTGGCCGCTGCTCCTCCACATCTCCAGCTTGTGTTCCTCCACGGGGCCGATCCTCGTGAATGTGGTGGCCCGAGCCCCGTCTACCTTGGTCCTCCTCCGCCGCAGCAGGATGTGACCTCCCTGGAGCAGCGGGTTATGCGCACCGTCAGAGGGGGAGAAAATCTTGTTAACTACAGAAACGATGCATGAACGGCCGGGGAACTGAAGGCGCAGAGAAGGGGTTCAATTGTTCTATATTTGTTTTTCCTTTCTCTGTCATCTCTGCTGAAGGGTGTTGCAGCGGCAACTAAGGCATGCAGGGTCTGAAACTTGCGCAGGGGGCGGCCTAAGGGCACAACATACAAGCTTGATGAGTCTCGGGTCGGTGGTGGCCTGAGAGCCTGGTGTGTGTGGTCTGCTGATGGTGCTTGGGCGGCGGTGACTGAACAAGCATCTCCTCATGTCATCGTCCTCCTCTCTGTCATTTTATATCTCTGAATTTTTTGGCTGCATGCGCAGGTGTTTGATGTAGGAACAGTAACTAGCATCCACCAGGAAGAGCAAGAACCAATGACAGCTACCATTGCTAGCTAAGCTAGCTACTAGGATGCCCCCCTCTCTCTCTCCCTCATATACATGGTTTTGCAACGGCCAAAGCACTTTCTTGATACTAATAATCAGTACTAGAATTTAGAAGAATCCATAGTTGTGTGCCTTCTTTCTCCCCAACTTTGGTGACTTTGGGATAGCTTGTGGGCAACTGCAGTTTAGAAGAATCAGTACTAGAATTGTCTTCTGAATGTTCAAGCCAAATGTGGTAGAAAACTGTAATGATAATTGATTTGTTTCCATGTCTAGCTTTCTGTACTCAGCCTTGGAAGAGAAGGTGCCTCATGGTACAACAGTGACATAGGTGCCGGAATATTTGTGAGTAGCTTGAGCCTCCTATTCTCCCTACAGATCCAGAATTTAGAAGATCAATGGGATTTTGCTTCAGAAAGTAAAAGATCAATGTATTGAATACTGATGCATTTCAACTTTCGTTGTGTTTTAACAAAAGACTATTTTCTGATGTTTAAGCACCAAGGCTTATTGATCTGGAGGTGTGTAACCTTGCACTATCTCTGCTTCTAAATAAATGGTGTTATTTTGTACTTTGTGAAGAAGCATTGCATGCAAGACAGAAGACACCATCAAAAAAGCAGCTTGAAAGTTCGAACAGAAGTACATAATGAAATTTAGAGTTCCAACAATACATATGTGCAAGGGTGTAGTTCACTTGGAACTTGCGAGTGATGGGAGACCTTCCACACAAAAAAGGGTGCAAACGCTGTAAAACTTCATGAGGTAATTTAGTCATTCAGTTATGTCAGTACATTTATGCGTAAATACAAAAAATGTAAGGTCAAAGTACACTTGTTTATGATGTATTTTTTGTTACATCGTTTCATTAATGGTATTTCGGTGGGGGGAATAAAAATCATATGCATATGTAACTCACTGCCATTGATCAATTTAGAGAAAGTTGAATGTGTAATCAAAACAATGAGTTAGTTGTAGACATGTAAAGTTATGAATATTTTTTTTATTAAACCTAGAACTTGGCAAATCTTATTTTATATCCCATGTGATGTTGTAACAGGAGAGGACTGGACGCTATTGTCTCTGATAATGGATTGTTTCCAAGAATGGATCTTTGTACTTTTGAGTAATTTCAAACAATTGTTTTGCTACTTGCAAACTCGTTTGAGGGGCATGCGCAGAATAGTTGTTTGGGTGTTAATCTATTTTTTAGGTTTCCAAGCACATGTTTATTTATTTTGTCGATACTCACACCGACCCCAAGAAGTCCATCTACGCAGGCATGGGTGATACAGATAGGATGGAGTAGGAATTATGTGCGATAAAGAGACACCATCTATCACCGGTCGATCTGGTCCATGACATCAGATGTTGACGTGCGCAAGGCAGTGTTGTTCGGAGGAAGCAACCTAGCAAGTGCATCGGTGATCAATCAATACGTCTTTTTGGCTACAAGAATACACATTTCCCTACTACAATTCCTTCTAGCATGCAGATACAAATCTGCTTGGTCACATGTGATTATTTTCGCCCGTTGCAACGCACGGGCATTTGTACTAGTTCTAATAACATTGCTATGGCCAATACATACTACTGAACGACCATCCAGACTACAACTTTCTCCAATAACATGCTATGGCTCAAATTTCTTTCGGACTATAGCTCTCTGAACTTCCTGTCTCTGAACATACCTGAAGAAAACGACACCTTCTCTGAAGAATTTGCCAGCTACGAGTATCAAGACGCGAACCGGTACGCTGCCAGGGAAACGGACGGCTAGGATGCGCTCCAGTTATGATAGATCAACGCCTCTCGAAGACCGAGGGATCCACTGTTCATTGTCCGACAACAGCTACGGTTAGTTAACTGCTGTTAACTTCAGTTAACTCTGCTTCACCGCATGTCGATCAAGTATTATCCATAGCTAATTTTAGAACTAGAGTACTCTGTAGATCAAGTCGATCTGATCGCCATGAACTATATCCAGTTAACTCTAGTGTATGTACTTGGTAGTATTATCCAGTGACTTTAATCTTCCCTCCTTAGATACCAAATCGTTATTATTGCTGGGAGATTAGTTTGTGGGTTCTTCTTGCACTATGTCTCTGCTAGAAAGACAAATATTATGGTACAGAGGGAGTAGGTTTTTCTTCTGACACTATGTCTCTCGTGCTTTAACCTGTAGTAGTGATGTACATTTCAGAGTTGTACATCAATGCTTTCAGTGTCACGTCGTACAATAGGTCTAAACCAATTTATTTCGGACTAGACTAGTTGTCTGAACTTCCTGTCTCTGAACATACCTGAAGAAATCGACACCTTTTCTGAAGAATTCGACAGCTAGAGTATCAAGACGCGAACTGGTACGCTGCCATGGAAACGGACGGCTAGGATGCGTGCTTTTCTGGGCGCGCATTTTTTGGCGTCTGCTAAAGTAATGTTGGTCCCAGCGCATTAAAAGTGTTACAGTGGCGCGCTATAACTTTTATTGGGCGCGGAATTGTTGTGCAGCCGTTGGAGATGCTCTCAGTGATTACTACTTCAATCTGTTGATAGTTCTCAATGTTTTCCGCCGACAGAGCTTGTGTGGATTTTTGCCGATGCAAACTGACTTTCCCCTAAAATTAGACCATGTGATGCGTTTATAATCTCGTAAACCTACCTAACCACATCTCGTTTACCAAAAGAAGAGAGGTGTCATAAACTCATAGGTTGGATCAGCAAATGCATCTGTGTTTCTCTACTGTTGAAGGGTAGGAAGGATGCATCAGCGAAGATTCTTCACTGACGAAGTTGATCAAAGCCATGGAAGTCAGAGGCAACTCCAACAGAATGGTGATGGAGCGGGCTTCCAATGTAACATTGCATACAACAAAGAGGTGTCAAGTTGTTTCAGCATGGTGACAAAAGTAATATTGTCTAACTGTTCACGTTCCTATCAGGCGATGCACGCATGATCCTTCTTCGCGACTGGAGTGCTATGTTGTTTCATCCATCTGCGAAAATTTAAGTCGCTTCCTCCACCTTTGCTTTTGTAATTGTTCAAACTAAGCTGTTTTCATAGCCTTCAGGATGAAATGGTTCACGGAGGCATAGTCACCGTAAAAAAACAATATTTTTTACTTCCATACCGGTTACACTTCAAAAGGATATGAATGATTTGTCCCTAAATCATACAAAAGAAGCCAATGGTTTGCACACTTTCATATATATATTTTAGCAAGAAGCGTGGGTGACATATGCCCTTTAATTAGAGTTTGGTCGCTATTAGTGGCGACAGCACATACATACATGTACCATGCGTGTATTCCTTGTGCTAGTCAGTTTAATCGTATTATGGATGTGAAAAATAATCAATTGAGCTTGCTCGTCGTCAAACTTTAAATGTGCAGTGGTGCAGGTTTGACAAATTCACAGGAATTTATTAAGGCCCTTTTATATCAATCGGTCAATGATAATGAATTTATGAATATTTTCCACCCATATCCTATTTTTTTAACATAAATATTCTTACATATATATCAACTTGTATAAAAACTATTTTTTTCGTACGAGAAGATAGAGTGCGCTATACATAGTTTATTCAAAACGAGTCAAAAACCAATACGTGAGGTCGTGATTATGAAATCAAGCAAGGGCCAGTGCGTCGAGTGGACATAAAAACACCCCCCAAATGGAAAAAAGAACAAGAAGTTTCATGACATAAAGGTTGCACACAAGAAGGAAATTTAGGCAGAAGATTAAGAGCAGGTGTTACGCAGTTACAGAGAAATAAAAAGTTCAGTTTTGGAAGGGTTGATTAGGGGAAGTTTCATGACATCCATATATCTCTCTCTCATATAACCAGTCTTAGATTCATCTAACAATAAAGTGGCTGCATGCATCGTCCAGATGCAGAGGCCGGGAGTCCTCCTTTTCTAAAACAAAAGATTCATCTAACAATGGTCTGAGAATTGGTATGAGAAATTTAGCACAGATCTACCTTTTGTAGCTTGCTCATGTTTTACGACGCTTTGTTCTCTTCTCCAATTCGTCCACTATGAAAGATGGGCAAGTCTTCTTGATATCCTTTAACCGTTGTGTAGCCACCAGAGCATCCATGAAATTTGATAATTCG
This sequence comes from Secale cereale, assembly GCA_902687465.1. Classification (NCBI taxonomy): domain Eukaryota; kingdom Viridiplantae; phylum Streptophyta; class Magnoliopsida; order Poales; family Poaceae; genus Secale; species Secale cereale. The sequence continues at coordinate 21,443,695 of LR738709.1, forward strand.
ATAAATTCAAGGCAAGCATCCTTAAGCTGGTGGCAGTTATGTTGGTCAGCTAAAGCTAATGTGATTGCCACAGTGTCCTTGTTTAGATCCTCGCAAAGTATGCTTTGGAAAATCAGCTTGAGCCTATCCATTGCATATCTGTCCGCAACCACTAGCAAAAGCCGAACCATCTCAGTATCCACACCGCTAGGCAAATAGTCGGTATAGATGAAACGGAGCAGGGCCTTGAAAACTGTAGGCTGCATGTCCTTGATGGTTATGCACTGCCCCGGGCTCGCCTCCTTCATTGACCCATAGAGCTCTGCTTTGAAAACAGGCGACCGCATAGCGAGAACAAACCTATGGGCTTCAATGGTCTCTCCTCCGACAATGAAACTGACATCAAATCCCTTCTTCTCTTCAAGCAGCTTGGCAACATCCTCGGTCATGTCAGCTGGTGGCATGCCGATTTTAGGGAATGATTTTGATTCGGTAACATGTGGCTTGTGGAAAACGGTGACGACGCATTCGATCGTAAGACGATCATCCCTAAGGTACGCGGATCCCTCGATCTCGTTGTGCCTTATGAAACAAGTATTCTGTGGAGCAAACTTGCTACTGTCACCAGAATTGAAAATTCTAGGTCCTGTTTTATGCACCGAAGATGAGAATCCGGTGTACTGGTCAACCAGCCTGATATCGCAGGATGCCCGGACTTTAGTGTCGTAGTCCCAAAGCACAAGAAAAGCTGAGATGTAATCCAGGTCATATTCAGTATACCCGTCAGGGAAGAAGAAGATTATCCAGTCGTGGCCGCCGACAGAGAAAACCCCTGAGCGTATATGGCTGTGGACTCCGTGGCCCATGCCCTTGTGCTTGCTGTAACCCAAGATTTCAAACACATGTGTGCCTTGAGCCTCCTCCACTGGTGTGCAAATAGATACCGTCTTACATGTCTTCATCTCGTGACTAAAAAGATGTTGGGGAAGCCGCGACGAGGTCGATGATGCACTCGCGTCTGGATCGATTACTTTCGGATCAAAAGACGCCTGCGCACATAAGAAAGCAGTAAGTATGTAGTAGAAGCAAGGTATGCCTTCCGCTCTCGCGACGCCCGTGCCCCACGCGCGGGTGCCGCCGCCGCCGCCGCCGCCCACTCCACTGCCGCCGCCGCCCCG
>LR738709.1:21452059-21463532 GCA_902687465.1 Secale cereale
GGGGGGGGGGGGGGCTAGTACTACGTAGAACAGCTGATTTGTCTAAGGCTACGCCGTCAGAACTTGACCGGAGGACGGCGCCATCACGCGGCCGCTGGACGACGCCGTCACGCCACACCAGTGAACCGACGCCTGGCCACGCCGGTTGACAACAGCCAGGGTCTGGACCCAGGGCTAGTCGCCGGACCAAGTGCTCCACCGCTGCAGAATGCCGGGCTGGGCGTGCGAGAGCCTGCCGTTGCCACCACATCCGCACCACGGCGGTGCCGTGTGCACGGATATGGCCCGTGCCCCGCTCGCTCCAGTGGCACACGTCTGCCATCACCAACGCCCGCAGAGGAGGAGGAGCGGGAGATCGTCGACAACGTATCTGCACGCGGCTACAGCCCGGCTCCGACGCGTGTTGCCATGGGAGATGGCCTCGTCTTCATCCCGACTCCTGGACGCGCCATGGCCACCGCGGGCGCGGTCACCACTGCCGGAGCAAGTGGCAGCGCCGGTCCAGGACTGGACGCTGCGGGGACAAGCAGCGCCCCTGCTCCTCTCGGCGAGCAGCACATCTTCCCCTTCGGGACAGGATGGCCACCTGCCACGGACGTTGCCAGCATGAGCGGCAGCACGGGTCCCCCCGACACCGGCGCGAGCCGCCTGAAGGAAATATGCCCTAGAGGCAATAATAAAGTTGTTATTTATATTTCCTTATATCATGATAAATTTTTATTATTCATGCTAGAATTGTATTAACCGGAAACTTAGTACATGTGTGAATACATAGACAAAACAGAGTGTCCCTAGTATGCCTCTACTAGACTAGCTCATTGATCAAAGATGGTTATGTTTCCTAACCATAGACATGAGTTGTCATTTGACCAACGGGATCACATCATTAGGAGAATGATGTAATGGACAAGATCCATCCGTTAGCTTAGCACTATGATCGTTTAGTTTTACTGCTATTGCTTTCTTCATGACTTATACATGTTCGTATGACTATGAGATTATGCAACTCCCGAATACCATAGGAACACCTTGTGTGCTATCAAACGTCACAACGTAACTGGGTGATCATAAAGATGCTCTACAGGTGTCTCCGAAAGTATTCGTGGTGTTGTCATAGATCAAGATTAGGATTTGTCACTCCGAGTGTCGGAGAGGTATCTCTGGGCCCTCTCGGTAACACACATCACAATAAGCCTTGCAAGCAAAAGACTAATAAGTTAGTCACGAGATGATGTGTTACGGAACGAGTAAAGAGACTTGCCGGTAACGAGATTGAACTAGGTATGGAGATACCGACGATCGAATCTCGGGCAAGTAACATACCGATGACAAAAGAAACAACGTATGTTGTTATGCGGTTTGACCGATAAAGATCTTCGTAGAATATGTAGGAACCAATATGAGCATCCAGGTTCCGCTATTGGTTATTGACCGGTGATGAGTCTCGGTCATGTCTACATAGTTCTCGAACCCGTAGGGTCCGCACGCTTAACGTTTGATGACGATTGGTATTACGAGTTTATGAGTTTTGATGTACCGAAGGAGTTCGGAGTCCCGGATGAGACCGGGGACATGACGAGGAGTCTCGAAATGGCCGAGACGTAAAGATCGATATATTGGACGACTATATTCGGACATCGGAAAGGTTCCGAGTGATTCGGGTATTTTTGGGAGTATATGAGCCTTATTGGGCCATACGGGAATAGAGGAGAAAGGCCAAAAGGAAGGAGGCGCGCGCCCCCCTTCTAGTCCGAATTGGACAAGGGGTGCAGCCACCTTTTCCTTCTCCCTCTCCACCTCTTTCCTTCTCTCCTACTCCGGAAAGGAAAGGGGAATCCTACTAGGACTTGGGAGTCCTAGTAGGACTCCCCACACTTGGCGCGCCCCCTCTAGGGCCGGCCTCTCCCTTGCTCCTTTATATACGGGGGCAGGGGCACCCTAGGACACACAAGTTGAATTGTTTTAGCCGTGTGCGGTGCCCCCCTCCACAGAAACACACCTCGGTCATACCGTTGCAGTGCTTAGACGAAGCCCTGCGCCGGTAGATACATCATATCCGTCACCACGCCGTCGTGCTGACGAAACTCTCCCGTGAAGCTCAACTGGATCAAGAGCTCGTGGGACGTTATCAAGCTGAACGTGTGCTGAACACGGAGGTGCCGTACGTTCGGTACTTGATCGGTTGAATCGCGAAGAAGTTCGACTACATCAACCGCGTCACTTGACGCTTCCGCTTCCGGTCTACGAGGGTACGTAGACACACTCTTCCCTCTCGTTGCTATGCATCTGGTAGATAGATCTTGCGTGATCGTAGGAAAATTTTAAAATACTACGTTCCCCAACACCGCCGTCTCCTCTTCGGGCGCTCCGTCGCCGCCATCGACCGTCGTCCTGGACGGCGTACTGGATCTTGGGATCCGGCGTCGCTCGGGCTCACAGCCAACCTCCTGAATGGCATTGACTACACCCCCTCGTCGGACGAGGAGGATCTCGGCCCTTCACCGCCGGCGGCTCGCCGGTGAGTGCGCGTGCGGCGCGACGGCAGGGACAGGGGTGGGGGGCGCCGCCTGGAACGAGGATTGGGGGCGGTAGGGGAAACCCTAACCGTCGACCCCTTTTATCCAGCGCAAAAAGCGGTGCCAGGCCAGTTGGGCCGAAAGGCCGGATGGGCTAAGACCCATGCCCCGTTCTGAGCCGGGAAAAAGGAAGGAAAAATTACTGTAGCAGTGGGCTGTGCTACTGGTTTGGGTCCCTCTGTTTGCGGCCCAGGACCATTTTTTTTCGTTTTTCTTTTTCTGTTTAGTTCTTTAACTAGCAGTTTGAAGTTGTGACTAGTTATTTAGTAATTTATGTAAATTACTACTCCCTCCGTCCCAAAATTCTTGTCTTAGATTTTTCTAGATACGGATGTATCTAACTAGATACATCCGTATTTGGACAAATGTAAGACAAGAATTTTGGGACGGAGGGAGTATATTGGATTGTTCTGTAATTAGTGTATATTACTGTATTGTACCAGCACAATGTATGTCAACGTATATGTTCCGGCAATTTGGCAATTGCTATATGTTGATCTATATACATGCATTTTTTTAATTTACAACACAATTAATTTGCTATGAGAGTAAATTAATAAGCATGATGATTACATGCAGGATATGGCAGACATATCTAAAAAAGAGTTTGCTGAACTTGTCGTTGATGGTTCTAACTATTTGACATGGGCAATGGATGTCAAAATCAATTTGACGGACAAGGGACTCAATTCCGCTATAACCACACCTGCCCAAGGGACTGCATCCAATGAAACAAATAGCTCGCTATTTCGGCGTTTAAACTTCGCTATAGCATATTTGAGGGTGTCACGTTACGTTATAGCCATTTTACACGCTATGCCGCTATTCACGTTATAGCGTGCTATAATGATGCTAAACGCAAAAACGTTTTAGCGTATTTAGCGTGGAGCGATAGAAACACGGCAGACACTCATCCCATAGCAGCCCATCGGGCATCGGCTTAATGCAACGCAACAATAGGCCCATCTCGGATGGAAATATTGCATTTTTCTGGACGAAAACAAGAAGAATTCTCTTAAGTGCATCTAATGTCATAATGTGTACACCAGCGGTATGCATGTATAGCTCCTAGACTAAATTTTAGACGTTGAAATCCTTAATTTCTATGATATATTTGGCATTTTTTCCAAAACGCTATTTTGAATATAGCACGCAAATAGCACGCAATAACTTGTATAGCATTTGGAGAAGGGCCACGCTATTTTTTTCGTTGACTGCATCCATAACAGACATAATAAGGTATTCAGCGTTGCACTTCATTCGACATCATCTTCACCCTGACCTAAAGACAGAGTATCTGATGGAGGAGAGCCCTCTGACACTCTGGAACTCCTTAAAGGAGAGGTATGATCAACAAAGGGCGGTGATGTTGCCTGAAGCGCAACGGGAATGGGCGCTAGTTCGATTCCAAGACTTTAAGTCTGTAGCTGCATACAATTCTGGTGTTCATAAGATCAACTCCAAGTTGAGATTCTGCAATAGCGCTGTTTCTGATGCTGATCTTATTGAAAAGACACTTTCTACTTTCCATCCTTCTATGAGGATACTTGTTGAACAGTATCGTCTGCAAAAGTATAAGAAGTATTCTGAGTTGATTTACTCATTGCTTCAGGCAGAGAAGCACAATGAGCTTCTTGAGAAGAACAATTTGGCTCGTCCAACAGGAACGATGCCTCTGCCTGAATCACACTTCAACTCTAAGAATACTCAAAAGTTCAATGGTTCCAAAAAGAACCGTAGGACATTCAATGGAAAGTGGAAGTGTAATGAGAAGCAGAATAAGTATGGAGTCCAAAAGGGCAAAGGTTCTTTCAAGAAGAATGAAAGGACTAGCAACACTGGTTGCTTCAGGTGTGGTTGTAAGGAACATATTGCAAAGAAGTGTGACACTTCGAAGCATTTGGTGGAATTGTACCAACAGTCACTTGGAAAGGGCAAGAAGGCTCAGGGGAACCAGTATGAAGCACACTTCACTGGCAATGAAGATGGTACCCCTACGGTTGATGGTTCTCGAGATGATTCTCCGAACATGGACAACCAGGAGCAGAATCAGCAAGTGGAAGATCCAATACTAGATGTCGATGACATGCTAGCGGAATTTGGTTCTACTGACATATATGGAGACCAAATTTAGTCTCATATGTCTAAGTATTGTAATGATGTTATTAGACATATTACATGTGTTGTAAAATAAGTTATGTCCTTAGACATAATGTGTTAGCTATGTCGTGTGACATAGGGCTTGTAATAAGTACAAGACATATATAGTTTGTAATGTATGTATTGATTCTATAAGGGTTTGATTATATACTAAACTTTGTTCTTTTACTCTATAGAACTTCAAGGAATAATACAATGGAGGAGGAAATGTGTTTAGTGGATAGTGCATCTACTAACACGATACTTAGGGAGATGAAGTATTTCCAGACACTCAAGAAGAGTAATGGAAGTGTCATGACAATTGCTGGTCGAGACACGGCAATTGTTGGTTCTGGTCAAGCTACAATTACACTCCCTATGGGTACTAAATTGGTAATCCAGGATGCTCTACTGTATCCAGATTCTACTCGTACCTTGCTGAGTTTTAAGGATATCCGCAAAAATGGTTTCCATGTGGAAACTAATGAAGAGAGTGGGGTTGAATGCCTACTCATAACTCAGCAAAAGGGATTTCGAAAGGAAGTCCTTGAGAATTTGCCTTCTCTATCTTCTGGATTGTATTATACATACATTAAACCAGAGACTCATATGGCGTACAAGATAGTTTTTCAGAATCTTGATAAGTTCAAGATTTGGCATGGACGCCTGGGTCATCCTGGTATTGGGATGATGAGAAAAATTATTGATGGTTCTGTTGGACACAACATAACGGATAGAAAGTTCCCAAAATCATCGGATTTTGTATGCACATCATGTGCAACTGGTAAATTGATCACAAGGCCATCTTATGTGAAATTAAAGGATGAGCCACTTGATTTCATTGAACGCATTCAAGGAGATATTTGTGGTCCGATACAACCGTTATCTAGACCATTTAGATATTTCATGGTCCTAATTGATGCATCAACAAGATGGTCAAATGTGTGTCTACTGTCAACAAGGAACCATGCTTTTGCAAAGCTAATTGCTCCGATCATTAAATTGAAAGCAAATCATCCTGAGCATAGGATAAAAACCATCAGAATGGATAATGCTGCAGAATTTAGTTCACGAGCATTTAATGATTACTGCCTAGCTTTGGGATGATATTTTGTATGCACAACAAACATTTGTGAAAGTATGTCACAAAAAAAATTCAAAATCTTTAGAATTATTTTTATTTTTTATTTTACTGTTCACACCAGGAGCATTTGCTCCTGGGTGTAGAAATGTACTTTCGGATTTGAACCCGCATGTTAACCGTGGTAGTCTCAGCAGAACAACCACTGTGCCAAGATCACTCAATTGTATATTTTCCGAAAACAACTCTACTAATACTTCTATTAGCACAACACTAACATATACGTACTTTGTACCCATATAAAGAACTCGCGACCTGCACTACCTACATGTGTTCAGCTAACCACTAGGGTGTGTCTTTGCAACTGACAAAATGCAGCGCTAACACTTGAAAAACTTTCATAGCTGCTCATATATGATTTTCTTTAACAAAAATGAAACTTCACAAATTTCGGAAAAAGTTCTTGAACATGCATAAAAATGTTGCCCTATTCAAGAAAAAGTTCAATGATTTTCAAAAGGTTCATCAATTTTTAAAAAATAGTTCACAAAAAATTGAAACATGTTCATAAAAAAATTGAAAAAATAATTCACCACTTTTAAAAGAATACACAAAACTGAAAAAAAGTTCATCAATTTTTGAAAATAGTTCATCCAATTTGAGAAAATGTTCGTTGAATTTGAAAACAGTTCATAGATTTCGAAAAAAAATATTCATCAAATTTAAAAAACGATCATCAATGAAAAAAATCATCCATTTTTAAAAATAGTTCATAAAAAATAGGAAAAAGCTCAATGATTTTGAAAAGAAAAATTCAACGAATTTGAAAAGGTACATCATCGAATTTGAAAAAGTTCAAGTATTTAAGAAAAAAATCGATGAGGGAAAGAAACCAGGAAGAAGAAGAAAAGAAAAAACAAAAACGAAAAATTGAAAAAAAGGAAAATGATAGAATAAATTAAGGAAAGAGTTGAATCCTATCAGTTCCATTGCTTGGCGGGGTTTTTATACTATCGAACCACAATGCGGGATGTTTGTGGTTCGAGTCGTAAGGATGGCGCGCTTTTTTTGCGGAATAAAGTACAGAGTAATGGGCTGGCCTAGTGTTTATTCTAAGAAAATTTACTCCTATATGCCAACTGGCCAGCATGTTACGTTGCTATTTCTCCTCTAATACTTCCTTCAATAGGAAATTAGGATCAGATATATGATGACAAGGTATTTTGTCTTGGTAGGTATATGTAGATATGTCACTTTGAGCTGCAACATTGCCTTCATGTTTTTATATGTTATCTGCAGACTGCAGGTTATTACAACTAAGAGTGAAACCAACCTAAATGGTAAATATTTGAACTTTTTTGCACACCATCATCTAACCATATATTTATAATGTTGCCGATTCTTGCAAGTCTCAAATCACTTTTTAATAGAGATCTTTCAAACTTCATGTGTCATTTTGTTGTAGCTCATGAGCTGACAAGTGTGATCACCTTATCCTATGATAGTTCTGTAGTCCACTATGGTAAAATAAAGTGAACGAAAGTGCTCCACGCACGACAAACTCCGAGCGATCTGTGCACGACTAAGAAATCTAGCGGCCGCTGCTCGGCTGTGGACAAGATTCGTCGGCTGGATTTAACCGTCGTCCGTAAATCGTCCATATACTGTATATATGCCTTAGCACCTAGCCTAATTAATTATATCCATCATTATACGTTCTTCTCCCGATTTCTCATTTGTAATTTTTGTTTTGATCGAGAAAGATTGTTTAGTCATCCGATATACAACTTGCTGTTCAAAATTGGCCGTAAAACCGAACATTCTCTGTATACTGAACTGGAATTATATGCACGATGTCTTTTTCTACAGTTTGCTCTTGCAATATTGTCTGGTAGCTATTTTTGTGTAATTTTCTCTATGTTTGTTTGCATTTAATAAGATTTAATTAATCTCCCCAGCACCCATGATTCAGGTGTTAACAGTGCATCTTGATTCCATATGGTTTTCAACATGCTTACACTTGGACAAGCACAGTTTTACAGTAAACCCTCGGAATATTATTTTTAATAGTCATATGTAGCATCCTCTGGCGTATTTTGTAAGTCGTCTGTAGTATATGTAAATTTGAACCATTGCCTGTATATGAAATCTATCATATTACTGAATCAAATTCTCATCTTTGCTACATCGATGTAACTATGAAAATCCACGACGAATTCCCGCAGCAACGCGCGGGGCATCATCTAGTTTTGTATATACATATGTACCATTTTCTAAATGGACGATTGACATCTTTATAAAATTATGTAAAATCATTATTGTAACATATATATTTATAATAGTTCTTAAAATAAACAAAGTCAAATATACAGAAAAAAAAGTAAAAGAAAAAGTTGAATAAAAAAAGAAGAAAAAAATGGAAAAACAATAAGACGATGCCAGTTGGCTAGCAGCGAAAACTAAGCGGTCCCAATACGCACAGGGTTGCAGGCGAGCCGTGGTAGGGACTACTGGTTGCTCCACAACTTCCAGATTACGCGTAGAGTTTCCCATAAGATAGAGGGACTACTGATTGTCAGAATAGATTCCAAGAGCAGTACAATCCCAGTTTGATTCGAATTGTTATACACTTCCCCCGTCTCATAATATAAGAACGCTTTTTACACTAGTGTAGTGTTAAAAACATTCTTATATTTTGGGACAGAGGAAGTACTAACGTACGAGCGCCTATCAATTTATATATGTAATATATATGCAAAGAAATACAAGGGAAAAGAGCACGCACGTACTCACGAACGAAAACCATCGAGTCCCTAGCACAGCGACATCGGTCCCAATCTTGTTCCTGCGTAAATCGTAGGGTGATTTTTTTTTTGTTTTCACTACGTTTGCCAACAAGTCTTCATCAAGTTCTATTGTTTGGGTGCCTCCTGTTGTTCTAGTATAAACTTGATCTAGATTAGAGCTAGTTCTAGTTTTCTCTAATGCACATAATAGAGAAGCCCCAAGAGGTTATATTCTCCCTCTGTTTCTCCGGTGACGTCAAGCTCTGGACGGCGAAACGCTGCCGGATCGTAAAGCGCGGACACATGCAATGGCCGTGCTTTCCGTCTTTGGTTCGAGGCACTTCATCAACGATCTACACTAACTCTTGTTTCGTTGCAACTCAAGGTTGGTAACGATCCGATCTATACAGCTAACACATCTTCATAGTGATCCGGGTTCTTGATCGTAGGGCTAATTTTTCCTAGTACATTTCTGAAGAAGATGATTTTTTTTGCAATGTATAAAAAAATTCATACACATGCTTAACTGTTTTTCTTACTAATGATTAACATTTTCTACTTTTTGTATTCACATTTTACTTTTTATATACATAAAAATATTTTTCTATGCATGCTAATATTTTTAAATGCATGATAGACATTTTTTAGAAAATTTAAGATATTTTTTCTAATATATATATATATATTAATAATATTTATTAATATAAACAAAGTGAAACATAAAGAAATAAAAAGTAAAACGAAAAATTGAAAATATAAAAAACAAAAAAGTAACACGACATCAGCAGGCTAACCGCGGTTACTGGGCTGGCCCAATACGCGCTGCCCCGCAGGCAGCTAGGGCTCGCTGCTGGCTGCACATAGCTGCGGCCGTGTTTGCTGCACAACTGCCGGATTACGTGTAGAGATTCGTATAAGATCAGAACAGATTACAAAACCAGAAGTCCACAACTATACCAGATTCGAATTCTTATATGCATACTAGATTACTAACGTACGACCGCCTATATTTATATATGCAAAGAAATACAAAGGAAAAGAGCACGGACTTACACACGAAAGCCACAGCGACATCGATCGACAATCCTACGCGCACGCATAGCTCTTCGTCTGCCTATCGTCGTCGTCAACTCGTCAATCATCATGGGGGCCGGATCATCGTCATCGTCTTCTTCTCCTGAGCAGTTGATTGACGTGGGAGTCAATGCTATCGTGTGCCTTGCCGGATGCGGGGACAGGTTTAACGACATGCAGGCGTGTGTGGAGGTCGACGGATCTGCGGAGACGCAAGCGGCGTGCTTCGAGGCGGGGGAGGCGCTGCGCAAGTGTATGCGTGCTAACGCCGACGCGTATGAGTCCTACGTCCGCGACGCCGACAAGAAGCAGCAGCAGGGGAAATCGAGCCAAGCCTAGTTTCTATTGGTTAATTAGCAGCGCTATACTAGTACCTTAGACTCGCCAAATAAAAGTTCTGTCATTTCCTACGTTGATTGTTAGTAGTAGCGTTTTTAGATTTAGCACGTCTTCTAGATATCTTTACATGGAATAATATTTGTTTATGTGTGAGAGTTATCTTTAGGTCAGGGGACTGAAAAAAGATCTAGTGCCAGTCACTTTCTTTATGCATCATCCGGATGGTTCCCGTCCAACGGTTGTAATCAAATCATTGCACTATTTATCTCTTTCTTTCTTCTTCCTCCTAGCGACGCCCCGGCCTGCCCTATTCCGGCCTCCACCACCCGCAGCCTGCGGACTCTACCACACACCGCCTCGACCTCCCCCACCGTCATTGCTTGCCGCCGCCCCGACCGTACCTCTAAGCCCCACCGCAACAGTGAAGAACTCCAATGATCCCCTACACCCCCACCCATAAGATAGATAATGTGTCAATGGCTTCCCCCTAGGATAGATGGTGGGGCAAATGGCTTCTGCGACGACGTTTCTTCTTCTCCGGTGAGCTTGAAAGGAAGAAAGGAAGGAAGAGGTGACTAATGCCTGAGAAAATGCCATGTACCTGATAAATAGCAAAAACCATATGATTTATGTATACAATTTTCCAGTTAATTATGAATAGTTTGAGTGTGCAAAATGATGTGTGTGCCCCCCCTGCTAATCATGTTTTTAGTGCGGAGGTCCTGTTAACCATCCTACAGGCTCTCGTCTCGTTTTAACAAGGATAGGAAATCCTAGAAAGCAGGACACAAGAGAAACACAAGGCAAAAACACACCACCTACGCGAAATTGGCCGGGAGTGCACTAGTTAGGTTGTCGTCTATGAAATCACCTGGGGTCGAAACTTGGAGAGAGGGCCTCTCCAAAGTCGGGTTGTACCTCAAAGAAGAGTCCTTCTCGGACTCCAGGGATAAACGCCACGGTTCCTGGCGTTTACATAAACGCCACGGACTCCGGTGTCTGGCCCAGGGGTAGACGCCAGGAACCTTGCTGCCTAGCCTCTGCCCTCCGAGAAAACCCCATTGTGCACGGTCTTAAGTCCTCATGGGACTTACCCTTTGGCCCAACCATATCATCCTATATATCAACCTTTATCTCCGAAAAATTCAGGAGCTCCTCGTCATGTCCGTGATCTCACCCGGGATTCCGAAAAATATTCGGTCACCAACATACATAACTCATATAATACTATATCGTCAACGAACATTAAGCGTGTGGACCCTACGGGTTCAAGAATGATGTAGACATAACCGAGATGCTCTCCAGTCAATAACCAATAGCGGGACCTGGATGACCATATTGGTTCCTACATATTTTACGAAGATCTTTATCAGTCGAACCTTTACGACAACATACGTAGTTCCCTTTGTCTGTCGGCATGTCACTTGCCCGAGATTCGATAGTCGGTGTCTTCACGTCGTGGTATTCTCCGTGTGTTG
>LR738709.1:21473423-21488454 GCA_902687465.1 Secale cereale
GAGGGGTTGAGAGGTTGCCTAGGTAGTGTCAAAGTATTGAAGAAATCCATGACTTCATCATTTGCCAGAAGTAACCAGGGCATGTTGGTACGAAGTTCTGCAAAGTTGTTTTGGAACGGAGTTCCTGATAGGATAATCCGTCTTTTGTTACGAATTATCCTATCTGGGACTCCGTTCCAAAATAACTTTGGAGAGCTTCGTACCATCATGCGACTGTTACTTTCGCCTAATGATGAAGTATTGGTTTTGTTGAATCCTTTGACACTAGACAAAATGTGACATGAGGGGGTCTAGGGTTGTGGATCGCCGAGCAGTCGAGGGTCGTCCAGGGGTCGAGGGTCGAAGCTAGTTCTACGTTTGCCATTAATATATCCATCTTTCATGTTTGAATAATATTTGGCATGTTGTAAATATTTGTAGAAACTATGGACGACAACACCCGAGACCTAGCACAAGAAGCGATGTTGATGGACATAATCGCAGACGGACAAGATGCCGTCTTGTCGTTTCTCAACGACACCAATGAGCTGGTGGAAAGAGAGCTGCAGCTGGAAGATCTAGGCTATGATATTGATGGCTCCGGTGACCCATTGCACATGGAAGAAGTAGACCGTGAGGACGGCTCTGGTGACCCAATGCCGGTGCAAGAAGGAGACCGTGATGCTGGTTCCGGTGACCGAACCGAGTCCGGCCAGGAGGTATATATGTTAGTTAAGCCTGTGCTGACTAGTTAATTGATGCATTCATTAACTCTCGTCTTTGTTCCTTTTTCTAGCCCTCCGGATCAAGCAAATCTTCGGTAAAGAGACGAGGCGCGAAGAAAAAGTTGAGGCCGGATGAAAAGTTTGAGATCTCAGAAATCTCGCGCTCCGGTGAGCCGATTGAACCCATCCGGAGAAAGAACGCATTTGTTAATCAGTGCGGGGTTCTGGTTAGGGACAAGATCCTGATCAGCATCCATCAATGGTTAAAGCCGGCTGCAAAAGACGCTCAGGTGTCTAATGTCACTGATATCCAGAAAGAAGATCTTTGGACTGAGCTGAAGTCAAATTTCATCCTACCGCCAGAGGATGATCCGGCGAATCCAGTTAAAGAGGAATTAATCAAGTCTGCTGCTCTTTCGAAGATGGCAGACCAATTCAGGGCATGGAAGAAAAAACTGAATAAGTTTGTCCGCGATAAAGAGACTCCAGAATTCGTGGGCATATATGAGAAGATCAAAGATGACTGGCCCGCATTTGTGGCCTATAAGACATCGAAAAAGAGTAAGAAGATGTCGGCGACAAACCAGATAAATGCTGCGAAGAAGAAGCATCACCATCGCACGGGGTCAGGTGGCTACCTCAGAGCCCGGCCTAAGTGGGCCAAGGCTGAGAATGATCTGCTTGAGAAAGGGATCGAACCAGAGACAATGCAATGGCCAGACCGTTGCCGGACTTGGTTCTTCGGGGCTGGCGGAACCTTGGACCCTGTATCAGGGAGGTGCATTTGGACGGACAAGCAATTGGAAACACCACTCAGGAAGCTTCGGCACTAATATCAAATTAGCGCATGAAGGGACGTTTTTCCCCGACAGAGAGAACGACGAGCTGACAATGGCCCTCGGGAATCCTGAGCACCCTGGACGGACACGAGGCACGCCAGGCTCCCTTCCGTGGAGTGCTGGGTTTCCGGACGCAGGCGGCTACAAATGCCACGAGAGGAGGAAGAAAATGCAGCAGACCGAACTGCAGGCGCTGCGGGCCAGAATACAAGCGATAGAGGAACGGGAAGCAAATCGGGACAAAAGAATTACTGAAGCTTCCCCCGAAGCTACCCCGCCATCTCAGCGGAGAAGCAGCGTGGCTTCCACCGAGCTGCTTCAGCCGGAGCATGTCTTGACGGCTACTGCCAGGTATCCCGTGGATGATATCACGGAGGTACAAAATTGCCACCTTATGACGTGATACGTCCAAAACGTATCTATAATTTCTGCTTGCTCCATGCCACTTTTGGGTGATATTGCTATGATATTCATACACTTCCATACACTTTTGATCATATTAGGACTAACTTACTAATCCAGTGCACCCCAGTGCCAGTTTCTGTTTTCGGCTGTTTTTGTATTTCAGGTTTTCACGTTTCGAGAACTGCCCAGAAAAATCCAGAAAAAATATATAAAAAATCAGCGATCCGGGAACGACACTGCCTCCGAAGGGCAGCCTGGGGGGGCCACAGGGGCTCCAGGCGCCCTGTGGGCGCGCCCCCCCCGGGCCGCGCCGGGGGGGCGCCTGGGCCCCCCGAAGCCCGTCCGCTGCCCCCCTTTGGCATATATTTAGAGGGACCTCCGAAACCCTCAGAACAGTACTTCTTTTCGCGATCCCATCTCTGTTCCGCCGCCGCCGCCGCTTCCAAGATCGGGAGCACCAGGAGAACTCTTCCCGGGACCCTGCCGGAGGGGAGGATCACCACCGGGAGCTTCTCCACCACCATGGACGCCTCCCGGATGACTCGTGCAGTAGTCTCCCTTGGACCATGAGTCCATGACCAGTAGCTATGTGATGTTCTCCTCCCGTTCTTGTGCTTCACTAATTAGTCCTCGTGAGCTGCCCTACATGATCGAGGCACCTATGTAATCCTTATGCTGTTGCTATGTTGAGTTTGCTGGGATCCGATGGATTATGAGATTATGTTCACATTGATCTTGAGTAATATATTTGATTCACCTCTTTTATATTTTAGTTCATAAGTAATTCTTGCATGTTCTCCGTTGTTATTTATTGCTTTGGCCGAGTAATAGGTAGTGACTCCAAGAGGGAACGTTATGCTTGATTGTGGGTTCATGCCCCTCGATGACTAGCTTGAGTGACAGAAACATGAGTCTAGGGGATGTGCTGTTGCCACAAGGGGGAAAACAACGGTGCTTGTGCCCGCGGGTGCAAGGATTGTTTACTTTACGCAAAGTTCTTTTAATGCAGTTGTCTGTTGCATTGAGTTTACACTATGGGTGGGACTCGCAACTTAATACCAGCGAGATGTTCTGGATAGATATCTCAAGGTGGATGATTAGTAGTAGATATTGATGGATTTCGGTCTACTTACTTTGGCGTACCGCCCATGCTTTGAACCTCAACCTTTCTTGCAATGTAGTCAGCATTGGTTTGCGTTCGTGGTCCTGTCAATTGCCCAGCTGTAATTTGTTTACCTCACATAGCTGTTTTATCGTCTTTTTGGAGAGAGACATCACTAGTGAACATCATGAGACTCCGGTCCATATTACCATCATTGATCACATCCACTATTTACTTTCCGTTACTATTTACTATCGCAAAAACTATCTATCACTACTATCACTGCTTTTAACCCTTTGTGAACTACAAGGCCGGAGAGATTGACAACCTCTCTGTACTCGTTGGGAGCAAAGTTATTTGTATCTGTGTGCAGGTCCACGTTGGTTGCTACTAATCTGGCGCCGTAGCAATTGACACCTACTTGTTGAACCTAGGAGTCTCTGGGGAATCGATCCTTGGCATCTTTGCTAGGGGAAAACACTTCTACTTACTGCATCTTACACCTTCCACTTGGGGTAACCAACGAGGGGTTCGAGGCCCATCAAGGAGTATTTTCTGGCGCCGTTGCCGGGGACTCCACTCTTCAGGATAGGGGAGTTGCATGCTATCTTTTACCTTTGCTTTTTAGTCTTGTTAGTTTACTTTTCATTTTTGCTTTAGTTCCTTTTATCGAAAATCACAAAAATAGTTATCTTGTTCTTTAATTGTCATTATGTCGGGTCCTTTTGTCTTTGACGAGGCAGAAGTTCTCACCTTTAAACAAAGAGGTGGGGAAAGTTTGAAAGATGCTTGGTATAGAATTAATGATTCACAAAAAAGAGCCACCAAGAAGCAACCTACTACTATCTTACTTAGAAATTTTTATGTTGGAATCACTTCTTGGAATAGGTTTATTCTAGATACTGCTATCAATGGGAATTTCCTAGAGGCCCCAGTTTGGGAGTCTCTTAGTATTATTGAAAATCTTATTGGGAGTCCCCCTGTTGTTAGCATTCGAGAGGACATCACCCTAGCTCACATTATGAAAAAACTTGAAAAAATAGAGCTAGAGATGCCAAGCACTAATAAGATGAATGAGTTGGATCGAAAGATCCAAGGGAATTTGAATAGACTTGATAGCTCCATGCATAAAATTTTCAAAATTTTGGAGACCGTCAAATTCCATGATTCTGACTCTTCTAGGATGGACAAGATTGAGGAAATATTTGATACCTTAGGAACTACTTTCTCCTCGATCAAAACCAAAAAGGTAGAAACTCCGGCAAAGAGGGAGCCTAAGTTCGTTCACGTTCCAAAGGCTCCCCGTCCTAAAAGTAACCCACCTATTTCCAAAGGGGTTGAAACCGTAAAAACTTTGGAAGAAACACCTATCGTTGATGAATTTATAAATGAATCTTCCCTTGACTTTTATCCTTTTGGTCTTCTACCTAGAAGTATCTCTATGAGGCCTTTATTTGAGAGTCCCCTTAAAACTAGTTGTATTATTGAAGAGCTTTTTGATGATCTTGATGATGGTTCAATTGATACAACTTGATCTATGCATTATGCCTAGCTTAAAGGCATAAAAGAAAGCGCTTTTGGGAGGCAGCCCACATGAATAATTTTTTTGCTTTTGTTGTGTCTTGATGTTGTTTACTGCTGTAGCATCATCATTGTATCTTTGCTTTTCATATTTGTGCCAAGTATAGCCTCTGATTGCTAGAAAGTTCAAAAGTTGTGAGGTGCTGTCCAGGAAACAGATTCTGTCCTTGGATAGAAAAATTCGTATAAAATCACCAGATCATCTTTTTGGTCTGAATTTTTACGACAGCGTTCTCTATATAATTGTCTTTCGTGCGTCAGTTCTGAGTTTTTTGATTTGAGTTGCAGAAGTATCCCGAACTGGTCAATTACTGCCTGCTGTTCTGTTTTTCCCAGATTCTGTCCTGTTTTGCCTTACCTTCACTTTGCAAATTGAGAACTTAACTTTTCTTTGCAAAAACCTTTTGGCAATCTTGAGAAACAGTAGAACTTCAAGAATATCCTTATTTCCAGCAAGGTATAATTATTTTATTAAGGGTACTAACCTCGCTAATCAGATTATGATGAGTTATGTATGAAGGGAGTTTTCAAGTGTGCGAGGGAAGATGATAAAAAGATTCAGGAGTGTCAAGCGCTCAAGCTTGGGGATGCCCCCGTGCACCCCCAAGAAATATTCAAGGAGACTCAAGCATCTAAGCTTGGGGATGCCCCCGTGCATCCCCTTCTCCATCAACATTATCAGTTCGTCTTTCGTTCCGCTATATTTTTATCACTTCATGTGTTATGTGCTATGCTTGGAGCGTCTTGCTTTTAGTTTTCTTTTTAGTTTTTCATAACGAGTCGGAACCCAGCATTCCTTTATGTGGGAGAGAAACACGCTCCACTTCTACCTAGAACATAACATAGAATTTTCATGTCTATCTATGCTGTGTGTGTTCTTTGTCTTTTAATAGCTACTATCGTGCTCTGCTCTTAGTATTCATGCTTATCTTTTCAAGAGCTTTTATTTAGTTGGTTGCTTGAACTCTTTTTAATTACCATGCTCACCTTATTAAGAGAGTTTGCTTCCGTTGCATGGGTTAATGTGTCTGTGATAAAGATGCTACTTTCATGATGGTGCGTAGTAGTTCAGGTTTTTCTTATGGTTAATCTCGAATAGCTGGGGGGTTCCCAATGTGTTATTGGAGTACCAACTTGGTTTGTTTGCCTATGATGTGGTATGGTTTAGTAATATCTTCCTTCGAGAATTTATTTTGATTGACTTGGCGTATGCTCACGCATATTCAAGACTGTAAAGAAAGTCTGTCAAGCCTTGATGATCTTTTATTTCTAAGTAGCGATATAACTACCATGCCTGATTCAATATTGCTTTGTCGCTCTGCATGATTATGACCGTCATTGCTCTCTTAGTTGGTCGCTCCCAGTCTTTTTGCTAACCTCCACCTGTACTAAGCAAACTAACCATGCAATACATAGCTCATGGGAAAGTAGCCTAAAAACTATTGTGGTAAAGAATATGTTGCTTATGTATCTTGTTTCTTATAAGTTGCTTGCTGAGCGGTAACCATGTTTCTGGGGACGCCATCAACTGTCACACTTTTGTTGAATATCATGTGAGTTGCTATGCATGTTCGTCTTGTCTGAAGTAAGGGTGATTTACCGTGGGTTGAATAACTATGCATATTGTTAGAGAAGAACATTGGGCCGCCAACCAAAGCCATGCATCATGGTGGAAGTTTTAGCTTGGACCTTAATCCTCAATCTCTTATGAGAATATGCCTATGCATTAAAGAGGAGTCCATCATCTATTTTCTATGTTGTCCCGGTATGGATGTCCTCAAGTTGAGATCTATCAAAAACGAGAAATCAAATGCGATCTATCTCCTTGGACCTTTGTACAGGTGGCATAGAGGTACCCCTTTGTGACACTTGGTTAAAACATATGTAATGCAATGATAACCCATGGGGATCCGAGCTAATTAGGACAAGGAGCGAGCACTATTGGTATACGATGCATGAGGCTTGCAACTTATAAGATGTTTTATGCATGACACATATGAAGTACTACTACCGTTGACACAATTGCTTCCATGTTTTCAAAATAAAAAGCTTTAGCACTTAACCTTTCTTTTACTTTTATGTTGAAGCTGTTGGAGATATGCCCTAGAGCCAATAATAAAAGCATTATTATTATATCTCCTTGTTCATGATAATTGTCTGTTATTCATGCTTGAATTGTATTGTACGGAAACAGCGATACATGTGTGAATACACAGACCACAATGAGTCCCTGGTAGGCCTCTAGTAGCCAGCTCGTTGATCAACAGATGGTCACGGTTTCCTGACCATGGACATGAGATGTCAGTGATAACGGGATCACATCATTAGGAGAATGATGTGATGGACAAGACCCAAACTTGAGCATAACACGAGATCGTATAGTTCGTAATGCATAAGCTTTTCGGTGTCAAGTATTTATTCCTTAGACCATGAGGTTGTACAACTCCCGGATACCGTAGGAGTACTTTGGGTGTGCCAACCGTCACAACGTAACTGGGTGGCTATAAAGGTACGCATCGGGTATCTCCGAAAGTGTCTGTTGAGTTGGTACGAACCGAGACTGGGATGTTGTCACTCCGTATGACGGAGAGGTACCTCCGGGCCCACTCGGTAATACATCATCATAATGAGCTCAATGTGACTAAGTAGTTAGTCACGGGATGATGGATTACGGATCGAGTAAAGAGACTTGCCATAACGAGATTGAACAAGGTATTGGGAATACCGACGATCGAATCTCGGGCAAGTACCGTACCGATGGACAAAGGGAATAACATACGGGATTGAGTGAATCCTTGACACAGTGGTTCATCCGATGAAGATCATCGAGGAACACGTAGGAACCAACATGGGTATCCAGATCCCGCTGTTGGTTATTGACCGGAGAGTGGTCTCGGTCATGTCTACGTGTCTCCCGAACCCGTAGGGTCTACACACTTAAGGTTCGGTAACGCTAGAGTCGTAGAGATAAATGCACGTGGAAACCCGAAAGTTGTTCGGAGTCCCGGATGAGATCCCGGACGTCACGAGGAGTTCCGGAATGGTCCGGAGGTAAAGATTGATATATGGGAAGTCCAGTTTCGGCCAACGGGTGATCTCCGGGGGTCACCGGGAGCGTCCCGGGACCACCGGGTGGGGCCACCCATCCCGGTGGGGCCCCTAGGCCGCGAGGGGATGTGTCCAGCCCTCTGGGCTGGCGCACCACTAAGGGAGGCCCACCTCCCCTGCGCCTAGGGTTCAAACCCTAAAGGGGAGGGGGGCTCCACTTGCCTTGGGGGGCAAGGAACCCCCCTTGGCCGCCGCCCCCTTGCAGATTGGATCTGCAGGGGGTCCAGGCGCCCCCCTGGCCCCTATATATATGTGGGGGGGGAGAGGGCAGCCGCACCTCAGCCCTGGCGCCTCTCCCCCTCCCGTCACACCTCCCAACTCCTTCGCAGGGCGCCCGGCGTAGCCCTGCTGCAATTTCCACTGCATCCGTCATCACGCCGTCGTGCTGCCGGATCTCTGACGACTTCTCCTCCCCCCTTGCTGGATCAAGAAGGAGGTGACGTTGCTGCACCGTACGTGTGTTGAACGCGGAGGTGCCGTCCGTTCGGCGCTAGATCATCGGTGACGAAGAACGTGAAGAGTACGACTACTTCATCCTTGCTTCGTTGAAAGCTTCCGCACGCAATCTTCATAACGGTATGTAGATGCACTCTTAGTTGCTCGTTGCTAGATGTATCCATAGATGGATCTTGGTGAAGACATAGAAATTTTTTGAATTATGCTACGTTCCCCATCAGTGGTATCAGAGCCTAGGTTTTATGCGTAGCATCTTGCACGAGTAGAACACAAAGCAGTTGTGGGCGTATGATCTTGTTCAACTTTCTTACCGTTACTAGTCAATCTTGATTCGGCGGTATTGTGGGATGAAGCGGCCCGGACCGACCTTACACGTACGCTTACGTGAGACTGGTTCCACCGACAGACATGCACTAGATGCATAAGGTGGCTGGCGGGTGTCTGTCTCTCCTACTTTAGTCGGATCGGATTCGATGAAAAGGGTCCTTATGAAGGGTAAATAGAAGTTGACAAATCACGTTGTGGTTTTGGCGTAGATAAGAAACATTCTTGCTAGAAATCCTATAGAAGCCACGTAAAACTTGCAACAACAATTAGAGGACGTCTAACTTGTTTTTGCAGCATGTGTTTTGTGACGTGGTATGGCCAAGAACGAAGATGTGATGAATGATATATGTGATGTATGAGATTGATCATGTCTTTGTAATAGGGAATCACGACTTGCATGTCGATGAACTTGACAACCGGCAGGAGCCATAGGAGTTGTCTTAATTATTGTATGACCTGCGTGTCACTGAATAACGCCATGTAATTACTTTACTTCATTGCTAAACGTTAGCTATAGTAGTAGAAGTAATAGTTGGCGTGACGACTTCTTCAAGACACGATGATGGAGATCATGATGATGAAGATCATGGTGTCGAGCCGGTGACAAGATGATCATGGTGCCCCGAAGATGGAGATCCAAGGAGCAAGATGATATTGGCCATATCATGTCACTTTAATTGATTGCATGTGATGTTTATCATGTTTATGCATCTTGTTTACTTAGAACGACGGTAGTAAATAAGATGATCTCTCGCTAAAATTTCAAGTAATGTGTTTCCCCTAACTGTGCACCGTTGCTAAAGCTCGTTGTTCCGAAGCACCACGTGATGATCGGGTGTGATAGGTTCTAACATTCGCATACAACGGGTGTAAGACAGATTTACACACGCAATACACTTAGGGTTCACTTGACGAGCCTAGCATGTACAGACATGGCCTCGGAACACGGAAGACCGAAAGGTCAAACACGAGTCGTATAGAAGATACGATCAACATGAAGATGTTCACCGTTTTTGACTAGTCCGTCTCACGTGATGATCGGACACGGACTACTCGATTCGGATCGTGTATCACTTGGATGACTTGAGAGATGTCATTCTGAGTGGGAGTTCATTAAAATTTGATTAAGATGAACTTAATTATCATGAACTTAGTATAAATTCTTTACAATATCTCTTGTAGATCAAATGGCCCACGCTCAGGTTTCCCTCAACTTCAACGCGTTCCTAGAGAAAACCAAGCTGAAAGACGATGGTAGCAACTATACGGATTGGATCCGTAACCTGAGGATTATCCTCATAGCTGCCAAGAGAACTTATGTCCTAGAAGCACCGCTAGGTGATGCACCCGTTCTCCCAGCGACTCAAGACGTTATGAACGCCTGGGAGTCGCGTAGTGATGATTACTCCCTGGTTCAGTGCGGCATGCTTTACAGTTTAGAATCGGGGCTCCAAAAGCGTTTTGAGCACCACAGAGCATATGAGATGTTCAAAGAGCTGAAAATGGTTTTCCAAGCTCATGCCCGAGTCGAGAGATATGATGTCTCCGACGCATTCTACAGCTGTAAGATGGAGGAGAACAGTTCTGTCAGTGAGCACATCCTCAAGATTTCAGGATTGCACAACCGCTTGTCTCAGCTGGGAATGAATCTCCCAGATGAAGCGGTCGTTGACAGAATCCTCCAGTCGCTCCCACCAAGCTTCAAGAGCTTCGTGCTGAACTTCAATATGCAGGGGATGGAGAAGTCCATTCCCGAGGTGTATTCAATGCTGAAATCAGCGGAGGTTGACATCAAGAAAGAACATCAAGTGTTGATGGTCAATAAAACCACTAAGTTCAAGAAAGGCAAGGGTAAGAAGAACTTCAAGAAGGACGGCAAGGGAGTTGCCGCGCCTGGCAAGCCTGTTGTCGGGAAGAAGCCAAAGTATGGACCCAAGCCTGAGACTGAGTGCTTTTATTGCAAGGGAACGGGCCATTGGAAGCGGAACTGCCCCAAATATTTAGCAGACAAGAAGGCCGGCAACGTCAAAGGTATATTTGATATACTTGTTATTGATGTGTACCTTACCAGCGCTCGTAGTAGCTCCTGGGTATTTGATACCGGTGCAGTTGCTCACATTTGTAACTCAAAACAGGAGCTGCGGAATAAACGGAGACTGGCGAAGGATGAGGTGACGATGCGCGTCGGGAATGGTTCCAAGGTCGATGTGATCGCCGTCGGCACGCTGCCTCTACATCTACCCTCGGGATTAGTTATAAACCTCAATAATTGTTATTTAGTACCAGCTTTGAGCATGAACATTGTTTCTGGATCTCGTCTTATGCGAGATGGATATTCTTTCAAATCGGAGAATAATGGTTGTTCTATTTATTTGAGAGATATGTTTTATGGTCATGCCCCGCTGGTCAATGGTTTATTTTTGATGAATCTCGAACGTAGTGATACACATATTCATAGTGTAGATGCCAAAAGATGTAAAGTTGATAATGATAGTCCCACATACTTGTGGCATTGCCGCCTTGGTCATATTGGTGTCAAACGTATGAAGAAACTCCATTCGGATGGACTTCTGGAGTCTCTTGATTATGAATCATTTGACACGTGCGAACCATGCCTCTTGGGCAAGATGACCAAGACTCCGTTCTCCGGAACAATGGAGCGAGCAACCAACTTGTTGGAAATCATACATACCGATGTGTGCGGTCCAATGAGTGTTGAGGCTCGCGGAGGCTACCGTTATGTTCTCACCCTCACAGATGACTTGAGTAGATATGGGTATATCTATTTGATGAAACACAAGTCTGAGACCTTTGAAAAGTTCAAGGAATTTCAGAATGAGGTTGAGAATCAACGTGACAGAAAAATAAAATTCTTGCGATCGGATCGTGGGGGTGAATATTTAAGTCATGAATTTGGCAAACACCTTAGAAGTTGTGGAATTGTTTCACAATTGACACCGCCCGGAACACCTCAACGTAACGGTGTGTCCGAACGTCGAAATCGTACTCTGTTGGACATGGTGCGATCTATGATGTCCCTTACCCATTTACCGCTATCTTTTTGGGGTTATGCTTTAGAGACTGTCGCATTCACTTTAAATAGGGCTCCGTCAAAATCCGTTGAGACGACTCCATATGAACTTTGGTTTGGCAAGAAACCGAAGCTGTCGTTTCTGAAAGTTTGGGGTTGCGATGCTTATGTCAAGAAACTTCAACCTGAAAAGCTCGAACCCAAATCGGAAAAATGCGTCTTCATAGGATACCCAAAGGAAACTATTGGGTACACCTTCTACCACAGATCCGAAGGCAAAGTCTTTGTTGCCAAGAATGGATGCTTTCTGGAGAAAGAGTTTCTCTCGAAAGAAGTGAGTGGGAGGAAAGTAGAACTTGATGAGGTGACAGTCACCCCTCCTGGAACGGAAAGTAGCGCAGCGCAGGAAACTATTCCTGAGGTGCCTGCACCGACAAGGGAGGAAGTTGATGATAATGATCATGAAGAAACAGATCAAGTTACTACTGAACTTCGAAGGTCCACAAGGGCATGTTCCGCACCAGAGTGGTACGGCAACCCTGTCCTGGAAATCATGTTGTTAAACAACGGTGAACCTTCGAACTATGAAGAAGCGATGGCGGGCCCAGATTCCAATAAATGGCTTGGAGCCATGAAATCCGAGATAGAATCCATGTATGAAAACAAAGTATGGACTTTGGTGGACTTGCCTGATGATAGGCACGCCATAGAAAATAAATGGATATTTAAGAAGAAGACAGACGCGGATGGTAATGTGACCATCTACAAGGCTCGGCTTGTCGCTAAAGGTTATCGACAAGTTCAAGGGATTGACTACGATGAGACTTTCTCTCCCGTAGCGATGCTGAAGTCAGTCAGAATCATGTTAGCTATTGCCGCATTCTATGATTATGAGATATGGCAAATGGACGTCAAAACAGCATTCCTTAATGGCTTCCTCAAGGAAGAGTTGTATATGATGCAACCGGAAGGTTTTGTCGATCCAGAAAACGCTAACAAGGTATGCAAGCTCCAGCGCTCGATTTATGGGCTGGTGCAAGCATCTCGGAGTTGGAATATTCGCTTTGATGAGGTGATCAAAGCGTTTGGCTTTATACAGACTTATGGAGAAGCCTGTATTTACAAGAAAGTGAGTGGGAGCTCTGTAGCATTTCTCATATTATATGTGGATGACATATTGCTAATGGGAAATGATATAGAATTCTTGGAAAATGTAAAGGCCTACTTGAATAAAAGTTTTTCAATGAAGGACCTTGGAGAAGCTGCTTACATATTAGGCATCAAAATCTATAGAGATAGATCGAGACGCCTCATTGGTCTTTCACAAAGTACATACCTTGACAAAATATTGAAGAAGTTCAATATGGATCAGTCAAAGAAAGGATTCTTGCCTGTTTTGCAAGGTATGAGATTGAGTAAGACTCAGTCGCCGACCACGGCAGAAGATAGAGAAAAGATGAGTGTCATTCCCTATGCCTCGGCAATAGGTTCTATCATGTATGCCATGCTGTGTACCAGAGCTGATGTGAACCTTGCCATAAGTTTGGTAGGAAGGTACCAAAGTGATCCCGGTACGGAACACTGGACAGCGGTCAAGAACATCCTGAAGTACCTGAAAAGGACTAAGGATATGTTTCTCGTTTATGGAGGTGACGAAGAGCTCGTCGTAAAGGGTTACGTCGATGCTAGCTTCGACACAGATCTGGATGACTCTAAGTCACAAACCGGATACGTGTATATTTTGAATAGAGGGGCAGTCAGCTGGTGCAGTTGCAAGCAAAGCGTGGTGGCAGCATCTACATGTGAAGCGGAATACATAGCTGCTTCTGAAGCAGCGCAGGAAGGAGTCTGGATGAAGGAGTTCATCACCGACCTAGGAGTCATTCCAAGCGCGTCAAGCCCGATGACTCTCTTCTGTGACAACACTGGTGCTATTGCTATTACCAAGGAGCCCAGGTTTCACAAGAAGACCAAGCACATCAAGCGCCGTTTCAACTCCATCCGGAATTATGTTCAGGATGGAGACATAGATATTTGTAAAGTGCATACGGATCTGAATGTTGCAGACCCGTTGACTAAACCTCTTTCACGAGCAAAACATGATCAACACCAGAACTCTATGGGTGTTCGATTCATCACAATGTAACTAGATTATTGACTCTAGTGCAAGTGGGAGACTGTTGGAGATATGCCCTAGAGGCAATAATAAAAGCATTATTATTATATCTCCTTGTTCATGATAATTGTCTGTTATTCACGCTTGAACTGTATTGTACGGAAACAGCGATACATGTGTGAATACATAGACCAAAATGAGTCCCTGGTAGGCCTCTAGTTACCAGCTCGTTGATCAACAGATGGTCACGGTTTCCTGACCATGGACATGAGATGTCAGTGATAACGGGATCACATCATTAGGAGAATGATGTGATGGACAAGACCCAAACTTGAGCATAACACGAGATCGTATAGTTCGTAATGCATAAGCTTTTCAGTGTCAAGTATTTATTCCTTAGACCATGAGGTTGTACAACTCCCGGATACCGTAGGAGTACTTTGGGTGTGCCAACCGTCACAACGTAACTGGGTGGCTATAAAGGTACGCATCGGGTATCTCCGAAAGTGTCTGTTGAGTTGGTACGAACCGAGACTGGGATGTTGTCACTCCGTATGACGGAGAGGTACCTCTGGGCCCACTCGGTAAGACATCATCATAATGAGCTCAATGTGACTAAGTAGTTAGTCACGGGATGATGGATTACGGATCGAGTAAAGAGATTTGCCATAACGAGATTGAACAAGGTATTGGGAATACCGACGATCGAATCTCGGGCAAGTACCGTACCGATGGACAAAGGGAATAACATACGGGATTGAGTGAATCCTTGACACGGTGGTTCATCCGATGAAGATCATCGAGGAACACGTGGGAACCAACATGGGTATCCATATCCCGCTATTGGTTATTGACCGGAGAGTGGTCTCGGTCATGTCTACGTGTCTCCCGAACCCGTAGGGTCTACACACTTAAGGTTCGGTAGCGCTAGGATCGTAGAGATTAATGCACGTGGAAACCCGAAAGTTGTTCGGAGTCCCGGATGAGATCCTGGACGTCACGAGGAGTTCCGGAATGGTCCGGAGGTAAAGATTGATATATGGGAAGTCCAGTTTCGGCCAACGGGTGATCTCCGGGGGTCACCGGGAGCGTCCCGGGACCACCGGAGGGGCCCCGGGGGTCCACCGGGTGGGGCCACCCATCCCGGTGGGGCCCCTAGACCGCGAGGGGATGTGTCCAGCCCTCTGGGCTGGCGCACCACAAGGTGGCCCACCTCCCCATGCGCCTAGGGTTAAAACCCTAAGGGGAGGGGGGCCACCACTTGCCTTGGGGGAGGGGGACTCCTCCCTGGCCGCCGCCCCCCCTTGCAGATTGGATCTGCAAGGGGCTGGCGCCCCCCTGGCCCCCTATATATATGTGGGG
>LR738709.1:21488491-21500875 GCA_902687465.1 Secale cereale
AGCCCTGGCGCCTCTCCCCCTCCCGTCACACCTCCCAACTCCCACGCAGGGCGCCCGGCGAAGCCCTGCTGCGATCTCCACTGCATCCGTCATCACGCCGTCGTGCTGCCGGATCTCTGACGACTTCTCCTCCCCCCTTGCTGGATCAAGAAGGAGGTGACGTTGCTGCACCGTACATGTGTTGAACGCGGAGGTGCCGTCCGTTCGGCGCTAGATCAACGGTGACGAAGAACGTGAAGAGTACGACTACTTCATCCTTTCTTCGTTGAAAGCTTCCGCATGCAATCTTCATAACGGTATGTAGATGCACTCTTACTTGCTCGTTGCTAGATGCATCCATAGTTGGATCTTGGTGAAGACGTAGAAATTTTTTGAATTATGCTACGTTCCCCAACAGAAGCACCAACTACTGAGAGCATGATTGTCATTCTGAGTGTAATGTGCATTGTTCCAAAGTAGCATTGTCTTGTGCATGATTGTGATATCGTTTATTCTGAAATGATTGTATCTAGTCATCACTTAAACCTTGAAGGTGCCCTTGCATTTATGCTTTGCATCACTAAAGGGGGCAAGCTAGATATCACTTTATCATATTTGCACATCATGTTCATTGCAAATCTTTTTGATGTTTCAGTTTCATGTTGTAAAACTTTCAGTCATTTGTGATTTTCTCTTGAGGCAACTTAATTACTATAGAATCATTGTCTCAGTAAGCTTTTGTCATATGACTATGAGAAAGTCCTATATGGTTAATAGCATGTCACCACAGAAATTATTCTTGTTATCATTTACCTACACGAGGACGAGCAGGAATTAAGCTTGGGGATGTTGATACGTCCAAAACGTATCTATAATTTCTGCTTGCTCCATGCCACTTTTGGGTGATATTGCTATGATATTCATACACTTCCATACACTTTTGATCATATTTGGACTAACTTACTAATCCAGTGCACCCCAGTGCCAGTTTCTGTTTTCGGCTGTTTTTGTATTTCAGGTTTTCACGTTTCGAGAACTGCCCAGAAAAATCCAGAAAAATTATATAAAAAATCAGCGATCCGGGAACGACACTGCCTCCGAAGGGCAGCCTGGGGGGGGCACAGGGGCTCCAGGCGCCCTGTGGGCGCCCCCCCCCTGGGCCGCGCCGGGGGGGCGCCTGGGCCCCCCGAAGCCCGTCCGGTGCCCCCCTTTGGCATAGACCTCCGAAACCCTCAGAACAGTACTTCTTTTCGCGATCCCATCTCTGTTCCGCCGCCGCCGCCGCTTCCAAGATCGTGAGCACCAGGAGAACTCTTCCCGGGACCCTGCCGGAGGGGAGGATCACCACCGGGAGCTTCTCCACCACCATGGATGCCTCCCGGATGACTCGTGAGTAGTCTCCCTTGGACCATGAGTCCATGACCAGTAGCTATGTGATGTTCTCCTCTCGTTCTTGTGCTTCACTAATTAGTCCTCGTGAGCTGCCCTACATGATCGAGGCACCTATGTAATCCTTATGCTGTTGCTATGTTGAGTTTCCTGGGATCCGATGGATTATGAGATTATGTTCAGATTGATCTTGAGTAATATATTTGATTCACCTCTTTTATATTTTAGTTCATAAGTAATTCTTGGATGTTCTCCGTTGTTATTTATTGCTTTGGCCGAGTAATAGGTAGTGACTCCAAGAGGGAACGTTATGCTTGATTGTGGGCTCATGCCCCTCGATGACTAGCTTGAGTGACAGAAACATGAGTCTAGGGGATGTGCTGTTGCCACAAGGGGGAAAACAACGGTGCTTGTGCCCGCGGGTGCAAGGATTGTTTACTTTACGCAAAGTTCTTTTAATGCAGTTGTCTGTTGCATTGAGTTTACACTATGGGTGGGACTCGCAACTTAATACCAGCGAGATGTTCTGGATAGATATCTCAAGGTGGATGATTAGTAGTAGATATTGATGGATTTCGGTCTACTTACTTTGGCGTACCGCCCATGCTTTGAACCTCAACCTTTCTTGCAATGTAGTCAGCATTGGTTTGCGTTCGTGGTCCTGTCAATTGCCCAGCTGTAATTTGTTTACCTGACATAGCTGTTTTATCGTCTTTTGGGAGAGAGACATCACTAGTGAACATCATGAGACTCCGGTCCATATTACCATCATTGATCACATCCACTATTTACTTTCCGTTACTATTTACTATCGCAAAAACTATTTATCACTACTATCACTGCTTTTAACCCTTTGTGAACTACAAGGCCGGAGAGATTGACAACCTCTCTGTACTCGTTGGGAGCAAAGTTATTTGTATCTGTGTGCAGGTCCACGTTGGTTGCTACTAATCTGGCGCCGTAGCAATTGACACCTACTTGTTGAACCTAGGAGTCTCTGGGGAATCGATCATTGGCATCTTTGCTAGGGGAAAACACTTCTACTTACTGCATCTTACACCTTCCACTTGGGGTAACCAACGAGGGGTTCGAGGCCCATCATGACGCAGTGGATAAATCTGAAGGTCAAGGCGGCTCCTGGCTCTGTTTTTCCTACTGGACCCGGCGACACTTTTCACTGCCGACCGATTCCAGAAGGATATGCTAGGGTGATGGTGGATGAAATTACGGAGGGATTTGAGGAGCTCCAGCTTGACCACCCTACCGGTGAAGGGGAGACTCGGCTGGGTTCTTCACTGAAGACTCCATGCCTATGGCGGAAGGACCTCATCAACTCCATGCCTATGGCGGGAAGTACTAAAAGTGATCAAAGGTTAGCAGAAGGACGAGCTGGGAAACAAATTGCCCAGCTCGGCGAACAAGCGGACCAATCGTGCCCCCCGCTCAAGGTGTCTAGCGACATGGTCGCTAATGATCCGAGGATGGTGCCCGGTTATAGCAATCTTGGAGATTACCTGTCCGACGATGTACAATATGATTTCTTGGAGGTGCAGATACAAAGATACGAGTACGGGAAGCCTCTCGTCAAAAATGAAAGATCTCTTTCAACGAATATGCGAAGATTGCATGATTGGTACTTGAAAATCTCCAGAGAGTCTGGGGGGAGGGATAGCTTGTATGTGAGAGTTAAACTGGAGCATGACCTCGTTGGAATTGAACTGTTGCCTATTCCATTTGAGGAGTTCTATCAGTTTTTCAATCAATTGGCCCTCGATAAAGCAACGGTCACCTGCTACTGTCTGTAAGTAGTACTACTTCTGTCATTAAGTCTCTCTATATAGCTGATCTCTTTCATTGCATGTATTTATAATTATCCTCACTATATTATGCAGATTGAAGATTGTCGAATTGAAGAAAAGACAAGTAGGTGATATTGGGTTCATTAACACATACCTCATAGATGCAACTGAGGTTAAATGGCGTCCCTCAGATACCGAGACCAACTTGCTACGATCGTTGGTGGTAAATGAAAACAAAGATATAATACTCTTTCCTTACAACTTCAAGTGAGTGTTACTGTCTTGTGCATATTTGATTTCCCTTATATATCAGTCAAGGTTATAGTAATGTAATTGATGAGTTCATGCATGCGTGCGCAGCTTCCACTATATTCTCTTAGAGATTAAGCTTGAGAAGGGAGTAGTAACTGTCTTGGACTCTAAACGTAAAGATCCCGAGGAGTATGCGCACATGACTCAAATGCTCGACAGGTAAGTTAAATCGATCAATATTATCCACCATGCATATCAGCAACTTTGTTCATTTCTGATATCAAGTAATTGTTTTCTTTGTCTGGCAGGGTTTGGAGAAAATTCACCAAAAAAGCTCCGGGACTGCCGAAGAAGCTAGAATTTAGACACCCGAAAGTAAGTACTATATAGTAGCATGTTCCGCGCATCTCCTATATCTTGATTCAAGCGCTAGTTTCATCAATACCATTTGGCATTTGCTTATCAGTTTGATTGACCTCTATTTCTTGTAAAGTGGTTGTGGCAGGAACCCGGGAATGATTACTGTGGATACTACATTTGCGAGTCCATCCGCCACACGACCTGTGAGCGGGGCTACTCTGAAGCACAATTTGAAGTGCGTAAGCAATTAATAATATTCACAATTTTATAGCATCATTTCATGTATTCACCCCCTTCTTCAAATTAGATGTTTCGGATGCGGGATGAACTCCTAACACCAGATCGTCTGCGAGCAATTCAAGAGGAATTGGCGGCATTCTCCCTTGAACACGTGATCGCGCCAGACGGAGAATACTATGTGGACCATGCGTCCATCGTATAGGAGATTATATTTGTAAGAGATAATTATTGTATATATGTACCCGGTAGTGTCGGATAGATATACGAGAACTTGTTGTTCGACCAATCTCTCGGAGAAGGAGAGGTGGTCGATATTACTTCTCTCTGTATGCATATATATATATATATATATATATATATATATATATATATATATATGTTGATTATACGATCTTCTGTTTCCTTCGTTTGCTTACTAGCTAGCTAGCTAGCTAGCATGTCTAGTCCTCTTTATACGTATGTGTAGTACGTAGCGTCGACCAAGCACGGACATAAGAGATGACACTTCTCTCTATTAATTAGCTAGCTAACACAATATGAAACACCTAAATTAACCCCCCAAAACCTCCAACCCCCCCTCCCCTTTCAAAAAAAACAAAAATCAGAGCCACGGAAATGCTGACGCGTGGATGCCTTTTGGTCCCGGTGCCACCAACCGGGACCAAAGTCCCTCCTACCTGGGCTCGGCGCACAGGCCACGTGGACACCCATCTGCCCCGGTTCTGGATCGAACCGGGACTAAAGGGTCAGAGCATTAGTACCGACACTTTTGTCCCGGTTCATGAACCGGGGCTAAAGGCCCTAACAAACCGGGTCTGATCTCCCTTTATCTACTAGTGGGTAGCTAGCTGGTACTAGCTACTTAATTAATTATCTTGGGTCGGATCCATTTCAGCTCTTTTTTCCATGGGACATCAACTTGTTTGATGAATTTTTGTCAAGCCCTGCCCGCCGGCAAAGAAAATGAATAAAGGAGTTATTAATTAGTTGATATCAGCAAATGACGAACTAAAGAGGCAGATATATAGTTCGATAATGATTGAAATTACCTGTTGACCATTCCCTTCACGATTTCGTAGTCAGCATCTTGTTTAAGTAGTGAGTCCAATACTTGAACATTTCCCTCGTCAACTTCAATGATTAACAAGATCCAGTAGAAACTGCATGCGCACATGTTTGCATGTATAATTAAGCGGGCATGTGCATAACTCATCAACTACCCTAAACCCTATACACTTATTAACATCTACCTAGATTTAACTTCTCGACAATAGGATCGGTTGGAATTTCCGGTTCACATACCTCCTAGATGAAAATATCTATGTCAAATTGATGGGCATAATTTATCATAAACATGAAATGCGACAAATAGTTATAAAAGAGAATATACCACATCTGAATCATAAACCGGATGAGGGCTGACGGGGACGGATATCAAAACCATGGCACTATGTATAACTAACAACATACGGGTAAGAAAATTATACAAGTAACTATATATCTAAATCACACAAACATGATTTTTTTAATATAAAAAAGATAAGAACAAGTGGCTCACCACAAGGTGGTGCCGGCGATTACGGTGCGGGCAATCGATGGTGGTTAGGACGGAGACGGGAAGGCACTAAGTAAACCACACCTACATATGCAAAATATGAGTTATTTTGAGCTCAAATTGCATATAAATCAAATAAACTACCACATACAAATACCCCCAAACTAAAACCCACAAATCACTATACTTATAGAGCATTGCAAGAGCTAATCTAGCAATGAGAGATGAAAGGACAAAGTTCCTAACCTTTGTGATCACTTGGATGGCTGTGATGCCTTCAAATCTTGACAAATTTTGGCAAAAATGGAGGAGTCCCTCGAGAGGAGGGGAAGAAAACAGAGAGGGGAGGAAAGGGGAAGAACAAAGAGCTCGGGCTCGACGAAGGGTTTATATATGATGATCTTTAGTCCCGGTTGGTTATACCAACCGCGACTAAAGGTGCCTATATAGTACCGGTTCATGACACAAACCGGTACTAAATGCGCTCGTGGGGCCCCGGCCTGACACAGGACTGTCACCCCGGCCTGACACAGGACTGTCACCCCCCCCCCCCCTTAGTATCGGCTCATGACACGAACCGGTACTAAAGGTTCAAAACGAACTGGGACTAATGAGTGCCGCCCGGCTAGCCGTTGGAACCGACACTAATGGTCACATTAGTGCCGGTTCAATTACAAACTGGGACTAATGAGCTTCGCATTAGGCCCTTTTTGTACTAGTGCGAGAGGGTCCAGAGATACCTCTCCGTCATATGGTGTGACAAATTCCAATCTCGTTTCACGCCAACTCAACAGACACCTTTGGAGATACCTGTAGAGCATCTTTATAATCATCCGGTTCGTTGCGGTATTTGATAGCACACAAGATATTCCTCCGGTATCCGGAAGTTGCATGATCTCATGGTTGAAGGAATATGTATTTAACATTAAGAAAGCAGTAGCAATGAACTGAACAAACATATGCTATGCTAACGGTTGGCTCTTGTCCATCACATCATTCTCTTAATGTTGTGATCCCGTTATCAAGTGACAACACATGCCTATAGTTAGGAAAACTTAACCATCTTTTGATCAACGAGCTAGTCTAGTAGAGGCTCACTAGGGACACGATGTTGTCTATACATCCACACATGTATCCAAGTTCCGATCAGTACAATTCTAGCATGGATAATAGCATATGTATCATGAACAAGCAAATATGATAATAACCAATTTATTATTGCCTCTAGGGCATATTTCCAACAATGGTTGTAGAAGACCCAGCCGTGGGAGCTGCCGAGGCAGGGCGACATGACCTCCTTGACCGTCGCGGCAAGGCAGAGCGAGCAGTGCTGTCGCGGCAGGTCACCACGGCACTGCGTGAGGCCCCAGACCGCGGACGAGGAGCGGCCGGCGCTGGCCATGGCGTAGTAGGCGGCGGAGGCGCGCTGGACGAGCGCAACAAGGACCTGGTCGATGCTGGCATGTGTCTCCGTGCTGGTGTCGTTCTTGGCGCAGTAAGTGTCGATGGGGTCGACGCCGCAGCACGGATGTGCCCTGGCGAGCAGGAGCGGCACCAACGGTAGAAGTGGTGACGAGAAGCAGGACGCCATCACGTGCTATGCTGTGATGTGATGTGTGTGCTACTAGCAGTTTGTGTGCATGTCGGTCCGGTCCCTAAAATCAGGACTGCTGCACAGCTTAGTCCGATACGGATCGGATCGCCAACGGACGGTCCAAACAATGTTTCGGACCGTGACCGGACCGGTCCGGATCGTGTCCACCTTTAGCGGAAAGGCCCACTAGCGCTCCAGTAAGCTCCAGCCTAAGGCCTAGCCGAGTGAGAACTTGTTTTTCTCAGCTTTATTATGTTTTTCTTTTGTTTTGAGGAAAGACAGCAATGCTTTATTAACTAGGGGGGTATTAGTCCTGGCCATGGGCAGCCCGGCCCGAAAAAGCCCGACGTTGCTCCCGGGCCAGGCTCGGGCCTAGATGTTGAGCCCGATGGCCGGGTCAGGCCGGGCCCGTCGTTTTTGCACTACTCTGAATGTGCCCGGTGGGCTTTTTCATGTTCGGGCCGGGCTTTGGCCAAAAAACCAGGTCCGATGCCCGGGCCTAGGTTTTTTGTCTCGGGCTTGGTTAGGCCCGGCCCGAAGGCCGGCGCGGCCGAGGTTTGGCCAGGTATAGGCGGTATCAACATCTACAGGAGAAGTACATTTACAGGCTTTATTATGTGCGAAGGCCCACATTAACGGGGACGATTCCGAACGAAACCAAACAGACCCGCGGGAGGAAAGGTGACAGACTTCAAACTCATTGACCTGCGCTCGAAGGTACTATTGTTGGCTGAATATAATACGGGGTAGATGATCCCGACGCCAACAAGAATACTACTGTAGTCCGAGCCGGACTCATATTCTAGATATCAGCACGTACGTGCGTCCATCCATAAATACAAGGGAAAAGAGCACACACTAGATACGAAAACAACCGAGTCCTGGGTATAGCAACATCGACTCATAGTTTTAAGCCCTAGCTAGCTGCGTCTTCTCGTAAGATCCACCACCTTCCATCGTCGTCATGGAGAGCGAATCCCCATCGTCCTCATCAACGGATCATCACCCGTCAGCAGAAGCCTATGCCAACATCGACACGGCTATCAAATGTTTGAAGGAAGGCCAATGCCAAGGTAAGATCGACGCGTGGGTTGCCGCGTGCGCGGGGCAAGAACCACCACCGGATGCCGAGGCCTGCGCCAGCGCTCATGCCGCGCTAATGAAGTGCATAATGGACGCCGAGGCAGCCACCAGCGACATGGAGGAGGAGCAGGAGGGGAAGTCGAGCTGCTTGTGATCCACGCCGGCCTCATCATTAGCTAATTAGCGCTATATATACCTAGTTTCATCATGGATGCCTTAGATAGATTAATAATTTGGAGCTTTTATGATGTAGAGTAGTAGCTTATTTTAGATCCTGTCTATTTGGTTTTGAAAGAGTTGTCTTGTATACGCAGACCATATGCAGCTTCGCTGCTACTAGTACTTTCTAATCCTTTGATCATGTCATTCTCTCTACAATAATTAATTGTGATGGATGCTTTGCTTTAGCCTTTTACTTTGCCACTTAAGTACACACTCCTGTAATAAAAGCCTACATGGATCATTGTTCCCTCGCGAGTAATCTATACATGTTAGTCGCAAAAATTGATTCGCTACAGCATGTTAAACTGAGTAGTAGTTTCCCCGGAAAAAAAACTGTAGTAGTGGTCATCTATGGCTTCTCGCCTGAGATGATCACGAGGTGCAGCGAACATGAGAAAAAACAATATCTAGTTGTTCTAGCTCGATGTTGGGCTAGTAGCAGCTAGTTGTAACTTCAATTGATCAGGGAATGAGGCTAACCTAACAGGTAGTAATTGCCTATTCTGTTGCTCGATCGGCCTAGGTTAGCAATGATCTACTATCGTATTGTACCATCTGTCTGTAACCGATCATTATTTTTAGCAAGTGATGTTTTATTCTGGATGAAAGGGAATCGACACCGAAATATCTTGTAAGTTGTTCATATATTGTCAGGGCAAACCGAGGGTTTCATTCTGGATGAAAGGAAATCAACACCGAAACATCTTGTAAGTTCTTCATATATTGTTAGAGCAAACTGAGGGTAGCTTAGATCGTCAGGTTATCTGTGGTGGAACTGGAACCGGCACACTCGGGATCAAGTTCTAGACTTCGCACAAGTTCTCGATATATTTTTTTGGTTTAAGAATTTACAGCGATGTTCATTGAGTGGGAGAAGTTGTTCTCGTCAACTAAGATACACATGTGATGACTTTGTCATTCTCAGATTTACGATCTTAAGCTCAAGATACTGAAGGGTGTGTATGTACGCGTATGTTCATATGGTGGGAAGCTTCTCACATATTAGGTATGTGATTCATGCATCTGTTCAAAGCCTTTGAGAGGTTACTTCACCTTGTCTCCATCCTGCACCACCATAGCTCACATTGATAATGGAATACATCGAGAAATCCAGCCGCTGAAGTACCTGCACAGAAATGTGGATGAACAAAGCTCGTTGAATGCCAAACAGTAGCCCTCCGTAAAACTTTATAGCATGTGCTATTATCAGCACACGAGTTATACATGCCGTTAGTGAAACTGTAGTCTCTAGTCATGAATTAGTTACATAGTGTCCATCTAGTATGCAAGTCAAATTGAATATTAATATAAACAATAACCCCAAAAGATCTTACATTCACATTTAACAGAAAGAAGACTTGAGAAAGCATTCCTTTAAATTGCTTTGGGTTGTTTTTTTCTATAATATAGGATACATAAACCTTGGGCAAATGTGACCGAATTCTACAACCAAACTTGTGCAGATGACTTGGTTTTCTATTTATAATCCATAAAAATTGAGTTGGATGAAAAAAAATCCAATCACATTGTTTGATGCTTTTTTGTAGTCAACAATATATAAAGGTGAATGGCGAGGGAAAATGCGTACATACCATTGTCTTTTTGTATCTCCGTACGTTATGGACCAGACGAAGAAAAATTAAGGCCAGTTGGCCGGCTGATCGTTCGCTTGGGAAGCTGTTGATGACCATGTGTGTCATGAACACCTAGGCACGGAGAGCGAGCTACAGAGGAAAATGCCAAATGGAGCCAAACACATGCAACAACCAAATCTACAGCTAGTCTGTGCGGTAGCAGGACATGGACATCGGAGATGAAGAAGTGAGGCATTACGCAACACGTGGGGAGCAAAAGAGACATGAAGAGTAAGCGGGAGAGAATGGGAATGAGAAAAGATGGTCATTTAGGCTTTCGGAGTTAGACGATCGCATTAATAGCATGTGATGCATGCGTAACCAAATGATTTCAGAGTTACTCATGCTAGACATCTTGATTGGATTGGATGACATCGAGACATATACAAATAGCAAAATAAACCTAGGATGATGGTTATTTGTGGTAATAATAATATGCATGCGCGTGAAAAGTTAGCGAGATCATGCACATGAAGAAGTTAGTGGGAAAGCATATTTAGATGATGGACCTACTTGATGATGTGGATAGCCCGCATATCAAGGTAAATAAAATAGTGAAAATGAATATCTTAGATATATAGGATAGACGATATTTAACCTAGTTGATCAAGTACAAAGCAAAAGTTCTACACTATATGATCAACAAGCGGTTGGTTATTAACCGAAAAAGGATTAGCATCCTTGCATCACCATCAACACCACACATTGGAACCAGCCATGTAAAGGCACCTCCTTTCACCTTTAGAGCACCCCCTACCACCAAACAATGACATGCCAAGAGCCCCATATCGAACTACCAGGGACGTGAGTCTGCCACCTACCAAAACCCAAGCTACATGTTGCCATCACTAGCAAGCCGCTCCGGTCGACCCAAGCCACCATGCCCCCATATAGGCGGTGCTCCTGTTGCAAGGCAAGAACAACCTTGGCAGATCATGAGGAAACCTCACAATTAGGCAAGGAGCACCAGATCCATTTGATAGAGGCTCAAGTCAGGCCAAGCCGCGACGAGGGGAGAGAGGGAGGGGCTCCGGGTACAGGCAAAGCGCAAGCACCCGCCATCACCGACCAGCACCTGGTGCTTTGCCCTGGCGGCAAGAAGGGGATATGGGTTGAGACGGCGGCGGGGTCGCCACCCAAGTTGCCCTACGGGACCATGCAAGGGCATATAAATTTGTCCACGGCCAGTTATGAAAACACACTGAGAACGATTTTGGACAACGGATAGCAACGATCCAAGACGATTGTACCAATATCCTCGCCACAGATGCCCTTGTGGAAATCCTCAGCCGCCTCCATCCCAAATATCACCACCCTTGTCCATGTAGTCTTCCACCACATGCACAGCGTCGTAGACACGTGAACCACCACGAGCCTGTGCAGTCGCGCCAAGGCTCTCGTCATCACCATCGAGTCCACATAAGTAATCATTGTATCCATAGATCGTCGCACAGCTGATACAGTATACACCACGGTGGTCAGCACCCACAACAGCCCCGACATCTAAAAGGATGCACCCCTTTGCACCAACGTGAGGTGGCGCAGCGGCAGCCCACTGTACAATCCGGTCCTGCTCCACCACATGCATGCACCATCACCTCTAAGAGGGCCCATAATATGAACGAACTTGCCCAACACGGACATTTTACATGCTCAAGTAGTCATTTTTATTGTATACTACTTCCATTGTGGTTTATTCGTCTTCATTAAATTCGGTCCCAAATTTTTATCATAAATTTAACTAACAAAATGTTCACGGATGCCACCAAAAATTGTATCATTGAAAAATATGTTCAAATACGAGTCCAATGATATAATTTTTATTGACATGTATTAAAAATTTTGTTAGTTAATTCTTCAGACCGAGGTAGTACGTACATATCTTAAAGAGTTGAGCCAAAGTAACTCACTTGTAGAAGTGCATTCTCTAGCAGAACTCTCTCATGTCTGCAAACTCCAGAGGTCCATCTACGGGTTCAAGCAATCGTCGCGTGCCTGGTATGCTCGGTTGTGTCACACTAGTAGAAAACGGGCCTATTGTCCCGGTTCGTAAAGGCCTTTTGTCCCGGTTCTTGAACCGGGACTAAAGGGTCGGTATTAATGCCCTAGCCCTTTAGTCCCGGTTCAAATAAGAACCGGGACAGATGGGCCTCCACGTGGCCTGTGCGCGGAGCCCAGGCAGGAGGGCCTTTGGTCCCGGTTGGTGGCACCAACCGGGACCAATAGGCATCCACGCGTCAGCATTTCTGTGGCTGGGGTTTTTGTTTTTTTTTAAAG
>LR738709.1:21513566-21553768 GCA_902687465.1 Secale cereale
CCCCACGTGTTGAAGTTATCGGGAGAGGGTATATCGACCCACCCCCCACGTGTTGAAGTTATCGGGAGTTTATATCGACACGACATACGTACGTACATGGGAAAATAATATTATCGGGGAGGGGGTATATCCACCCCCCCTCGTGTTGAAGTTATCGGGAAGGGTATATCGACGACGACAGACCCGATAAAACATAAGAAAACGAAGAAGAAATAAAAAGAGGAGAAGAAGAAAGGAATAGCTAGAGGAGAAGATCGAAGAAAAAGAAGAGGAGAAGA
Source organism: Secale cereale (assembly GCA_902687465.1). Lineage (NCBI taxonomy): Eukaryota > Viridiplantae > Streptophyta > Magnoliopsida > Poales > Poaceae > Secale > Secale cereale. Next base: position 21,513,845 of record LR738709.1, read on the forward strand.
AGAAAGGAATTAATAGAGGAGAAGAAGAAAAAATAGATTCCTTTCTTCTTCTTCTCCTCTTCTTTTACTTCTTTTTTCTTCTTCTTATATTTATTTCTCCTCTTCTTCCTCTCCTCTTCTTCTTTCTTTCCTCTTCTTAGATAAAACTTTCCTAAAAATGTTGCCGCTCATGTCAAAGTTATCTGGGAGGGGGTATATCAACCCCCGCCCCCTCATGTCGAAGTTATCGGGGACGGGGTATATCAATCCCCGCCCCCTCATGTCGAAGTTATCGGGGAGGGGGGTATATATCGACCCCCACCCCCCTCATCATGCATATATAAAACATACATATACATTGAAAAAAAATTACATACATGCAACAAGAACATTAATACACATATGAACAAAAAAACATGCTCTGAACATATATATACATATGAAAAAAAATTAATCGCCTAATAAAAAATAGTGGCGCGGCGGCGCGGTGGCTGATAGTGGCTGGCGACGACGACGGCGACAGCGAGGGCGGCGAGGGCGCCGGCGTACGGGGGCGGGCCGCGGGCAGGGGCTCGGGCGCGGGGCAGGGGCCGGCGCGGCAACGGCGTGGGCGCTGGCGGCGGCGAAGGCGACGACGCGCGCGGGCGACGGCGACGGCGACGAGGAGCAGGGCGTCGGCGTCGGGGCAGAGGGCGGCGTCGGCGAGGGCAAGGCGAGGGCGACGGCGGGGGTGGCGTCGGCGTCGGGGCGGAATGAGATTGAAATCTCCGAAGTGTGAAGTTATATAGTAATGCCTTTAGTCCCGATTTGTGCCACAAACCGGGAGTAAAGGTGGGCATTAGTCCCGGTTGGTGCCACCAACCGGGACAAAAGGACCTTTTCAGCAGCCCAGAGGGCGGGAAGCGGCGGCCTTTGGTCCCGGTTGGTGGCACCAACCGGGACTAAAGGGGGGCATTGGTCCCGGTTGGTGCCACAAACCGGTACCAATGCACCCCTATAGTCCCGGTTGGTGCCACCAACCGGGACCAAAGGCCCTGTGCTGGCGCGGGTGCGGTGGGATGTTTAGTCCCACCTCGCTAGTTGAGAGAGCTCGGGTGTGGTTTATAAGCGCTGCTGCGCCCACCCACTCGAGCTCCTCTCAACTGCAGGCTTACGGGCCTAATTTGTACACTTCTATGCCTGTTGGGCCTGCTGGGCCTTCTGCGGGCCTGAATCCTGGCCCATGGTTGGGTTTCTAGTCGTATTCAGGCCGTGTTGGCCCAGTAGGTGGCATTTATTTATTTATTTTTTCATTTCTACTTAAAACTAAATACTTATAGTTTTTTAGTGATTTCTTTTTTCTTTTAGGTCACAAAAATTATAAACTTTCTGTTAGTGCTATTAGTTTTAAATTTTGAATAGTTTAAATTTGAATTTTTTAAAATTTGTGTGAATCACTAGTTTATGAATAACTTTACTATAAAAATTGATTTTTGAGTCATTCATTTTCCTGCTATTTAATATTTCTATGTTTTATCATTATACTCAATTTGATAATTTTAGTTAGTCATAACAAATATTATAGGCATTTTTTTCTTTTTTGCTATTCATTTTTTCATTTATACTTAGAACTAAATACTTATAGTTTTTTAGTGATTTCTTTTTTCTTTTAGGTCACAAAAATTATAAACTTTCTGTTAGTGCCATTAGTTTTAAAATTTGAATAGTTTAAATTTGAATTTATTAAAATTTGTGTGAATCACAAGTTTGTGATTAACGTTACTAAGAAAATGAACATAGATGCATCTATAGAGAAAATTCAACCTAAATTTATAATCAATTTCTATGAATTTCAGAGAAATTCATTATGAATTTAGGTCAAATTCCCTGTATAGGGGCATCCATTTTCACTTTGAGAGGAGCTCAACAAGGCAGAGAGGGACGGGCTTATAAACCGGTGTGGGCGCCCTTCGGTTGGCGAGGTGGGACTAAACTCTGAGCGCAACAGGACCAACCGTTTAGTCTCGGTTTGTGGCGCAAACCGGGACTAATGGTCATGGGCTAGGGGCGAGCCCTATTTTTTTCCATTTTTTTGTTTTTTTTTCTGCATTATTTATTTTCTTTTGTTTTTTGCTTTATTTTTTAATTCTTTTTGCTTTTAGTTTTTGAAAAATTATAAAATTTCTGTTAGTGCCATTAGTTTTCAAATTTGAAAACACTTTTTTAGTTTTTTTAGTTTTCTTTGTTGCTTTATTTATTTTATTTTGTTCCTACTTACAACAAAATACTTATTGTTGCTATTTTTATTTTTTTTCCAGTTTTTTTTGTTTTCTGTATTATTTTTTTCTTTTGTTTTTTGCTTTATTTTTTAATTCTTTTTCGCTTTTAAGTCAGCAAAATTATAAACTTTCTGTTAGTGCGATTAGTTTTAGAAAAATTCTAAACTTTCTGTTAGTGCCATTAGTTTTCAAATTTGAATAGTTAAAATTTGAATTATTTGAAATTTGTGTGAATCACAAGTTTGTGGTTAACTTTACTAAAAAAATGAACATATATGCACCTATAGAGAAAATTCGACCTAAATTCATAGTTTTCAAATGAACTCTGAAAAAGTTGGCATAGCATGTGCATGTACAAAACGGACAATGGTATCATACTCGTCTGTTACAAAGTTGGCATGGTAGAATCATAATAGTTGCGGAAGAAAGTCTTCACTTTTTCTTCGCTTGTGTCATTTGCTTATTGCGCCGTAACCATGGATAATCTTCATCGTTTATCAGGATGCTTGGGTCAGCCTTGACTTTGAAGGGAGAAATTTCATGAAACTTTTCATAATCTTTATATATGTCTGTCTTGCCCTCCACTGCCAGGATCTCCCTTTTTCCTGAAAGAACTATGTGGCGCTTTGGCTCATTGTATGATGTATTCGCTTCCTTATCTTTTCTTTTTCTCAGTCTGATAGACATGTCCTTCACATAGATAACATGTGCCACATCATTGGCTAGGACGAACGGTTCGTCAGTGTACCCAAGATTTTTCAGATCCACTGTTGTCATTCCGTACTGTGGGTCTACCTGTACCCCGCCTCCTGACAGATTGACCCATTTGCACTTAAACAAAGGGACCTTAAAATCATGTCCGTAGTAAAGTTCCCATATGTCCATTATGTAACCATAATATGTGTCCTTTCCCCTCTCGGTTGTTGCATCAAAGCGGACACCACTGTTTTGGTTGCTGCTCTTTTGATTTTGGTTAATCGTGTAAAATGTATTCCCATTTATCTCGTATCCTTTGTAAATCAATACAGTCAAAGATGGTCCCTTGGACAATAAGTACAGCTCATCACAAACAGTGTTGTCACCTCTGAGACGTGTTTCCAACCAACTGCTGAAAGTCCTGATGTGTTCACATGTAATCTAGTCGTCGCACTGCTCCGGGTGTTTGGACTGCAGACTGTTCTTGTGTTCTTCGACATACGGGGTCACCAAGGTAGAGTTTTGTAGAACTGTGTAGTGTGCTTGAGACCAAGAATATCCATCCCTGCATATTATTGAGTCCCTTCCAAGCATGCCTTTTCCAGCTAGTCTCCCCTCATACCGCGATTTAGGGAGACCTATCTTATTAAGGCCAGGAATGAAGTCAACACAAAACCCGATGACATCCTCTGTTTGATGGCCCATGGAGATGCTTCCTTCTGGCCTAGCGCGGTTATGGACATATTTCTTTAGGACTCCCATGAACCTCTCAAATGGGAACATATTGTGCAGAAATACGGGCCCCAGAATGACAATCTCGTCGACTAGATGAACTAGGACGTGTATCATGATATTGAAGAAGGATGGTGGGAACACCAGCTCGAAACTGACAAGACATTGTGAAGGAAATATGCCCTAGAGGCAATAATAAAGTTGTTATTTATATTTCCTAATATCATGATAAATGTTTATTATTCATGCTAGAATTGTATTAACCGGAAACTTAGTACATGTGTGAATACATAGACAAAACAGAGTGTCCCTAGTATGCCTCTACTAGACTAGCTCATTGATCAAAGATGGTTATGTTTCCTAACCATAGACATGAGTTGTCATTTGATCAACGGGATCAAATCATTAGGAGAATGATGTGATGGACAAGACCCATCCGTTAGCTTAGCACTATGATCGTTTAGTTTTACTTCTATTGCTTTCTTCATGACTTATACATGTTCGTATGACTATGAGATTATGCAACTCCCGAATACCGTAGGAACACCTTGTGTGCTATCAAACGTCACAACGTAACTGGGTGATCATAAAGATGCTCTACAGGTGTCTCCGAAAGTGTTCATGGTGTTGGCATAGATCAAGACTAGGATTTGTCATTCCGAGTGTCGGAGAGGTATCTCTGGGCCCTCTCGGTAATGCACATAATAATAAGCCTTGCAAGCAAAAGACTAATGAGTTAGTCGCGAGATGATTTATTACGGAACAAGTAAAGAGACTTGCCGGTAACGAGATTGAACTAGGTATAGAGATACCGACGATCGAATCTCGGGCAAGTAACATACCAATGACAAAAGGAACAATGTATGTTGTTATGCGGTTTGACCGATAAAGATCTTCGTAGAATATGTAGGAGCCAATATGAGCATCCAGGTTCCGTTATTGGTTATTGACCGGAGATGAGTCTCGGTCATGTCTACATAGTTCTCGAACCCGTAGGGTCCGCACGCTTAACGTTTGATGACGATCTGTATTATGAGTTTATGAGTTTTGATGTACCGAAGGAGTTCGGAGTCCCGGATGAGACCCGGGACATGACTAGGAGTCTCGAAATGGTCGAGACATAAAGATCGATATATTGGACGACTATATTCGGACATCGGAAAGGTTCCGAGTGACTCGGGTATTTTTCGGAGTATATGGGCCTTATTGGGCCATACGGGAATAGAGGAGAAAGGCCAAAAGGAAGGAGGCGCGCGCCCCCCCCCCTCTGGTCCGAATTGGACAAGGTGTGCAGCCCCCTTTTCCTTCTCCCTCTCCACCTCTTTCCTTCTCTCCTACTCCGGAAAGGAAAGGGGAATCCTACTAGGACTTGGGAGTCCTAGTAGGACTCCCCACACTTGGCGCGCCCCCTCTAGGGCCGGCCTCTCCCTTGCTCCTTTATATACGGGGGTAGGGGGCACCCTAGGACACACAAGTTGAATTGTTTTAGCCGTGTGCGGTGCCCCTCTCCACGGAAACACACCTCGGTCATACCGTTGCAGTGCTTAGGCGAAGCCCTGCGCCGGTAGATACATCATATCTGTCACCACGCCGTCGTGCTGGCGAAACTCTCCCGTGAAGCTCAACTGGATCAAGAGCTCGTGGGACGTCATCAAGCTGAACGTGTGCTGAACGCGGAGGTGCCGTACGTTTGGTGCTTGATCGGTTGGATCGCGAAGAAGTTCGACTACATCAACCGCGTCACTAGACGCTTCCGCTCCCGGTCTACGAGGGTACGTAGACACACTCTCCCCCTCGTTGCTATGCATCTAGTAGATAGATCTTGCGTGATCGTAGGAAAATTTTGAAAATACTACCTTCTCCCGAATTGGAAAGTGGAACATCACAGAAACTAGTTCCAGTGATTCCTACACCAATTAGTGAGGAAGCTAATGATGATGATCATGAAACTTCAGATCAAGTTTCTGCTGAACTTCGTAGATCAACCAGAGTTCGTTTCGCATCAGAGTGGTACGGCAACCCGGTTCTGGAAGTCATGTTACTGGACCATGATGAACCTACGAACTATGAGGAAGCGATGATGAGCCCAGATTCCGCAAAATGGCTTGAGGCCATGAAATCTGAGATGGGATCCATGTATGAGAACAAAGTGTGGACTTTGGTTGACTTGCCCGATGATCGGCAAGCCATCGAAAATAAATGGATCTTCAAGAGGAAGACTGACGCTGACGGTAATGTTACTGTTTACAAAGCTCGACTTGTTGCGAAAGTTTTTCAACAAGTTCAAGGAGTTGACTACGATGAGACTTTCTCACCCGTAGCGATGCTTAAGTCTGTCCGAATCATGTTAGCAATTGCCGCATTTTATGAAATCTGGCAAATGGATAACAAAACTGCATTCTTTAATGGATTTATTAAAGAATACTTGTATATGATGCAACCAGAAGGTTTTGTCAATCCTAAAGGTGCTAACAAAATGTGCAAGCTCCAGCGATCCATCTCTGGACTGGTGCAAGCATCTTGGAGTTCGAATATACGCTTTGATACGTTGATCAAAGCGTATAGATTTATACAGACTTGCGGTGAAGCCTGTATTTACAAGAAGTGAGTGGGAGCACTACAACCTTTCTGATAAGTGTATGTGAATGACATATTGTCGATCGGAAATGATGTAGAATTTTCTGGAAAGCATAAAGGAGTGTTTGAAAGGAGTTTTTCAAAGAAAGACCTTGGTGAAGCTGCCTACATATTGGGCATCAAGATCTATAGAGATAGATCAAGACGCTTGATAAGACTTTCGATGAGTACATACCTTGATAAGATTTTGAAGTAGTTTAGGATCAGTCAAAGAAGGAGTTCTTGCCTGACTTGTAAGGTGTGAAGTTGAGTAAGACTCAAAGCCAGACCACGGCAGAAAAATATAGAGAGAATGAAAGTCATTCCCTATGCCTCAGCCATAGGTTCTATAAAGTATGCCATGTTGTGTATCAAACATGTTGTGTACCTTGCCATGAGTTTGTCAAGGGGGTACAATAGTGATCCAGGAGTAGATCACTGTACAGCGGTCAAAATTATCCTTAGTAACTGGATGACTAAGGAAATGTTTCTCGATTATGGAGGTGATAAAGAGTTCGTCGTAAAGGGTTACGCCGATGCAAGCTTTGACACTAAATCCAGATGACTCTAAGTATCAATCTGGATGCGTATTGAAAGTGGGAGCAATTAGCTAGAGTAGCTCTATGCAGAGCATTGTAGACATAGAAATTTGCGAAATACATATGGATCTGAATGTGACAGACCCGTTGACTAAACTTCTCTCACAAGAAAAACATGATCACACCTTATTACTCTTGGGTATTAATCACATAGCGATGTGAACTAGATTATTGACTCTAGTAAACCCTTTGGGTGTTGGTCACATGGCGATGTGAACTATGGGTGTTACTCACATAACGATGTGAACTATCGGTATTAAATCACATGGCGATGTGAGCTAGATTATTGACTCTAGTGCAAGTGGGAGACTGGAGGAAATATGCCCTAGAGGCAATATTAAAGTAGTTATTTATATTTCCTAATATCATGATAAATGTTTATTATTCATGCTAGAATAGTATTAACCGGAAACTTAGTACATGTGTGAATACATAGACAAAACAGAGTGTCCCTAGTATGCCTCTACTAGACTAGCTCATTGATCAAAGATGGTTATGTTTCCTAACCATAGACATGAGTTGTCATTTGATCAACGGGATCAAATCATTAGGAGAATGATGTGATGGACAAGACCCATCCGTTAGCTTAGCACTATGATCGTTTAGTTTTACTGCTATTGCTTTCTTCATGACTTATACATGTTCCTATGACTATGAGAATATGCAACTCCCGAATACCGTAGGAACACCTTGTGTGCTATCAAACGTCACAACGTAACTAGGTGATCATAAAGATGCTCTACAGGTGTCTCCGAAAGTGTTCGTGTTGTTGCCATAGATCAAGACTAGGATTTGTCACTCCGAGTGTCGGAGAGGTATCTCTGGGCCCTCTCGGTAATGCACATCATAATAAGCCTTGCAAGCAAAAGACTAATGAGTTAGTCACGAGATGATTTATTACGGAACGAGTAAAGAGACTTGCCGGTAACGAGATTGAGCTAGGTATAGAGATACCGACGATCGAATCTCGGGCAAGTAACATACCAATGACAAAAGGAACAATGTATGTTGTTATGCGGTTTGACCGATAAAGATCTTCGTAGAATATGTAAGAGCCAATATGAGCATCCAGGTTCCGCTATTGGTTATTGACCGGAGATGAGTCTCGGTCATGTCTACATAGTTCTCGAACCCGTAGGGTCCGCATGCTTAACGTTTGATGACGATCGGTATTATGAGTTTATGAGTTTTGATGTACCGAAGGAGTTCGGAGTCCCGGATGAGACCCGGGACATGATGAGGAGTCTCGAAATGGTCGAGACGTAAAGATCGATATATTGGACGACTATATTCGGACATCGGAAAGCTTCCGAGTGATTCGGGTATTTTTCGGATTATATGGGCCTTATTGGGCCATACGGGAATAGAGGAGAAAGGCCAAAAGGAAGGAGGCGCGCGCCCCCCCTCTGGTCCGAATTGGACAAGGGGTGCAGCCCCCTTTTCCTTCTCCCTCTCCACCTCTTTCCTTCTCTCCTACTCCGGAAAGGAAAGGGGAATCCTACTAGGACTTGGGAGTCCTAGTAGGACTCCCCACACTTGGCGCGCCCTAGGACACACAAGTTGAATTGTTTTAGCCGTGTGCGGTGCCCCTCTCCACAGAAACACACCTCGGTCATACCGTTGCAGTTCTTAGGCGAAGCCCTGCGCCGGTAGATACATCATATCTGTCACCACGCCGTCGTGCTGGCGAAACTCTCCCGTGAAGCTCAACTGGATCAAGAGCTCGTGGGACGTCATCAAGCTGAACGTGTGCTGAACGCGGAGGTGCCGTACGTTCGGTGCTTGATCGGTTGGATCGCTAAGAAGTTTGACTACATCAACCGCGTCACTAGACGCTTCCGCTCCCGGTCTACGAGGGTACGTAGACACACTCTCCCCCTCGTTGTTATGCATCTAGTAGATAGATCTTGCGTGATCGTAGGAAAATTTTGAAAATACTACGTTCCCCAACACATTGCGCCACATCATTCCTTAGCCTTGGTACGATTTCTGGATCGATCACCTTCTGAGAGATTGCATTGAGGAATGCACATAGCTTCACAATGGCTAATCGGACGTTTTCCGGTAGAAGCCCCCTCAATGCAACCGGAAGCACTTGCGTCATAATCATGTGGCAGTCATGAGACTTTAGGTTCTGGAACCTTTTCTCTGGCATATTTATTATTCCCTTTATATTCGACGAGAAGCCAGTCGGGACCTTCATACTGAGCAGGCATTTAAAGAAGATTTCTTTCTCTTCTTTCGTAAGAGCGTAGCTGGCAGGACCTTCATACTGCTTCGGAGGCATGCCGTCTTTTTCGTGCAAACGTTGCAGGTCCTCCCGTGCCTCAGGTGTATCTTTTGTCTTTCCATACACGCCCAAGAAGCCTAGAAGGTTCACTCAAAGGTTCTTCGTCACGTGCATCACGTCGATTGAAGAGCGGACCTCTAGGTCTTTCCAGTAGGGTAGGTCCCAAAATATAGATTTCTTCTTCCACATGGGTGCGTGTCCCTCAGCGTCATTCGGAACAGCAAGTGCGCCGGGACCCTTTCCAAAGATTACGTGTAAATCATTGACCATAGCAAGTACGTGATCACCGGGACGCATGGCGGGCTTGTTCCGGTGATCTGCCTCGCCTTTGAAATGCTTGCCTTTCTTTCGACATTTATGGTTGATCGGAAGAAATCGACGATGGCTCAGGTACACATTCTTGCTGCATTTGTCCAGGTATATACTTTCAGTGTCATCTAAACAGTGCGTGCATGCGTGGTATCCTTTGTTTGTCTGTCCTGAAAGGTTACTGAGAGCGGGCCAATCGTTGATGGTCACGAACAGCAACGCCTTTAGGTTAAATTCCTCCTGTCTGTGCTCATCCCACGCACGTACACCGTTTCCATTCCACAGCTGTAAAATTTCTTCAACTAATGGCCTTAGGTACACATCAATATCGTTGCCGGGTTACTTAGGGCCTTGGATGAGAACTGGCATCATAATGAACTTCCGCTTCATGCACATCCAAGGAGGAAGGTTATACATACATAGAGTCACGGGCCAGGTGCTGTGATTGCTGCTCTGCTCCCTGATACGTCCAAAACGTATCTATAATTTCTGCTTGCTCCATGCCTCTTTTGTGTGATATTGCTATGATATTTATACACTTCCATACACTTTTGATCATATTTGGACTAACCTATTAACTCAGTGCACCCCAGTGCCAGTTTCTGTTTTATGCTGTTTTTGTATTTCAGTTTTTCCCATCACGTAAATTGCCAGAAAAATCTCGGAAAAATTATATAAAAAATCAGCGTTCCGGAAGCTTCCACACGGCCGAAGTAGGGCCGGAGGGGGGCCACCAGGGCCCCAGGCGCCCTGGTGGCGCGGCCCCCCTCCTGGCCGCGCCGGGGGGGCGCCTGGGCCCCCCAGGCCTCCGCTGATGCCCCCCTTTGGCATATATTTATATCGTGTCCCGAAACCCTCGAGACGGGAACCCTTTTTCGCGATCTCATCTCTGTTCCGCCGCCGCCGCGCTTCCAAGATCGGGAGCACCAGGAGAACTCTTCCCGGCACCCTGCCGGAGGGGAGGATCACCACCGGGAGCCTCTCCACCACCATGGACGCCTCCCGGATGAGTTGTGAGTAGTCTCCCTTGGACCATGGGTCCCTGACCAGTAGCTATGTGATGTTCTCCTCCCCTTCTTGTGCTTCACTAATTAGACCTCGTGAGCTGCCCTACATGGTCGAGGCACATATGTAATCCTTATGCTGTTGCTATGTTGAGTTTGCTGGGATCCGATGGATTGTGAGATTATGTTCAGATTGTGTTTGAGTAATATATTTGATTTACCTCTTTTATATTTATGTTCGTAAGTAATTCTTGCATGTTCTCCGTTGCTATTTATTGCTTTGGCCAAGTAGTAGGTAGTGACTCCAAGAGGGAACGTTATGCTCAATTGTGGGTTCATGCCCCTCGATGACTAGCTTGAGTGACAGAAACATGAGTCTAGGGGATGTGATGTTGCCACAAGGGGGAAAACAACGGTGCTTGTGCCTGCGGGTGCAAGGACTGTTTACTTTACGCAAAGTTCTTTTAATGCAGTTGTCTGTTGCTTTGAGTTTACACTATGGGTGGGACTCGCAACTTAATACCAGCGAGATGTTCTGGATAGATATCTCAAGGTGGATGATTAGTAGTAGATGCAGATGGATTTAGGTCTACTTGCCTTGGCGTACCGCCCATGCTTTGAACCTCTACCTTTCTTGCAACATAGTTAGCATTGGTTTGCGCACATAATTCTGTCAATTGCCCAGCTGTAATTCGTTTACCTCACATAGCTGTTTTATCGTCTTTTGGGAGAGAGACATCACTAGTGAACATCATGGGACCCCGGTCCATATTACCATCACTGATCACATCCGCTATTTACTTTCTGCTTTTACTTACTATTTGCAATTATACCTATCACTATTATCACTTGCGTTTGATCCTTTGTAAACGACAAGGCCGGAGGGATTGACAACCTCTCTGTACTCGTTGGGAGCAAAGTTATTTGTATCTGTGTGCAGGTCCACGTTGATTGCTAATATCTGGCGCCGTTAGCAGTTGACACCTTCTTGTTGAAACTGGGAGTCTCAGGGGAAATCGATCCTTGGTATCTTTGCCAAGGGAAAACTTCCGCTACACTGCATCTCAAACCTTCCACTTGGGGTAACCAACGAGGGGCGAGAAGCCATCAAGCAAAGTTTTCTGGCGCCGTTGCCGGGGACTCCACTCTTCAAGATAGGGGAGTTGCACGCTATCTTTTATCTTTGCTTTTTAGTCTTGTTAGTTTACCTTTCAGTTTTCTTTATGTCTTTTCACTAGTTTTGCTTAATGGAAAACAACAAAAATATGAGAGAGCTTTATAAGCTCTACCTTGCTTTGGGACATGATGTGTTTGAAGAGAAAATTAAAAAACCTATGGAACTTTATTATTTGGATAAAAATCATGATGGTGGTGATGTTATTAGTATGCTTTCTTTGAATATCAATATTGCTAATGACATGGAAAGCTCTAAGCTTGGGGATGACACGTTTGATGAACATGATATTTTTAGTCCCCCAACTTTTGAAGAGAAAATTTACTTTGATAATATGCCTCCTAAATACGATGATTACCATGATGGTTATGATAGTCTTACTCTCACTATTCCTAATAAGAAAGATTTTGCTTATATGAAGAGTAATGACACTTTTATGCTTTTGGATCATGGAAATAATGCCTTGTGTGATAGTTATATTGTTGAGTTCATCCATGATGCCACTGAAATTTATAATGAGAGAGGGAGACATGGTTCTAAATATCTTAATAATAAGAAGTTTCCTCTTTTCATGATGAATATTTTGAAGTTATGCTTGTTTTGCCTTCCTATGCTAGTTGCTTTGTGCTTCAATGAATTATTCTATTGCAATATTCCTATGCATAGGAAGCATGTTAGGCTTAAATGTGTTTGGTATTTGCTTCTTGATGCTCTCTTTTGTTCTTCAACTCTTATTCCTACGAGAGCATCATTAAAGTCTTAAGCCTATCTTTATGGCTATAAAGAAAGAGCTCTAGGGAGACAACCCTTGTTATCTTTGCTTTCAGTTTGTTCTTTCAGTTTTAGTGGTCTTGATGTTTGTTACTACTGTAGCATCATCATTGTATCTTTGCTTTTCAACTTTGTGCCAAGTGTAGCCTCTGATTGCAAGAAAGTTCAAAAGTTGTGACGTGCTGTCCAGGAAACAGATTCTGTCCTTGGATAGAAAAATTCGTATAAAATCACCAGATCATCTTTTTGGTCTGAATTGTTTCGACAGCGTGCTCTATACAATTGTGTTTCGGGCATCTGTTCTGAGTTTTTTGATTAGAGTTGCAGAAGTGCCCCGAAAAAATCATTTACTACCTGCTATTCTGTTTTTCACAGATTCTGTCCTGTTTTGCCTTTCCTTCATTTTGCAAACCTTGAGCTTGCTTTTTCTTTGCAAAATCCTTTTGGCAATCTTGAGAAACAGTAGACCTTCAAGAATATCTTTATTTCCAGCAAGGAACAGTTATTTTATTAAGGGTACTAACCTCGCTAATCAGATTATGATGAGTTATGTATGAAGGGAGTTTTCAAGTGTGCGAGGGAAGATGATAAAAAGATTCAGGAGTGTCAAACGCTCAAGCTTGGGGATGCCCCCATGCACCCCCAAGAAATATTCAAGGAGACTCAAGCGTCTAAGCTTGGGGATGCCCCCGTGCATCCCCTTCTCCATCAACATTATCAGTTCGTCTTTCGTTCCACTATATTTTTATCACTTCATGTGTTATGTGCTATGCTTGGAGCGTCTTGCTTTTTAGTTTTCCTTTTTAGTTTTCTTTAGCTTTTCATAACGAGTTGGAACTCAGCTTTCTTTGTGTGGGAGAGAAACACGCTCCACTTCAACCTAGAACACAACATAGAATTTTCATGTTTATCTTTGTTGTGTATGTTCTTGGTCTTTCAATAGCTACTGTCATGCTTAGCTCTTAGTTTTCATGCTTATCTTTTTAAAGAGCTTTTGTTTAGTTGGTTGCTTGAACTCTCTTTAGTTATCATGCTTATCTTATTAAGAGAGTTTGCTTCTGTTGCATTGGTTGATATGTCTATGATAAAAATGCTACGTGCATAATGGTGCTTAGTAGTTCATGTTTTCTTATGGTTAGTCTCAAATAGCTGGGGGGTTCCCAATGTGTTATTGGAGTACCAACATGATTTGTTTGCCTATGATGTGGTATGGTTTAGTAATATCTTCTTTCAAGAATTTATTTTGATTGACTTGGCGTATGCTCACACATATTTAAGACTGTAAAGAAAGTCTGTCAAGCCTTGATGATCTTTTGTTTCTGAGTAGCGATATAACTTCCATGCCTGATTCAATGTTGCTTTGTCGCTCTGCATGATTATGACCGTCATTGCTCTTTTAGTTGGTCGCTCCCAGTCTTTTGCTAACCTCCACCTGTACTAAGCGGACTGACTGCTTGTGCATCCAAAATCCTTTAAACCAGTTATGCCATATGAGTCCACCATACCTTCCTATACATGGTATTTACCTGCCATTCATAACGAAGACTTTCATGTACCATCTCGAAATTATTCAAAAAAGCATTTCTCTTTTGTGCCTCTGTTTTAGCTCATGAGGAAGTAGTAGTTAATTCATGATCTTTTTAAGTTGGACAAGCTTCACCCCGGGATTGCATGTCTAATGTGCAAACCCATAATACGAGAAGGAACTGGCATTGAGTGCGCCCGGCTCATTAAAAAATAATATAAACAAACAAACCCTCCTTCACGCTTTGTTCATGAGAAATCAGAAAACTTTGGCAGTGATAAACAAAGGAGATTAAGAGGATGTGATCGTCCTCATTCGGGAGCCGTTCCTCGAAACTTGTCCATCTCAAGAAGTAATTGAGTTATCGCTAGCATTCGTTGACGAAACATGCATATCCAAAAAAATACTTTTTATTTCTGTTTTTAAAACCAAGAGCTCTGGTACATGCTTTGTCTTTGTTTCCGACCACGGGTTTTCAACCTTGCCAACAAAAGCCACGGTTCGAGAGTCTCCGCCTTCTTTTAAAGCACCAACTACCGAGAGCATGATTGTCATTCTGAGTGTAATGTGCATTGTCCCAAAGTAGCATTGTCTTTTGCATGATTGTGATATCGTTTATTCTGAAATCATTGTATCTAGTCATCACTTAAACCTTGGAGGTGCCCCTGCATTTATGTTTTGCTTCACTAAAGGGGGCAAGTGAGATATCACTTTATCATATTTGCACACCATGCTCATTACAAATCTATTTGATGTTTCAGTATCATGTTGTAAAACTTTCAGTTCTTTGTGATTTTCTCACGAGGCAACTTAATTACTACAGATTCATTGTCTCAGTAAGCTTTTGTCATGTGACTATAAAAAGTCCTTATATGGTTAATAGCATGTCACCACAGAAGTTATGCTTCTTATCATTTACCTACTCGAGGACGAGCAGGAATTAAGCTTGGGGATGTTGATACGTCCAAAACGTATCTATAATTTCTGCTTGCTCCATGCCTCTTTTGTGTGATATTGCTATGATATTTATACACTTCCATACACTTTTGATCAAATTTGGACTAACCTATTAACTCAGTGCACCCCAGTGCCAGTTTCTGTTTTCTGCTGTTTTTGTATTTCAGTTTTTCCCATCACGTAAACTGCCAGAAAAATCCCGGAAAAATTATATAAAAAATCAGCGTTCCGGAAGCTTCCACACGGCCGAAGTAGGGCCGGAGGGGGGCCACCAGGGCCCCAGGCGCCCTGGTGGCGCGGCCCCCCTCCTGGCCACGCCGAGGGGGGGGGGGCGCCTGGGCCCCCCAGGCCTCCGCTGATGCCCCCCTTTGGCATATATTTATATCGTGTCCCGAAACCCTCGAGACGGGAACCCTTTTTCGCGATCTCATCTCTGTTCCACCGCCGCCGCGCTTCCAAGATCGGGAGCACCAGGAGAACTCTTCCCGGCACCCTGCCGGAGGGGAGGATCACCACCGGGAGCCTCTCCACCACCATGGACGCCTCCCGGATGAGTTGTGAGTAGTCTCCCTTGGACCATGGGTCCATGACCAGTAGCTATGTGATGTTCTCCTCCCCTTCTTGTGCTTCACTAATTAGACCTCGTGAGCTGCCCTACATGATCGAGGCACATATGTAATCCTTATGCTGTTGCTATGTTGAGTTTGCTGGGATCCGATGGATTGTGAGATTATATTCAGATTGTGTTTGAGTAATATATTTGATTTACCTCTTTTATATTTATGTTCGTAAGTAATTCTTGCATGTTCTCCGTTGCTATTTATTGCTTTGGCCAAGTAGTAGGTAGTGACTCCAAGAGGGAACGTTATGCTCGATTGTGGGTTCATGCCCCTCGATGACTAGCTTGAGTGACAGAAACATGAGTCTAGGGGATGTGCTGTTGCCACAAGGGGGAAACAACGGTGCTTGTGCCCGCGGGTGCAAGGATTGTTTACTTTACGCAAAGTTCTTTTAATGCAGTTGTCTGTTGCTTTGAGTTTACACTATGGGTGGGACTCGCAACTTAATACCAGCGAGATGTTCTGGATAGATATCTCAAGGTGGATGATTAGTAGTAGATGCAGATGGATTTCGGTCTACTTGCCTTGGCGTGCCGCCCATGCTTTGAACCTCTACCTTTCTTGCAACATAGTTAGCATTGGTTTGCGCACATAATTCTGTCAATTGCCCAGCTGTAATTCGTTTACCTCACATAGCTGTTTTATCGTCTTTTGGGAGAGAGACATCACTAGTGAACATCATGGGACCCCGGTCCATATTACCATCACTGATCACATCCGCTATTTACTTTCTGCTTTTACTTACTATTTGCAATTATACCTATCACTATTATCACTTGCGTTTGATCCTTTGTAAACGACAAGGCCGGAGGGATTGACAACCTCTCTGTACTCGTTGGGAGCAAAGTTATTTGTATCTGTGTGCAGGTCCACGTTGATTGCTAATATCTGGCGCCGTTAGCAGTTGACACCTTCTTGTTGAAACTGGGAGTCTCAGGGGAAATCGATCCTTGGTATCTTTGCCAATGGAAAACTTCCGCTACACTGCATCTCAAACCTTCCACTTGGGGTAACCAACGAGGGGCGAGAAGCCATCACTCCCCGAAAGGATTAATGCCATCCGCGCTTAAAGCAAACCATACGTTCCTTGGGTCCTTTGCAAACTCTTCCCAGTACTTTCTCTCTATTTTTCTCCAGTGCGACCCGTCAGCGGGAGCTCTCAACTTCCCGTCTTTCTTACGGTCCTCACTGTGCCATCGCATCAACTTGGCATGATCTCCGTTTCTGAACAGACATTTCAACCGTGGTATTATAGGAGCATACCACATCACCTTCACATGAACCCTCTTCCTGGCGGGCTCGCCGTCAACATCACCAGGGTCATCTCGTCTCATCTTATAACACAATGCACCACATACCGGGCATGCGTTCAGATCCTTGTATGCACCGCTGTAGAGGATGCAGTCATTAGGGCATGCATGTATCTTCTGCACCTCCAATCCTAGAGGGCATACGACCTTCTTTGCTGCGTATGTACTATCGGGCAATTCTTTATCCTTTGGAAGCTTCTTCTTCAATATTTTCAGTAGCTTCTCAAATCCTTTATCAGCCACATCATTCTCTGCCTTCCACTCCAGCAATTCCAGTACGGTACCGAGCTTTGTGTTGCCATCTTTGCAATTGGGGTACAACCCTTTTTTGTGATCCTCTAACATGCAATCGAACTTCAGCTTCTCCTTTTGACTTTCGCATTGCGTCCTTGCATCGACAATGACCCGGCGGAGATCATCATCATCGGGCACATCGTCTGGTTCCTCTTGATCTTCAGCAGCTTCACTCGTTGCAGCATCATTGGGCACATCGTCTGGTTCCTCTTGATCTTCACCAGCTCCCCCCATTGCAGCATAACCGTATTCAGGGGGCACATAGTTGTTATCGTACTCTTCTTCTTCGCCGTCTTCCATCATAACCCTTATTTCTCCGTGCCTCGTCCAAACATTATAGTGTGGCATGAAACCCTTGTAAAGCAGGTGGGAGTGAAGGATTTTCCGGTTAGAGTAAGACATCGTATTCCCACATTTAGTGCATGGACAACACATAAAACCATTCTGCTTGTTTGCCTCAGCCGCATCGAGAAACTCATGCATGCCTTTAATATACTCGGAGGTGTGTCTGTCACCGTACATCCATTGCTGGTTCATCTGCCTGCATTATATATAATTAAGTGTGTCAAAAACCATTACAGAACATCATAAATAGATAATTAAGTGACCAAATTAATAGAAGTTCATCATCACATTAAAACCAAAGTACATACATAGTTCTCATCTAACAACATATAGCTCTCCAGAGCATCTAATTAATTTTCACCATACATTGAAACTATGTAAAACATTTCAATGCAAAAACAAATGCGATCATAATCGCAACCAAGGTAACAATTGATCCAACGGCATAATGATACCAAGCCCTGGTATGAATGGCATGTTTTCTAATCTTTCTAATCTTCAACCGCATTGCATCCATCTTGATCTTGTGATCATCGACGACATCCGCAATATGCAACTCCAATATCATCTTCTCGTCCTCATTTTTTTATTTTTTCCTTCAAGAAATTGTTTTCTTTTCAACTAAATTTAACCTCTCCACAATAGGGTCCATCTTGATCTTGTGATCATCGACGACTTCCGCAACATGCAACTCCAATTCCATCTTCTCCTCCTCCGTTTTTTCCAATTTTTTCTTCAAGGAAATGTATTGCTCTTCAACTAAATTTAACCTCTCCACAAGAGGGTCGGTTGGAATTTCCGGTTCAACTACCTCCTAGACATATAAAAACATCTATGCATGTCAGGTTGGTCGGCATAATTGTCATAAACACTAAAACAAATAGTTATAAATTAAAGATAATATACCACATCCGAATCGTAGACAGGACGAGGGCCCACGTGGGCGGATATCAAAACCATCGCACTATATAATAACAAGCAATAATAAACGTAAGAAAATTAGACAAATATCTATCTAAAGCAATAATAACAAGCAATAATAAAAGTAAGAAAAGCATGGACATAACAAGAGGCTCACCACGGTGGTGCCGGTGACAAGATCAGCGGGGGCTATTGACGGCGGCGAATATGGGGGCGGGACGTGACGGACCGCTAAACCTAGACAAATCTCGGGGAAAATGGAGCTTGGAGGTCGAGCTTCGAGAGGAGAAAGCTTAAGTAGTGTGGCTCGGGCATTCCATCGAACACGTTGTGTGCATAGGAGGTGAGCTAGAGCACCACCAAGCCCTCTCCCTCTCGGCCAGAAAAAACAGAGCAGTGTGCTCTGCTCTTACGCGAGGGGGTATATATAGGCACCTCATTGGTCCCGGTTGGTCACATGAACCGGTACTAAAGGGGAGCCTTTGGTCCCGGTTCAAGTCACCAACCGGGACCAATGGTGGTGGGCCAGGAGCTAGGCCCATTAGTCCCGGTTCGTCCCACCAACCGGGACCAAAAGGTCCAGACGAACCGGGACCAATGGCCCACGTGGCCCGGCCGCCCCCCGGGCTCACGAACCGGGTCCAATGCCCCCATTGGTCCCGGTTCTGGACTGAACCGGGACTAATGGGCTGACCCGGCCTGGACCTTTGCCCCCTTTTCTACTAGTGTCAGCGTCTCTCACAGCTTTGCTTTGTTCCCTCCAAGTCAGATGCGTCCTTGTTCATATTTTCACAATGTACTATTCAGATATACATGCTGGTGTATGTTGATGATATTGTGATTGCTGGTTCTACACCTACTGTGGTGGATCGCCTTGTGCAGTCCTTGTCTGCGAGTTTTCCCATCAAAGACTTGGGCAGGCTGGAGTACTTTCTTGGACTGGAAGCGTCCTTTCATTCAGGGGGCATGACATTGATGCAGAAGAAGTATGCACTTGATCTACTTCATCACGTCAACATGGAGAACTGCAAGTCCACTTCCACTCCACTTGCTACATCCGAGAGCCTCTCGCGTCATAGTGGTGCATTGCTGAGTACTGATGATTCTTTCAGGTATCGCAGTGTAGTTGGAGCACTTCAGTATCTGACACTCACTCATCCAGATATCTCCTTTGCCGTGAACAAAGTGTGCCAGTTCCTGTCTCAGCCTACGGAGGTTCATTGGGAAGCAGTTAAGCGTATTCTGAGGTATGTCAAAGGTACGCTAGATACGGGACTACGGATTCGTAAGTCCAGATTTACTGGAGTCAGTATATTCACCGATGCAGACTGGGCAGGTTGTGTTGATGACAGGCGTTCTACTGGTGGCTTTGCTGTATTTGTTGGACCCAATCTTATCTCTTGGAGTTGCAAGAAGCAGCCTACAGTCTCGAGGTCTAGCACCGAGGCAGAGTATAAGGCATTGGCCAATGGCGTAGCTGAAGCCATTTGGATAAACACAGTTCTCACAGAACTTGTAGTCACACGGCAGCGCACACCCATATTGTGGTGTGATAACTTAGGGGCAACTTACCTGACGGCGAATCCAGTGTTTCATGCTCGGACCAAACACATTGAGATTGATTTCCATTTTGTGAAAGAATGAGTAGTTGTTGGTAAACTGGAAGTCAGGTTTATCTCAACTGATAATCAGCTAGCGGATGTATTTACTAAACCCGCTACTCGACAGATGCTAGACTGCTATAGAACCAATCTGGATCTTGTATGTACTCCCTCTGTCCGATAATATAAGAACTATTTTGACACTACACTAGAGTCAAAAACGTTCTTATATTGTGGGACGGAGGGAGTAGTTCATATTGAGGGGGCATGTAAAGAATGGTCTAGCATATTGCACATGTACACGTATTTATATACATACGTAGTTGTATCCTGATCATCTATATATTGAGACGTGAGGCTGGATGTTAGCCACCCACATAAACCCTAAACCTACCTCTTCAACTTCACTATCTTAATGAACTTTTAATTAATGAATGGCTCAGCTTGAATTCCAGACCAACTTCAGTCTCCATCATCGAGTCGTCATGCTTACACTCCCCGTGGTCTGATTTCTCTGCTGCTGCTTATCCCGTTGATAACGCATGCATGCCAATTTCTAGAGGCAAGACGAGCGCGACCCTTGGGTGCGAATAGTCCTGCACCTGCATGCATGCATCTTGACGCGCGAATATTTGAACGTCGTTTCAGTGCCTAGTTACCTAACACACATGAGTCAACAATATTGAAGTCAAAGCTCGACTTACCACAGCGATCAAACTTTGAGCAAAATAGAAGCAATATACGGCTTCATGCTTTTATTCCTCCTCATGCTAATTAGTACCTATCATTCGTATTATTCATTTATTTGGCAGAGGGACAACATAAGGCGTATTTGCTTCCTTCTATATAGTACTCCCTCCGTCCGGAAATACTTGTCATCAAAATGAATAAAAGGGGATGTATCTAGATATATTTTGGTTCTAGATACATCCCTTTTTGTCCATTTTGATGACAAGTATTTTGGGACGGAGGGAGTACATCACATGTAGTTCCCCTGCATGGTTAAAAAAAACGTGTGTATTTGCTGGTCAACAGTGTAATATCAATATGTAAATAATCTTGAAACATAAGGAGAGTAGTGCAAAAACGGTAGGACTTGAGAACGATGATCAGATAGAGTTGGAGGTGTTGGCTATAAAAGAACAACATGAATCTCATAGTTTTGTATGGTGAATACAAGCCAGGGGCGTCCACATACAGTGGGAAACTATATTGGGAATATTCAGAGATGTCCCTTTTTTGGAAATTAGCTTGACCGTGCGGCTCCACTTATACTTTTAGACGGAAGCAGCAGGAAGTCTGCCATTTGTCCATTCAAGTTGCTGTATGTTGACTTCTGACTAGTGACTAGTCCCCGATCGACCTACCGCTGGCGTTAATATAAGATCGACCTCTACAGAGTTTGTACAAGACTGCAGAAGCTATCGGTGTCTTTGAAGACACAGACCCTTGAGAACTCGAATAAATCCTTCAAGATACATACAGTTAGCTTCTCCGAGATATATAAGGTGCGTCTTATGTCGTAATATGTTTTCCATAATTTGCCTTCCATATGCAATATCTATCCAAAATCGTCTTCTCCGTGTCTATGTTGAGATCTCTCAGTGAGTGCTACTACAAGTATGAGACCCGTAGTAATGCTTACTCGTTCTTGCTACGTTTGTATTGAGATCGATTCTCTTTTCTTGATGACCATGTGTTATCATGTAAGATTATTAGGCACCATTTGGAACAGCTAACATTAGAATGTAAGAAATAGAGAAAATGGAGGAATTGAGATGCCATATATCCTGCAATGCAACATGAACTAAAACAACGGGAAAACTACCAAGATAGCACATGATATCTTGCAGGAAACATGAATATTAGACACAAATAGAAGAAAACATGAGGTAGGACCTCATGTTTGGTTTCCTCCAAAATTTCTATTGAAATGCCCATTCCATAGAAATTTCCAAGAAACCTGGCATGGCAATTCCATTGTCAAACGATGTGAAAGGAAAAATTCCTATAGGGATCTTATCTTCCTAAATTCGTATGCTTTTTTTCCATTGTAATAAACAGGGTGGCTTTACTGGTCCAGCTAGATGGCATATATGAATCGTATGTAGTATGGGCATCGCCTTCATTTCTTTATGGTACCAAGTATTCTTTTCTCCGAAACCAAGGTTTTTTCTATTTAGTTGACAGAGTCATTTACTTTGTTGTAGATATCCAGCCAAAGAATATGCACGTGTTCCTGCAGCTTGGCCTTTTTCTCATACTGCTTGGCGCTCAATATGCCTCTGGAGCTGCGGTTCCCCGCTCACAGTGCCGAAGGTGGTGTGGCAATGTCGGGATACCATACCCATTCGGCATCGACCCCAACTGCTCGCTCGTGGCAGACATCTTCGGCCTTAGTTGCGAGCTTAGAGATGGCGTCCTCAAGCCATTTAGGGGGATCTTTGAGGTACTGGACATTTCCCTAACCCACAGCACTGCTAGGGTACTCAACAACATCGAGGCCTCCTGCTACAACAACAACACCAGGAGCATGGAGCATTTCGGCTATCACGAGAGCGCGAACGGAGGGCCTTCCTCTGTCTACCGGCTCTCCGACGTCCAGAACAGGTTCACGGTCATTGGGTGCAGCGCACTCGCCTCCATGTCCGACCAGGATGGCACTGGCTACCAGGGGATGGCCGTTGCCACATGTCGTGACCTGTCGGACCTTGTGGACGGCTCCTTCGCCGGCATGGGTTGCTCCCAGACCATGATACCCAAGAGGATGTACTACTATGACACAAAGTTCTCGAGCTCTGTCAACACGAGCCGGATCTGGGAGTTCAACCGGTGCAGCTACGCCGTGCTGATGGAGGCTGCGGCTTTCAACTTCGACACCTTGTACATTGGCAACACCACGTTCAATGACACGTACCATGGCTGGGTACCGATGGTGGTTGATTGGGCTATAAGAGATGTGCACTCATGTGATGCTGCACAACGGAATATGACGTATGCATGCCTCAGCAACAACAGCGTCTGCGTGGATTCTGTCAATGATTACGGGTACACATGCAACTGCTCCCAGGGATACGAGGGCAACCCTTATCTTCAGGGTGGATGTAAAGGTACTAATCCAACTAATAACTTGCTATTTTTGAATACAAATATGTATTGAGTTTTTTCATGTCAAACTTCCCTGTCTATGACCTAGTTTACAATACAAAATCAGTATTATTAGATATATCATGAAACATATCTAAACTTTTTATTTATTTAGTATTTAGGTATTAATGATTTTCTATAACCATTATCAAAGATATAAAAGTTGAACTTACTAATTACAAAAAGAAACGGATGGCTATCTTCCTATTGAATGTGCAGTATACTTTGAACATATGTAAAAGGTTACAACTATGTTCAAAATTCTAATACTTAGCTTTGTTCATCTTACCGCAGATATCGACGAATGTAGTAATGACAACCCCTGTCCTTCTGGAGGCACTTGCCACAATACCATTGGAGGATACCAGTGTTCTTGTCGAGTAGGAACAAAACTGGAAGGCAATACTTGCAACCCAAATATTGGCCTGATTCTAGGTAACACAAATAGAAATGAGATCATTTTTCTATCCCTTGATCTTCAAGTCAATTGAGTTTTGCTTTTATCTAATATTCGCATGCTAGCCATTTGATCTTTTTCCGACATTTGACTGTTTAGGTTGCCTAGACATAAGAAATTTCAGGCCAAAACCATAAATATTTGTATCCCATTCATGTTAGATATAAAAAGAAAAATAGTTATTGTAAAACTAACAATAAGTTCTGTTGACCAAAAGAACACCAACAATGTTTTACTCTCTTTCTCTCTCTCTCTCTCTCTCTCTCTCTCTCTCTCTCTCTCCCCCTAATATAATTGTCTCATCCCATGTCATTATGCAGGAGTTGCAATGGGATTATTTGGCTCCATTGTTATCACCATGATTATTATCTTTTGGGGACAAATGATTATCCAAAAGAGAAAATTGGAAAAGGTTAAGCAGGAGTATTTCCGCCAACATGGAGGCTTGCTTTTGTTTGATCGGATGAAATCTGAGAAAGGTCTTGCTTTCATGATATTTTCAGAAGCTGAACTCATACATGCCACCAACAATTTTGATAGAACCAAAATACTTGGAAAAGGAGGTCATGGAACAGTCTATAAAGGGATACTGAAGAATAACATGCCGGTTGCAATAAAAAGATGTGCATTAGTTGATGAAAGGCAAAAGAAGGAGTTCGGCCAAGAGTTGCTCATTTTGTCCCAAATAAATCACAAGAACGTTGTTAAACTCTTGGGTTGTTGTCTTGAGGTGGAAGTTCCAATTCTAGTATATGAGCTTGTTCTAAACGGCACACTTTTCAAGCATATTCATGGCAAGAACCAAGCATCACAAATCTCCTTTAGCAATCTCTTAAGGATTTCTTATGAAGCAGCAGAAGGATTGAGCTTCCTACACTCCTACGCATCTCCCCCGATTGTTCATGGTGATGTTAAAACTTCCAATATTCTTCTTGATGAGAACCACATGGCCAAGGTATCTGACTTTGGAGCATCAATACTAGCCCCATCTGATGAAGAGCAATTTGTCACAATACTTCAAGGTACATGTGGATACCTTGATCCTGAATACATGCAAACATGCCAACTAACATCTAAAAGCGATGTGTATAGCTTTGGAGTAATTCTTTTGGAGATCCTCACCGGGCAGTTGCCAATGAAGCTCGAAGGTCCTGATACACAGAAGACCTTATCATCAACTTTCCTATCTGCTATGAAGGAGAACAATCTTGATTCAGTATTGGTTAGTCACGTGAAAGCACAAGCGAGCATGGAGTTGTTGAAAGGACTTGCGAACCTAGCTAACAAATGCTTAGATCTATGTGGTGACAACAGGCCCTCCATGAAAGAGGTTGCTGATGAGCTCGGTAGGCTGAGAAAGCTTCCAATGTATCCATGGGCACGGCTGGACATGGAGACGCATGGAGGATCTGCTAGTGTCCAGGAAATAGAATCTGACTATTATATGGGAGAAGATGAGAGCCAACACATAAATCCAGGAAGTTCTTACTATGCTAGGTGACAATGGAATTTAGACACTACATTAAGCTACTAATTGCGTGCAAAAATTGTTTAGGCACAAATGTCTCTTTCTGAACCTTCGTACCATGTATATTTTTTCTTCGCTATCATTCGTCAATTAATATATTCTATATGTATTTGTTCTCGTTATGCATGGATGGTTGGATATATTGGATATGAGCAATAAAGGGAAATATTTTTTGCTACCATGTTGAAATTTCTGAACACTTGGTGCTGGTGTAAAGTTCTTTACATTCACTACTTCCATGTCATGCTTTTGTTTTTACTTTCACACAATTTTGTCGTGAGCCGTGTAGGTGTCAGTTCAAAATCCTAAGGTCGTTTTCTTTGATTGCACATGGATGCTTAAACCTTGTCTACCATCACTAGGATGCCATGACTATGAAGAGAATGCATTTAAGGACACCTAATTGCATACAAAGAGGTGTTTAGGGATTCATTATGTGTCAGATAAGTTGACATGACCACCTGCTTTGTGCAGGCGAAGAGGATAGTTGGATGGTGAAAACTGCACATCCATGAGAGGTACTGAAAAGTTGCATATAGACGGGGAGCAAAATTGCAGATCTACTAGCAGAGGTGGTTCAGATGATGTGCTAGCTTAGAAAACTACACATCTACGGGGATACGGGAAGTTGCTCATCCTTGTTAGGCAGTTAGCCGGGGTAGTATCCAAAGTTGCACATTCACTGGTAGGCAGTTGGCCGAGGCTACAAACAGTGAAAGCACACCCACTGGCAGGCAAAAGGTTGCACGTTAATTACTTGGCAGCTGGCCTGGGAAACAGACGAAGTTGCACATCTCTTAGAGGAGGGTAGTTTGGGGGTGGAGGTGACATCAGTAAAAACGGCATGTCCACAGGTAAGCGGGAAGTTGCACAACTATTTTCAGGTAATTGCACAACGACTGCTAAGCAGTTGCACAAAACAGGGACCAAATTACAAACACAAAAATTCATCGGAACATACCCATGCAGGATCTAGTTTCGAAAAGCATGTCGCGCAGGTTCCAAAGGTGAAAATAGATCTTAATTTTGATGCCCGGTTTGAGAGTTATGGTTTTCTAAAAATTCAAAAAAACATATTAAATGTGTTCACACATGTGTGGGTGTTTTGCACTGACGTTTTGTTTTTTATGTTCACACCTATTCATTTTTTCTAATATGGATTAAAAAGGGCAAACTAATTCCATTTATAGATTAGAGGGGCAAAATATTTTATATTTGAGTCGGCCACTCCGGAGCCCTAGCGGACCAACGGCTACCCGCTAGACACGGCCAACAAGCCCAATTAGGACTAGCGAGGGAGATGTAGCAAGCTGAAAGCGCAGGTTTACTCCCAGAGGGGGGGGGGGTGGGAGATTTATATAAATTCGTCAAACTCTGAAGAATTTGACGTAGATCAGAGTGAAGAAATAGAAACACGAGGGAACTAAATGATCATGGAATAGAAGCACAAACATACATGATAAATAAGGGTGATGCACATGCTATCATTCAAGCATATAAGCATGAGGAATATGAACTGAATAAATGAAAGACCGCATGATGAAAGTCTTTGGTTTGAATTCATCAGAAGATAGATCACAAATTCTCCAGCAGCCGAATAATGTAAGGGAGGGGTGTGGAATTTGAAACCAGTTGGGCTTGGTGAAGACACTGTGTTTTGGTAGACCATTTCCAGTTGTTGTATCAACTGTACGTCTGGTTGAGGTGGCAGAGACAAACTCAGAGCACACGCAGTCCTCACCGTATTCCTCTTGAGCTCAGGTCACTTAGTCCTCACCCAATCACTCGTAGTAAGTCTTCAAGGTAGACATCCCAAACATTCACAAACTTGTTCACGGGCACACCACAATGACTCTTGGTGTGTTCAGAACTTAATGCCTAACCATTTGTAAGAATGAAAGTCTTCACAGGTAACAGGCGTCGGATCACACATATTAATCTCTTTAGTGATGCTCAATGACTTTGGCTTTGAGTTTTTCTTTACTTAGGATGCGCTCAAAGTCATCGGAGGATGGGTTGCTCTCAAATGACAAGTGTCAAGTTCTCTCGGAACAGCTAACCAACAAGTGGTTCTGGGGGTGGCTATTTATAGCCAGGGGCAACCCGACACGAATTTTCATAAATGCCATTCTCTGATTCGACCGTTGTCAGGATAAGGATCGACTCGACAGCTGGCTCACAACGCAGCAACGGTCGAAATTTGATCTCTCAAATTTGCCGAGGCACTCAATTTCCTCACTTTTAGGCAGATCGCACTGGCGAACTCCTAATTCCCTAGCCTGAACAAATTTGTCGGTGAGCAGATCAACTTCGTCAATGTTGCTACCAAATGCGTCAGCTGTTTCAGAGATTTTCAAAGGCTTCACTTGAAGCAGTTGTGTATGTATAGGTTTGAGCATGCTACATGTGAACTGCATTGGGATTTCCCCGGAAGAGGAGAGGATGATGCAATACAGTACATATAATATTTCCCTCAGTTAAGAATCAAGGTTATCAATCCAGTAGGAGAACCATGCAACACCTAGTTAGCAGCACCTGCATGTCGTGGGAACGATTCCAACAATAATAAGGTATAGGGTAAAGGAGCATGATCTATCGAGATGCACATGGGTGACACGGTGGTTTTAGCGAGTTCGGGCCTCTCGCGGTGGAGATAACAGCCCTACATCTTGTGCTCTGGAGAGGTTTTGTTTTATCTGAGTATGCATCCGGAGATTACAATACGTGAGAGAGGGAGGAACGGATCCTCATGCCTGGGCTAAGTCCTGAGACTAATGGCGAGAAAGAGAGAGAGAGAGGAAGAATGAGAGCCTGTCTAGTCTAGTGATGGGGGGTGACTTATATAGAGTGCACCACCCCCTCACCTCCTATGTTACAAAGTGGGCATTGATGCCATAATGTCAGCCTATTACTAAGGTGATGCTTCGAGTGCCTTGTCAACCGTTGATCTTTGCATATCCGAGTGAGTTGTACGATCGAGTGGTCGACTGTCACCCGAGTGGATGGTATGCTGCTTGTCCGAGTGGATAGTACATTGCTCGGTCGAGTGGATAGTATGTCTGTAAGAAATTATTCTGGACCCACACGTTGTGTGGACCCTCATGCTTTATGATATTTCGACCCTTTGTGGGCCTACCTGTTATGTGTATCCCCGACATTAGCCCCCGAATCGATTGCGATTTTGCAGAACGAGTTTGTGAGAGACACAATTTGGCCCGATTGATTACGGAAATACTCGGTACCCGTCATCGTCAGTTCAGACAACCAAGGTTTAAACAAAATCGCAATGGATTCCGGCACTGCGATTCCCGACTGATCTGGGGTAAGTGCGCACGAGAGGCAACTTGGTGACATTTGTTCATCTCTCGGAAGAGGTTAACTCGTGATCAGAGTACGGGTGTGTCATTAAATCTGGGTAACAAGATTGACGCATGGACTACTCTCTCGGAGAGATGCCATTCTTATCCCGGAGGAACGTCAATATAAGTAGACCCAAATTCGTGAGTATCACGCTTTGAGTCCTAGAAGAAGGCTCAAAACAGGTCCACGGAGGAGCGTTAAAGTCACCTTATAGGAATTTTTCCTTAGTCGATGGGAGCCTTAGAACTTTTTGTTTTTTGTTCGTCGCTCGGAATGGTCAGACCATACCGAGTGGAGATTAATTCAGTGGGGGCAATCTGAGTGCACCCATTGGGTGTAGTCACCGACACCGCCGTCGACTACGGGCAGTCGGCGGGGGTCTGAGAGAACTAAAAATCTTCTTAGTTGGTACTGATCGAACTTGTTCCTCTCCGACTCGGATGTCGAGTAGTACTTGAGGATCTGGTATCGGTCTTGATCGAGTAAAATGTTTCTTTTTGGCTTCACTTCCAGTGGGGGCACGCTGAGTGCACCCACTGGGTGTAGCCCCCGAGCCTCTTTCGGACTGGATGAGTCTGGCCAAGGGTTTAAGTTTCTAGCGAACCTCCATGCAATCGGCACGGTAAATATATTTTAGTCTGAAATTGAGTCAATCGGATGGATCTTCACGCACTTGGCAAGGTAAATAAGCTCAGTCTGGAGCTGGATCAGTCGGACTGATCTGGATGTAGTGGTGAAGACACGTCCAACTGATGGTGACGCGCTGATACGTCCAAAACGTATCTATAATTTCTGCTTGCTCCATGCCACTTTTGGGTGATATTGCTATGTGATGACCCTCAACCATAAGGGATCTGTTGCAGCGTTTTCGATAAGTAAGAGTGTCGAACCCAACGAGGAGCAGAAGGTATTGATAAGCGATTCTGAGCAAGAAATTACTGCAAACACTGAAAGATAACTTTTAGGGGTTTTCTCGATATAAGCAACAGGAATGTAAAGGCAAGTAATGTAAAAGGTGCTGAGAGTAACAAGTGGCCCAATCCTTTCTTAGCAAAGGAGAGGCCTAGCAACTGAACTTATAAAGACTAAAGCGTTCTTGAGGACACACGGGAGAGGTAGTCATGTGCTTTCGCCATATTCCGTATCGATACTATGTTATGTGTTGATAAGTGTTGGTGGGTGGATCTATGCTAGTGCACTCTCTAGACTAAGATGAATGCACTCTTATGATTAAACACCTTGCAAGCATCCGCAAATACAAGATAGAATTTAAGGCAAAAGCCTAACCATAGCAATACGATCGAGGATCCATTATTCCCTTATGCAAAAGCGTGCGAACTGGGGTTCAGGTTTCTGTCACTCCGGCAACCCACCATAAGCATTCTTTATACACAATGCATTCCCCTAGGTCCTTAATAAGGCGAAGTGTTGGGTGTTCGACTCACACAACACCACTAGTAGAATGACAACGCAACTTAAGTATCAAACAACACATATTACTTCAACAGCATATGACTACTAACAACAAGACTTTCCCCATGTCCTCAAGAACTAAAGTAACTACTCACAAGACATAAAAGAGATCATGATCAGAGGGGATAAATATGTGATAAACAATCTGGACATAATAATATTTCTCCAACAAAACTCAATAGCATTCACCACAAAGCAGTAATCAACACCGATAGAGTAGAGAGGATAGGTAGTACAAGTTACAACACGAGTTGCGATGGAAAGATGAGATTTGGATGAAGATGGAGATGGTGCTGGTGTTGGGGATGATGTTGATGATGATCTCGATGATGCCCGTGATGATGGTGATGACGATGGCGACGATCTCCCCTTCCGGGAGGTGATCTCCCCGGCGGAATCTGCCCGCCGGAGATGCTCTTTTCTTCTCTGTAGGTTTCCGCCTCGAAGCGGCGGCGGAACTCCGAAAAAAGTCCCGTGCTTAGGGTTTTCGGGAGACGGAGACCATATATGCAAAAGGGGGTGACCAGAAGTGGGCCAGGGGCTCCAGGCGCCCCCCCGGCGCGGCCAGGGGGGGCGCGCCCCCAGGCCGCCTGGGCACCCTGTGGCCCCCCTCTGACTCCCCTTTTGCGTGTCTTCGTTATTCTTCTGAAAAACACGTCCCGTCAATTTTCAGGTAATTTGGAGGTGTTCTTCTTCAGCAACTCAGTATCCACTTTTTCCTGCTGAATCCTGCGTCTGCTGTTTCGGCATCGGAAAGTTGCAAACTGTGTAAAATAGACCAAAACAACATAAGAACATCATCATAACGTGAAATATATCAATGAATAAGGATAAATTATAATACAAAATAGTGATGCATTTTGGACGTATCAACACCCCCAAGCTTAGACCTCGCTTGTCCCCAAGCGAATATGAACTCGGTAAACCTGTCCACAAGTTTAGAGAGTGAAGTGTCGATAAATAGAATACGGACAAGAAGCATCATAGTCTCTTCACCAACTCAAATATCCTTAGCAGCAATCTTCAACTCATAAGGCTCTCATGAAAGAGTGTTAACACTTATATTCGAAAGTAGGACCAATGGAAACTCATTATATCATGGCAAACATGTCCTTTGGTCAAAGAACAACAAATAATTTTAGCTTTTGCTCTTATATTTGATGGGATTAATTGAAGCTTTTTGGAATAACATGTTAATAAGCAAGAAGTGAAAGTGTTAACACAAAGGAAGATATTTGTCTTAGCTGGGCATGACAAACAACTTACTTATCAAATGATAATGTCAACAAGGATATGATATGACAAATCTTAATGCAGCTTTATATGAATGAATCCTTATCAACATCAAACGTCTGCTCTCTTTAAGAAATAGAGGGAAGTAGAAATAACTGACTCAACTTAAAAGTAAAAGATAGGCCCTGCTCTAGGGTAGTAGGGAAAACTCATGTGCTATCCTCAAATCAAACAGAATGAAAACAAGTTTTTGAGAGGTGCTTGATTCGTCAACGAATGCTAATAGATAACTCAATTACTTCTTGAACTGGACAAGTTTCGAGGAACGGCTCCCGTATGAGGATGATAACATCCTCTTATTCTCCTTTGTTTATCACTGCCAAAGTTTTCTGATTTCTCATGAACAAAGCGTGAAGGAGGGTTTGTTTGTTATATTATTTTTAAGCCGGGCGCACTCAATGCCAGTTCCTTTTCGTATTATGGGTTTGCACATTATACATGCAATCCCGGGGTGAAGCTTGTCCAACTCAAAAAGGTCATGAATTAGCTACTACTTCCTCATGAGCTAAAGCAGAGGCACAAAATAAAAGATTTTGAACATTTAAGGATAACACATAAATTATATACTTTTTGGAGGTGGTAGTGGAGTACCACGAGTAGGTAGGTATGGTGGACTCATATGGAAGGTATTGGCTTAAGGGTATGGACGCACAAGCAGAATTCCGCCTAGTACAGAGTTAGGCTAGCAAAGGTTTTGAGAGAGCAGACAATTGATGATGACTAAGATGCAAAGCAATATAAAGCATGAACATTGAAATAAGCATAACACATCAAGTTGTCTTCCTTGTCAACATAACACTTCAAGCATAATAACATAAAGGTTTTGGCTATATTGATACTCTAAGAAAATCATGCTTGTTGTTATGACCAAAGCTATATTTGCCAAGATTAAATAAAGTTTCAAAGCCATACCTGACATAAGGTCAATACTCCCCATAAGAGTCATCATATAAGGTCGATTGCGTGAAGAGAATACAGAGTGCAGGAAAAAGGAACCGATAAACTTCTCATTAATATTCCATCATAAACGACTCGACACACACGGATACAATTCTTCACCAAGGGGGCGATAGACCTCAATGCACACACCTATCTCATATAATAACTTCCCTAGACATGATACGACTCTACTTGACTTCTAAAAGACAAAAAGTAAAAGATAAAGATACCGGGCACTCCCCCAAGCTTGGAACAAGCCAAGGGAATGCCATTACCCACGGAGATTTCACCCATGCTTGTTGGCGTTAATCACGTAGTCCTTGGCGAAACGCTTCCATGGATATCTTGCTAAAGTCTCTTGCGAGAGGCTCATCTCCTGAATCCTGCATTCAGCACCCAAACTCATGCGCATAAATCTTAGTTCATACTCACAGTTCTGGTTATATAAATCATCAATTTGCCCTTGTAGCTCTATAATTCTGTCTTCAGATGCGGCGATTCTTTCCCACATCTCCTTCATCTCCTTCAGAAAGTAGTTCTTCAGCTCGTTGGTGATGTCAAAGTTAGCTTCGACACCACGCTCGATCATCTTCTTGTACTTGAAGACTTCCTGCTCCACTTCTTCCAGCCTGGCCTGGACACCCCCCTCCTTGATAGGTCCCTTCAGATCTTCTTGATGAAGGACGCCTTCCTTCATCTAAACAACCTGAGGGTGCTTCTTCACCTCGGCGAGGTAAGGGTTGATGACGTTGACGACGAATGTGTCCTTGGGGGAACTTGGGGAAGCCATGGCACCTAAATTCAGCTGAAAGATTTCCTGGCAGAAACAGATCGAAGAGAAAACACGCGAAATCGCAAGATACGTTGCCGGAACAACCCGGGCAAATATATAGGAAAAATTTATGCACAGAAAGGAAGGTAACGGACCAAAGCGGGGTCGGAGACGGGCTCCAGGGTGTCCAGGCGGCCTGCCGGCGCGACCCAGGGGGGGCGCGCCAGGGGGGCGCCTGGACTCCCTGGTGGTCGTCTCCGGCTCCACTTCGACTCGGAATTTTACTAATTTTGCAAAAACTCGTAATACGGAACTTTTATGATGTTTTGCGGTGTTTTCTTACCGTACTACATACCTTTTCTTTATTCTGCTTCTGCTGGCGTCTGAAATAGGGCTGCAACATGTTCTTCGTGGGTTGTTGTGTATATTATATTCACATCAACATCGACAGGGTCTCCTGCTATGTAATGTTTAAGTCTTTGCCCATTCACAACTTGAGGTTTGGTGCCTTCAAAATTATTAATCTTAATTGCACCAGACCGATAAACTTCTTTAGTATGAAATGGTCCTTCCCACCTGGAAAGTAGTTTACCTGGAGAAAACCTGAAACGGGATCTAAACAACAAAACTTTATCACCAACATTAAATTCACGTTTCAGAATCTTCCTATCATGCCACCTTTTTACCTTTTCTTTGAACATTTTAGCGCTCTCGTAAGCTTCACTCCTCCATTCATCTAGAGAAGTCAAGTTCATGAGACGCTTCTCACCAGCTAGTTTTGGGTCAGCGTTAAGCTCTCTAACAGCCCAGAAAGCTTTGTGCTCTAGCTCTAATGGAAAATGGCAAGCCTTGCCATACACCATCTTATAGGGAGACATGCCCATGGGGTTTTTGTAAGCAGTTCTATATGCCCACAAAGCATCTCCCAATTTATTTGACCAATCCTTCCTATTTCTATTTACTGTTTTCTGCAAGATCAACTTAATCTCTCTATTGGTGAGCTCAACTTGCCCACTAGTTTGAGGATGATAAGGTGAAGCAATTCTATGATTAACATCGTATTTAGCCAAAGCTTTTCTAAAAGCTCCGTGCGTGAAGTGTGATCCTCCATCGGTCATGAGGTACCTTGGTACACCAAACCTAGGAAATATTACATCCTTAAGCATTTTCAAGGATGTTTTGTGATCAGCACTTTCAGTGGGGATTGCTTCAACCCACTTGGTCACATAATCAACAGCTACTAAAATGTGAGTGTACTTGTGCGAAGAAGGAAAAGGACCCATAAAATCAAAACCCCAACAATCGAAAGGTTCAATCACTAGTGAGTAATTCATAGGCATCTCATTCCTTCTACTAATGTTACCAACTCTCTGACATTTATCACAAGCTAAAACATAATTTCTAGCATCTTTAAAGAGAGTTGGCCAATAAAAACCTGATTGAAGAACCTTATGTGCAGTCCTTTCGCCGGCATGATGTCCTCCATAGGGACTGTCATGGCACTGTCTGAGAACGTCCTTCTGCTCATGTTCTGGAATGCATCTTCTCACGATCCCGTCGGGACCTTCTTTGAAAAGATGTGGGTCATCCCAAAAGTAGTGCCTCAAATCATGAAAGAACTTCTTCCTCTGCTGAAATGTTAGACCTGGAGGCAAATACTTCGCAACAATAAAATTAGCATAATCTGCATACCAAGGGTCGGAAAGAGGTTGTATTTTTACAACGGCAAGTTGCTCGTCTGGAAAACTATCGTTAACTGGGATGGGGTCATGCGGTATATCTTCCATTCTTGAAAGATTGTCCGCTACCGGATTGTCTTCCCCTTTCCTATCAACAATCTGCAAATCAAATTCTTGGAGAAGGAGTACCCATCTGATAAGCCTTGGCTTGGCATCCTTCTTTGTCATCAGATATTTAATGGCAGCATGATCAGTATGAATAATAACTTTGGAATCAACAATGTACTGCCTAAACTTATCACAAGCAAAAACTACAGCTAAGAATTCCTTCTCAGTAGTAGCATAATTTATTTGAGCACTATCAAGGGTCTTACTAGCATAATGTATAACATTCATCTTCTTATCAACCCTTTGTCCTAAAACAGCTCCAACAGCAAAATCACTTGCATCACACATAATTTCAAAAGGTAAGTTCCAGTCAGGTGGTTGTACTATAGGAGCAGTTATTAAAGCTTTCTTAAGGATTTCAAAAGCTTCCTTACAATTTTCATCAAACGCAAAAGGAACATCCTTCTGGAGAAGATTAGTGAGGGGTCTCGAGGTTTTAGAAAAGTCTTTAATAAATCTTCTATAAAAACATGCATGACCGAGAAAACTGCGAATACCTTTGATGTCCCTTGGATAGGGCATCCTCTCAATAGCTTCGATCTTGGCTTTGTCCACTTCAATTCCCCTTTCGGAAATCTTGTGACCAAGAACAATTCCTTCATTAACCATAAAGTGGCACTTCTCCCAGTTGAGTACCAAATTTGTCTCCTCGCATCTCTGCAAAACTTTATTAAGGTTGTGAAGACAATGGTCAAATGAAGTTCCATAGACGGAGAAATCGTCCATGAAGACTTCCATAATATCCCCGCAGAAACCATGAAAGATAGCAGACATACACCTTTGAAAAGTAGCAGGGGCATTACATAAACCAAAAGGCATACGTCTGTAAGCATAAGTACCAAAAGGACAAGTAAAAGTGGTCTTCTCTTGATCGGCAGTGTTAACATGAATTTGAGAGAAGCCAGAATAACCATCGAGATAACAAAAGTGGGTATTTTTGGATAACCTTTCAAGCATTTGGTCGATGAACGGCAACGGGTAGTGATCCTTCCTGGTGGCCTTGTTCAACTTCCTGTAATCAATACACATTCTATATCCAATAATAATTCTCTGAGGTATTAGTTCATTTTTATCATTAGGAACCACAGTTGTACCTCCTTTCTTAGGAACACAATGTACCGGACTTACCCACTTACTATCAGCTATAGGGTAGATAATACCTGCGGCTAGAAGCTTGAGAATCTCAGTTCTCACGACATCCATCATCTTCGGGTTCAACCGTCCTTGATGATCAACAACTGGTTTAGCATCAGGCTCAAGGTTGATAGTATGTTGACAGATAGATGGACTAATCCCCTTAAGGTCATCAAGGGTATAGCCAATTGCGCCTCGGTGTTTACGAAGTACTTCCAATAATCGCTCTTCTTCATATCCTGAAAGGTTAGAATTGATAATAACGGGATATACTTTCTTTTCATCTAAATAAGCATACTTGAGCGTATCGGGAAGAGGTTTAAGATCGAACACCGGGTCTTCTTTCGGTTTTGACAAAATTCCCAAAGGTTCAACCGGAAGGTTGTGCTTCAGGATAGCAGGCTGCCTCAAGAATATTTCATCTAGTTCATTTCTTTCCTGCATATGCAAATTATTCTCGTGGTCCTCCATGTATTGCTGCAAAGGATCATCAGGGGGAATAGCAATAGAGGCAATACTTTCAATAATTTTATCATTACTAGGTAAATCAGTACCACGAGGCTGCTTAGAGAACTTAGAAAAATTAAATTCATATGGCTCACCATCGAATTCAACAGAAACTTTACCTTTCTTGCAATCTATTATAGCTCCACAAGTTCTAAGAAAAGGTCTACCAAAAATGATGGGACAAAAATCGTCCCTGGCTGAACCAAGTACCAGAAAGTCGGTAGGGTATTTTACCTTTCCACATAGGACTTCAACGTCCCTCACAATTCCGATAGGAGAAATAGTTGGTCTATTTGCAAGATGAATAGTAACATCAACTTCTTCAAGTTCACAAGGGGAAATCTCACCGATGATTTCTTCATAGAGTGAATAAGGAACAGCACTTGCACTCGATCCCAAATCGCATAGCCCATAATAATTGTAATCTCCTATTTTAACAGATACCACCGGAGTACCTGAAATTGGGCCTTTGTTCTTGGCTGTGACAAGGTTAGTGGAAACAGCACAAAAAGTTATATTGGAATCCAAATCATCATCAGTAGCAAGGTCTTTAATCAATGCAACTCGAGGATCGACCCTGATCTGGTCCTCAGGTTCATCAACTCTTCTCTCACTTTTATTTATTATGCCTGTTACGAGAGAGTGTTCCTTTATCCTCGTGGGAAAAGGAGGCTTTTCATATATGACTGCAGGCAAAATAGGCTCAGCAACATAAATATCAATAGGTGGTTCTTTAAAAGGTGCATGGTGCTGGTCTCTATTCTTTTTAAAAGAATCAACGTGAGAGGCAAAGTTCTTACATAAATCAATATCTAGATGGGAATCAAGACCAATCTTAGAGCAAAAAGTATTGAAGTAATCAGTTTCCACATAGCTCTCAATATAATCATGTTCATAATTTATAGCGGGTTCAATACCTTTATCAATTTCCCAATCTTCGGTATTCCTCTGGATTCTTTCAAGGAGATCCCACCTTTCTTCAACACTCTTCTTCTGAAATACCCCACTAGAGGAGGCATCCAGCATCTCTTTATCCTGACGAGAAAGCCTGGCATAAAAATTTGTAAGTATAATTTCCTTGGGAAGCTTATGAATAGGGCATTTGAGCATTAGGGACTTCAGTCTCCCCCAAGCTTGAGCAATGCTTTCTCCGTCACGAGACCTAAAGTTATAGATATAATTCCTGTCTCGATGAATTTCATGAAGAGGATAAAATTTAGTATAAAAGAGAGACATAAGCTCCTGCCAGTCCAGCAAGTGTGGGTTATCGAGAAGCCAATACCAATCTGAAGCTTTATCTATAAGGGATACGACAAACAATTTCCTCATGACAAACTCCCTCGATACACCTGCAAGCTTAAATAATGAACATAGTCGTGACAAATACAGCAAGTGTTCACCGGGATGTCTGTCTCCTGCATAACGATTAGTCAAAACATAATCGATAATGCCAGCTGGTATTTTATAAGGCACAATTTCAGTAGGGGGGGGATCAACCACCATAGGTGTGGGGTGTCTTCCCGCAAGCAACGCTCCAATAATAGGGTTATCCATAAGGACAAAGAGCAGCAATAGCAAAAATAAAAACAGAATTATAAAAAAACTTTCTTACTAGTTTCACTTACCAATAGCGCTACGCTCCCCGGCAACGGCGCCAGAAAAAGTTACTTGATGACCCTCAACCATAAGGGATCTGTTGCAGCGTTTTCGATAAGTAAGAGTGTCGAACCCAACGAGGAGCAGAAGGTA
Organism: Secale cereale; assembly: GCA_902687465.1. NCBI lineage: Eukaryota > Viridiplantae > Streptophyta > Magnoliopsida > Poales > Poaceae > Secale > Secale cereale. The sequence continues at coordinate 21,552,052 of LR738709.1, forward strand.
TTGATAAGCGATTCTGAGCAAGAAATTACTGCAAGCACTGAAAGATAACTTTTAGGGGTTTTCTCGATATAAGCAACAGGAATGTAAAGGCAAGTAATGTAAAAGGTGCTGAGAGTAACAGGTGGCCCAATCCTTTCTTAGCAAAGGAGAGGCCTAGCAACTGAACTTATAAAGACTAAAGCGTTCTTGAGGACACACGGGAGAGGTAGTCATGTGCTTTCGCCATATTCCGTATCGATACTATGTTATGTGTTGATAAGTGTTGGTGGGTGGATCTATGCTAGTGCACTCTCTAGACTAAGATGAATGCACTCTTATGATTAAACACCTTGCAAGCATCCGCAAATACAAGATAGAATTTAAGGCAAAAGCCTAACCATAGCAATACGATAGAGGATCCATTATTCCCTTATGCAAAAGCGTGCGAACTGGGGTTTAGGTTTCTGTCACTCCGGCAACCCACCATAAGCATTCTTTATACACAATGCATTCCCCTAGGTCCTTAATAAGGCGAAGTGTTGGGTGTTCGACTCACACAACACCACTAGTAGAATGACAACAAAACTTAAGTATCAAACAACACATATTACTTCAACAGCATATGACTACTAACAACAAGACTTTCCCCATGTCCTCAAGAACTAAGGTAACTACTCACAAGACATAAAAGAGATCATGATCAGTGGGGATAAATATGTGATAAACAATCTGGACATAATAATATTTCTCCAACAAAACTCAATAGCATTCACCACAAAGTAGTAATCAACACCGATGGAGTAGAGAGGATAGGTAGTACAAGTTACAACACGAGTTGCGATGGAAAGATGAGATTTGGATGAAGATGGAGATGGTGCTGGTGTTGGGGATGATGTTGATGATGATCTCGATGATGCCCGTGATGATGGTGATGACGATGGCGACGATCTCCCCTTCCGGGAGGTGATCTCCCCGGCGGAATCTGCCCGCCGGAGATGCCCTTTTCTTCTCTGTAGGTTTCCGCCTCGAAGCGGCGGCGGAACTCCGTAAAAGTCCCGTGCCTAGGGTTTTCGGAGGACGGGGAACATATATGCAAAAGGGGGTGACCAGAGGTGGGCCAGGGGCTCCAGGCGCCCCCCCAGCGCGGCCAGGGGGGCGCGCCCCCAGGCCGCCTGGGCACCCTGTGGCCCCCCTCTGACTCCCCTTTTGCGTGTCTTCGTTATTCGTCTGAAAAATACCTCCCATCAATTTTTAGGTAAATTGGAGGTGTTCTTCTTCAGCAACTCAGTATCCACTTTTTCCTGCTGAATCCTGCGTCTGCTGTTCCGGCACCGGAAAGTTGCAAACTATGTAAAATAGACCAAAACCACATAAGAACATCATCATAATGTGAAATATATCAATGAATAAAGATGAATTATGATACAAAAAAGTGATGCATTTTGGACGTATCACTATGATAATCATACACTTCCATACACTTTTGATCATATTTGGACTAACTTACTAATCCAGTGCACACCAGTGCCAGTTTCTGTTTTCGGCTGTTTTTGTATTTCAGGTTTTCACGTTTCGAGAACTGCCCAGAAAAATCCTGAAAAATTATATAAAAAATCAGCGATCCGGAAACAACACTGCGTCCGAAGGGCAGCCTGGGGGGGGCACAGGGGCTCCAGGCGCCCTGTGGGCGCCCCCCCCTCCCCGGGCCGCGCCGGGGGGGCGCCTGCCCCCCCCCCCC
>LR738709.1:21553839-21671459 GCA_902687465.1 Secale cereale
CCCCCCCCGAGGCTCCCCCGGTGCCCTACTTTGGCATATATTTAAAGGACCCTCCGAAACCCTCAGAACAGGAACTCTTTTCGCGGTCCCATCTCTGTTCTGCCGCCGCCGCCGCTTCCAAGATCGGGAGCACCAGGAGAACTCTTCCCGGCACCCTGCCGGAGGGGAGGATCACCACCGGGAGCTTCTGCACCACCATGGACGCCTCCCGGATGACTCGTGAGTAGTCTCCCTTGGACCATGAGTCCATGACCAGTAGCTATGTGATGTTCTCCTCCCGTTCTTGTGCTTCACTAATTAGTCCTCGTGAGCTGCCCTACATGATCGAGGCACCTATGTAATCCTTATGCTGTTGCTATGTTGAGTTTGCTGGGATCCGATGGACTATGAGATTATGTTCAGATTGATCTTGAGTAATATATTTGATTCACCTCTTTTATATATTAGTTCATAAGTAATTCTTGCATGTTCTCCGTTGTTATTTATTGCTTTGGCCGAGTAGTAGGTAGTGACTCCAAGAGGGAACGTTATGCTCGATTGTGGGTTCATGCCCCTCGATGACTAGCTTGAGTGACAGAAACATGAGTCTAGGGGATGTGCTGTTGCCACAAGGGGGAAAACAACGGTGCTTGTGCCGCCCATGCTTTGAACCTCAACCTTTCTTGCAATGTAGTCAGCATTGGTTTGCGTTCGTGGTCCTGTCAATTGCCCAGCTGTAATTTGTTTACCTCACATAGCTGTTTTATCGTCTTTTGGGAGAGAGACATCACTAGTGAACATCATGAGACTCCGGTCCATATTACCATCATTGATCACATCCACTATTTACTTTTCGTTATTTACCTACTATCGCAAAAACTATCTATCACTACTATCACTGCTTTTAATCCTTTGTGAACTACAAGGCCGGAGAGATTGACAACCTCTCTGTACTCATTGGGAGCAAAGTTATTTGTATCTGTGTGCAGGTCCACGTTGGTTGCTACTAATCTGGCGCCGTAGCAATTGACACCTACTTGTTGAACCTAGGAGTCTCTGGGGATTCGATCCTTGGCATCTTTGCTAAGGGAAAATACTTCTACTTACTGCATCTTACACCTTCCACTTGGGGTAACAAACGAGGGGTTCGAGGCCCATCAAGGAGTATTTTCTGGCGCCGTTGCCGGGGACTCCACTCTTCAGGATAGGGGAGTTTCATGCTATCTTTTACCTTTGCTTTTTAGTCTTGTTAGTTTACCTTTCATTTTTTTGCTTTAGTTCCTTTTATCAAAAATCACAAAAATAGTTATCTTGCTTGCTTGCTACTATGGGTTCCACCGAGAACACCAAGTTGTGTGACTTCACTAGTCACAACAACGATGACTTTATCAGCACACCTATCACTACACCTGCCACTTCAGCACCTTCATATGAAATTAAACCTGCTTTACTTAACTTAGTCATGAGAGAACAATTCTCCGGTGCTGGAGATGATGCTGCTTTACACTTGAACAACTTTGTAGAACTTTGTGATATGCAAAAGTACCAAGAAATAGATGGTAATATTGTTAAGCTTAAGCTTTTTCCTTTCTCTTTGAGAGGAGGAGCTAAAATTTGGTTTCAGTCTTTGCCTAGAAATAGCATAGATTCTTGGGACAAGTGCAAAGATGCTTTTATTGGAAAATACTATCCACCTGCTAAAATTATCCAACTTAGAAGTAACATCATGAATTTTAAACAATTGGATAATGAACACGTTGCCCAAGCTTGGGAACGTATGAAGTCTCTTATCAAGAACTGCCCTACTCACGGTTTGACTACTTGGATGGTTATCCAAACTTTTTATGCAGGCTTGAACTTTACCTCGCGGAACTTGTTAGATTCGGCCGCGGGAGGAACTTTTATGTCAACTACACTTGGTGCTGCCACAAAGCTTCTCGATGAGATGATGACCAACTATTCCCAATGGCACACCGAACGCGCTCCAACAGGTAGGAAGGTAAACTCTGTCGAGGAGATTTCCTCCCTTAATGAAAAAGTTCACTTGATCATGTCTCTACTTTCGAAGCAATCTACTGTTGATCCTCGTGATGTTCCTTTAAATTCTTTGATTGCTCAAGAACAAGTAGATGTTAACTTTATCTCTAGAAATAATTTCAACAACAATGCTTATAGGAGTAACTTTGGTAACAATTCTAGACCGTTCCCCTCTAACTCTTATGGGAACAACAATGCTTATCCTAGTACCAAGAACTCCAATACTGAACTAGAGACCATGCTTAGAGATTTTATCACTACCCAAAAAGCCTTTAATAAGAATGTAGAAGAGAAACTACATAAATTAGATGATCTTTCTTTTAAGGTAGACCACTTAGCCAATGAGGTAAAATTGCTAAAAATTGAAACTTCTCCTCTTAAAGAGAGGGAAGCCATCCCTATTAATGCTACTCAAGTGCAAATTAATGAAAACATTAGGATGATGGCTAAGCTTAATGAAAGATGGGCTAGAGAAAGGGAGGAAGAGGAAAGAATTAAGAGCCTTCCTACCCACCACACTGTTGCTACTATCCAAGTTATTGATGATGTTCACACTCTTAGCACCCAATGTACTCCTGGTCCCAATGGACCTATTAATGGTGATGCTATAGAAACTACCAACCAAGTGAACCTTAAGGACACCACTACCACTTTACTTGATGCTCGTGACCTTGATTTTGATAATTGCACTCTTACCGAAGTTATTGATTTCCTTCACAAAATGTCTAGAGATCCCCGCACAAGCACGCTTAACCTTGCCTTCACAGAGCATATCACTAATGCTCTTATCAAAGCTAGGGAGGAGAAACTTAGAGTAGAAGCCTCCATACCTAGAAAGCTACAAGATGGTTGGGATCCTATGATAAAAATTTATTTGAATGACTTCTCTTGTTATGCATTATGTGATGTTGGTGCTAGTACCTCTGTTATGCCCAAAAGGATATATGATATGCTTAAATTGAAACCTTATGATTCTTGTTCTTTTGGTGTTCGTCTCGTTGATTCTTCCATAAAGAAACCTTTGGGGAGGATCGACGATATTCTTATTGTTGTCAATGATAATTATGTGCCCGTTGATTTCACTATTATGGATACTGAATGTGATCCTTCTTGTCCAATTATTTTGGGACGTCCCTTTTTGCGCACCGTTGGTGCTGTCATTGACATGAAAGAGGGTAATATAAAATTTCAGTTTCCTCTCAAGAAAGGGATGGAACACTTCCCTCGTAAGAAGGTCAAGTTACCTTTTGAGTCCGTTGTACGGGCTAGCTATTCTTTTACTCTTGATAAAACTTGATCTATGCATTATGCCTAGCTTAAAGGCATAAAAGAAAGCGCTTTTGGGAGGCAGCCCACATGAATAAATTTTTGCTTTTGTTGTGTCTTGATGTTGTTTACTGCTGTAGCATCATCATTGTATCTTTGCTTTTCATATTTGTGCCAAGTATAGCCTCCGATTGCTAGAAAGTTCAAAAGTTGTGAGGTGCTGTCCAGGAAACAGATTCTGTCCTTGGATAGAAAAATTCGTATAAAATCACCAGATCATCTTTTTGGTCTGAATTTTTTCGAAAGCGTTCTCTATATAATTGTTTTTCGTGCGTCAGTTCTGAGTTTTTTTATTTGAGTTGCAGAAGTATCCCGAACAGGTCAATTACTGCCTGTTGTTCTGTTTTTCACAGATTCTGTCCTGTTTTGCCTTACCTTCACTTTGCAAATTAAGAACTTGCTTTTTCTTTGCAAAAACCTTTTGGCAATCTTGAGAAACAGTAGAACTTCAAGAATATCCTTATTTCCAGCAAGGTATAATTATTTTATTAAGGGTACTAACCTAGCTAATCAGATTATGATGAGTTGTGTATGAAGGGAGTTTTCAAGTGTGCGAGGGAAGATGATAAAAAGATTCAGGAGTGTCAAGCGCTCAAGCTTGGGGATGCCCCCATGCACCCCCAAGAAATATTCAAGGAGACTCAAGCGTCTAAGCTTGGGGATTCCCCCGTGCATCCCCTTCTCCATCAACACTATCAGTTCGTCTTTCGTTTCGCTATATTTTTATCACTTCATGTGTTATGTGCTATGCTTGGAGCGTCTTGCTTTTAGTTTTCTTTTTAGTTTTTCATAACGAGTCGGAACCCAGCATTCCTTTATGTGGGAGAGAAACACTCTCCACCTCTACCTAGAAGATTACATAGAATTTTCATGTCTATCTATGTTGTGTGTGTTCTTTGTCTTTTAATAGCTACTATCATACTCTGCTCTTAGTATTCATGCTTATCTTTTCAAGAGCTTTTATTTAGTTGGTTGCTTGAACTCTCTTTAATTACCATGCTCACCTTATTAAGAGAGTTTGCTTCCGTTGCATGGGTTAATGTGTCTATGATAAAGATGCTACTTTCATGATGGTGCTTAGTAGTTCAGGTTTTCTTTTGGTTAATCTCAAATAGCTGGGGGGTTCCCAATGTGTTATTGGAGTACCAACTTGGTTTGTTTGCCTATGATGTGGTATGGTTTAGTAATATCTTCATTCGAGAATTTATTTTGATTGACTTGGCGTATGCTCACGCATATTTAAGACTGTAAAGAAAGTCTGTCAAGCCTTGATGATCTTTTGTTTCTAAGTAGCGATATAACTACCATGCCTGATTCAATATTGCTTTGTCGCTCTGCATGATTATGACCGTCATTGCTCTCTTAGTTGGTCGCTCCCAGTCTTTTTGCTAACCTCCACCTGTACTAAGAAAATTAACCATGCAATACATAGCTCATGGGAAAGTAGCCTAAAAACTATTGTGGTAAAGAATATGTTGCTTATGTATCTTATTTCTTATAAGTTGCTTGCTGAGCGGTAACCATGTTTCTGGGGACGCCATCAACTGTCACACTTTTGTTGAATATCATGTGAGTTGCTATGCATGTTCATCTTGTCTGAAGTAAGGGTGATTTACCGTGGGTTGAATAACTATGCATAATGTTAGAGAAGAACATTGGGCCGCCAACCAAAGCCATGCATCATGGTGGAAGTTTTAGCTTGGACCTTAATCCTCAATCTCTTATGAGAATATGCTTATGCATTAAAGAGGAGTCCATCATCTATTTTCTATGTTGTCCCGATATGGATGTCCTCAAGTTGAGATCTATCAAAAACGAGAAATCAAATGCGATCTATCTCCTTGGACCTTTGTACAGGTGGCATAGAGGTACCCCTTTGTGACACTTGGTTAAAACATATGTAATGCAATGATAACCCATGGGGATCCGAGCTAATTAGGACAAGGAGCGAGCACTATTGGTATTCGATGCATGAGGCTTGCAACTTATAGGATGTTTTATGCATGACACATATGAAGTACTACTACCGTTGACACAATTGCTTCCATGTTTCCAAATAAAAAGCTTTAGCTCTTAACCTTTCTTTTACCTTTATGTTGAAGCACCAACTACTAAGAGCATGATGTCATTCTGAGTGTAATGTGCATTGTCCCAAAGTAGAATTGTCTTTTGCATGATTGTGATATCGTTTATTCTGAAATGATTGTATCTAGTCATCACTTAAACCTTGAAGGTGCCCCTGCACTTATGTTTTGCATCACTAAAGGGGGCAAGCTAGATATCACTTTGTCATATTTGCACATCATGTTCATTGCAAATCTTTTTGATGTTTCAGTTTCATGTCGTAAAACTTTCAGTCATTTGTGATTTTCTCTTGAGGCAACTTAATTACTTTAGAATCATTGTCTCAGTAAGCTTTTGTCATATGACTATCAGAAAGTCTTATATGGTTAATAGCATGTCACCACAGAAATTATTCTTGTTATCATTTACCTACTCGAGGACGAGCAGGAATTAAGCTTGGGGATGTTGATACGTCCAAAACGTAACTATAATTTCTGCTTGCTCCATGCCACTTTTGGGTGATATTGCTATGATATTCATACACTTCCATACACTTTTGATCATATTTGGACTAACTTACTAATCCAGTGCACCCCAGTGCCAATTTCTGTTTTCGGCTGTTTTTGTATTTCAGGTTTTCACGTTTCGAGAACTGCCCAGAAAAATCCAGAAAAATTATATAAAAAATCAGCGATCCGGAAACAACACTGCGTCCGAAGGGCAGCCTGGTGGGGGGCACAGGGGCTCCAGGCGCCCTGTGGGCGCGCCCCCCCTGGGCCGCGCCGGGGGGGCGCCAGGGCCCCCCGAGGCTCCCCCGGTGCCCTACTTTGGCATATATTTAAAGGACCCTCCGAAACCCTCAGAACAGGAACTCTTTTCGCGATCCCATCTCTGTTCCGCCGCCGCCGCCGCTTCCAAGATCGGGAGCACCAGGAGAACTCTTCCCGGCACCCTGCCGGAGGGGAGGATCACCACCGGGAGCTTCTCCACCACCATGGACGCCTCCTGGAAGACTCGTGAGTAGTCTCCCTTGGACCATGAGTCCATGACCAGTAGCTATGTGATGTTCTCCTCCCGTTCTTGTGCTTCACTAATTAGTCCTCGTGAGCTGCCCTACATGATCGAGGCACCTATGTAATCCTTATGCTGTTGCTATGTTGAGTTTGCTGGGATCCGATGGATTATGAGATTATGTTCAGATTGATCTTGAGTAATATATTTGATTCACCTCTTTTATATTTTAGTTCATAAGTAATTCTTGCGTGTTCTCCCTTGTTATTTATTGCTTTGGCCGAGTAGTAGGTAGTGACTCCAAGAGGGAACGTTATGCTCGATTGTGGGTTCATGCCCCTCGATGACTAGCTTGAGTGACAGAAACATGAGTCTAGGGGATGTGCTGTTGCCACAAGGGGGAAAACAACGGTGCTTGTGCCCGCGGGTGCAAGGATTGTTTACTTTACGCAAAGTTCTTTTAATGCAGTTGTTTGTTGCATTGAGTTTACACTATGGGTGGGACTCGCAACTTAATACCAGCTAGATGTTCTGGATAGATATCTCAAGGTGGATGATTAGTAGTAGATATTGATGGATTTCGGTCTACTTACTTTGGCGTACCGCCCATGCTTTGAACCTCAACCTTTCTTGCAATGTAGTCAGCATTGGTTTGCGTTCGTGGTCCTGTCAATTGCCCAGCTGTAATTTGTTTACCTCACATAGCTGTTTTATCGTCTTTTGGGAGAGAGACATCACTAGTGAACATCATGAGACTCCGGTCCATATTACCATCATTGATCACATCCACTATTTACTTTTCGTTATTTACGTACTATCACAAAAACTATCTATCACTACTATCACTGCTTTTAATCCTTTGTGAACTACAAGGCCGGAGAGATTGACAACCTCTCTGTACTCGTTGGGAGCAAAGTTATTTGTATCTGTGTGCAGGTCCACGTTGGTTGCTACTAATCTGGCGCCATAGAAATTGACACCTACTTGTTGAACCTAGGAGTCTCTGGGGATTCGATCCTTGGCATCTTTGCTAAGGGAAAACACTTCTACTTACTGCATCTTACACCTTCCACTTGGGGTAACCAACGAGGGGTTCGAGGCCCATCACGCGCGGGGTGGCCGAGGGGCGAGGACGTGTACAACCGAGTGAAGACGCGCGGGGCGGACGAGTGGTGAAGACGTACACAACCGAGTGGCGAAGCGCGGGGTGGTCGAGTGGTGAAGACGTGCACAACCGAGTGGCGACGCGTCGGGCCGCCGAGTGGTGAAGGCGCGCACAACTGAGTGGCGAGGTGCGAGGCGGCCGAGTGGTGAGGACGTGCACAATCGAGTGGCGACGTGCGGGACGGCTGAATGGAGAATACGTGCACAACTGAATGGTAACACGCTGGGCGGTCGAGTGGTGAGGAAGTGCATAACCGAGTGGCGACGCGCGGGGCGGCCGACTGGAGAAGACGTGCACAACCGAATGGCGACGCGCGGGGTAGTCGAGTGGTGAGGAAGTGCGTAACCGAGTGGCGACGCGTGGGGCGGCCGACTGGAGAAGACGTGCACAACCGAATGGCAACGCGTGGGCCGGTCGAGTGGTGAGGTAGTGCGTAACCGAGTGGTGACGCGCGGGGCAGCCGAATGGTACAGAGGTGACTAACCGAATGGCGACGCGAAGGGCAGTGATACGTCCATTTTGCATCATGCTTATATGTTCATATTTATTGCATTATGGGCTGTTCTTACATGTTTTGTGACAATACTTATGCCTTTTCTCTCTTATTTTACAAGGTTTACATGAAGAGGGAGAATGCCGGCTGCTGGAATTCTGAGCTGGAAAAGGAGGAAACTCTGGAAACCTATTCTGCACAACTCCAAAAGCCCCGAAACTCAACTGAACTTCGTTTCGGAAATGGCGAAAGAAATCCATGATGGTGGCCACCGGCTGTCCACGAGGGTGGGGGGCGCGCCCCCTGCCTCGTGTACCAGCCGGAAGGCCCCCGGTGCCCATCTTCTCCTATATGAGGTGTTTTGACCTGGAAAAAATCATAAGGAGGCTTTCGGGACCAGACGCCGCTGTCTCGAGGCGGAACCGAGGCGGAAAACAATCCAGGGCTCCAGCAGAGCTGTTTTGGCGGGGATACTTCCCTCCGGGAGGGGGAAATCGTCACCGCCGTCATCACCAACAACTCTCCCATCTTGGGGAGGGCTATCTTCATCAACATCTTCACCAACACCATCTCCTCTCACACCCTTGTTCATCTCTTGTATCCAATCTTTGTACCCAAACCTCAGATTGGTACCTGTGGGTTGCTAGTAGTGTTGATTACTCCTTGAAGTTGATGCTAGTTGGTTTATTTGGTGTAAGATCATATGTTCAGATCCATTATGCAAATTAATACCCCTCTGATGGTGAACAATATTATGTCTTGTGAGTAGTTACTTTTGTTCCTGAGGACATGGGAGAAGTCTTGCTATTAGTAGTCATGTGAATTTGGTCTTCGATATTTTGATGAGATGTATGTTGTCTCTCCTCTAGTGGTGTCATGTGAACGTCGACTACATGACACTTCACCATTATTTGGGCCTAGAGGAAGGCATTGGGAAGTAATAATTAGATGATGGGTTGCTAGAGTGACAGAAGCTTAAACCCTAGTTTATGTGTGTTGGAGAACGTAGTATTTTCAAAATTTTCCTACGATCATGCAAGATCTATCTACTAGATGCATAGCAACGAGGGGAAGAGTGTAATGCCCAGGATGGGACTATACCTCCTACGTGTCGAGGCACGACTTAAAGGTATAAGCCCATCCTAGAATGATCTCAAGTTTGGTATCTTTGCATGACTCATGTAAAAGAGGGATTAAATTGCAATAGGAGATAGTTGGCTTACACTCGCCACTTCACACAATACATTACATGAGCAAAACATCATTCAAAACATCACAACCCGACTACGGGCGAAGATCCAAAGAAAGATACCAAAACAACATAAAGCCACAGGCCTAGATCAAATCCTAGTAGAAGAACCACTACTGATCGTCGAAACGTCACAAGCAAACAGCCATACTCTTCATCGAGCTCCCAGTGAAGAACTGATCCAACTCCTGCATCAAACTCGGCTGAACCTGCATCTAGTGTGGTGAAGTAACTGTGAGCCACAGAGGACTCAGCAATCCCGTTCCCGGGTAACACGACTATTTAAGCCTTGGGTGTGGAACAAGGCTGAAGAAAGAATAAGAGGTGAAGGAATAACAAGAGTCTGCAGCAGCAACTAGCACTAGCTTACGTATAAGAGAGCGAGAAGAGAAGGTGCCTCGGTCGAGAGATGATCACGAAGTGATCCTAGCTAAAGCACGTCAAACATAACCCCACCGTGTTCATCTCCCGAAAGCCCTTTCGGAAAATGACAGTCACGGTACGCACGCTGGTAGTGTATTAGAACAATGTGTCAAGTTATCTACAACCGGATATTAACAAGCTCCCATCTGCCACATAACCGCGGGCACGACTTTCGAAAGTTCAAAACCCTGCAGGGGTGTTCCAACTTGACCCATTACAAGCCCACGATCCGCGGAGTCGCAACTCTGTAGGTGGGAAGACCCGAGTATTCTCGGAATCCCGTGCTCAAGATACTCCGAACTAAGGTAAGGCTAATCCAGCAAATCCTCCCAGCGTGTCGACACCCTGATAGTAGCCGCGCGTATCTAAGTCTCAGGACACGACCGGATGAGTCATCCTACAGGTTTTTACCAGACCTCAAGTTTCCTTGAGGTGGCCCCGCAGTCTGCTCGTTTCGGACCAACACTCATGTGGAGCACTGGCCCGGGGTTGTTGAATTAAAATAAAAGGGATAGCTAGTCCCTATGCAAGTTTTATTAGTTATTAGGCGAATAGTACCAATGTTGGGACTTGCTGGAAAAGACTTAGCACTTAGCGGTTTATCGAGGGGGTCCCATACACCCCAACCGTGTTAGGAACGCATAATCAAGGAACATAACACCGGTTTATACGGTTCCTAACGGCATGAGTGGAACAAATCACCAAGCAAAAGGCTTAGCCTTCCACCCTTGCCAATATATAGATGATTTCATTTTAAGCATTTATATAGTGTGATATAACCCAACAAACTTCAACATGAAGCAAGCATCTTCAATCTTCACCTGCAACTAGCAATGCTATAAGAGGGGCTGAGCGAAGCGTACTTAGCCATTCAATGGTTTGCATAGGTAGGGTGGTTAGACAGGTTCATGGTTACAAGTAGGAGGCTGACAGGAAAACATGGGCATCGAGGCAATATACTAAAGAACGATACTCTAGCAATAGGCAAAGATAGTAATGGTATCCGGGTTCGGTCATCTTGCCTGGGATTCCACAAGGGAGAAGAACGGATCCATGAAGTAGACGGAGCAACACAGTCGAGCGAATCCTCACAACTCCGGAACGAAACCGAAGCTATCAAGAGAAGCAAACCGGAAAGAAACAAACAACACGGTAAACACACAAGCCTAAACATGGCATACGATGCACATCCAGGTATGATGCATGTCCGGTTTAATTATGCATGGCATGGCAAAGTGCACAAACAAAACTACAAGTTAAGTGGAGCTCAATATGCAACGAGTTGCATATTGACGAAACACCACATTTTAATTATTTAATGGACTCTCGCTATTTACAAGACAAGATTAAATGTTTGTCAACATGGCAAGAGGTGAAGCATAATAAAACTACACTATTTAGACATTTTAAATGAGGCCGGAAAATAACAACAACATATCCGGAAAATCCCCATGAGCATGTTTAGTAATTTGAAGCAAACAACAATTAAACATATAATGTTGTTAATATGATGCGGATGACATGATCAAGTTAATGCAATTTAGTTAAACATTAACATGAAGAGATGTGAAGCACTTGTCACCGTGGTGGAAGGAAAGGGTGCCACGGCAACGATCCGAAAATGATGCAACGCATCATATCGGTTCCGGTAACTCGTTGAGAGTCCGGTGCAAAAGGAAAGATGGCGTGAGCGAGACAAGAAGAAAGGTGGGGTGATCCCGTTGCCGGGTTCCCACGAGTCGGTGACGAGGCAACCGAGGAACATGACAAACGGACGAAACGGGCACGGGGCTCACAAGGGAAACATTTCATACAACACATGCATTCATCCACGGGTCATCGTCTCGGGTTTATACCTTCGAAGCGTGCGTTTCGGGGCGGTTCGAGACGTAGAGGAAGAAGGCGTTCACGTTCGGAGAGGAAGTAGTCGTTCCGGCGTCGAGTTCCTAGATGTACTAGCGGTCTCGGCGACGGTAGTCATTCGGGCGACGGTAGACGTTCGGGCGACGGTAGACGAAAGTAGTGGTACACGGTGCGTCTCCGAGACGGTAGTTGTACGGGTCCAAAAATTAGATATGCTTGCTGTTACATGGTTACTTGAGATAACAATAACAGCAACAAAACAACAAAAAAGGAAAAAAAAGGCTGCGGTCGGCGACGAGGCAGAGGCCTGGCTGGAGAGGCACATCTCCTGGCCGAAGGAGATGCGGCGGGGGCGTTGGCCTCGTCCCTGGCGCGGACGACGAGGGAGGCCGAGGGGAGGCCTGGAGGGCGCGTCGGGCTGCGGCCTCGGTGCTGGGGCGGAGGCGCGCAAGAGGAGGCGCGGAGGAGGAGGGCCTCGAGTGAAGGGTAACGCAGGAGAAAATAAAAATTTCCGACCTACGCACCAGCCCAGGACCACTATGAAGACTGCATACAAGGTTTTGATCATTTTCGTTACCGACTCGTAGCGCAGCGGAAGTAGAGTCGATGACGATCGTCGGTGTAGACCCCCGCAGCTAGGATTTACAACCTCCCAACCGCGAGGATGTATACCCTCATCTGCTCCTCGGACAGCCCTCCGGGAGACGGTCGAACAGTCCCCCGGACGGTGTCGCGGACAGCCCTTCGGGACGACCTTCGAAACTCGAACGGTCACTCGGACAGCCCTTCGGGAGGACTCACAGAACTCGGACCGTTACTTGGACAGCCCTTCGGGAGGCACTCACGAACAGCCCCTCAGGGCACTAAGATCGAAACTACGACCTCTCTACAGAGTTTCACACATACGGTGTCATCTATCCGGCAGGGCTTCGCCGTCCAGAACTAGTTCCCACCGGAACCCAGACAGCCTTTCGGCTCTACGAAACTATTTCGTGGGAGGGAGAGAGAAGCCAGATCATTGCAATGGCATGTATGTGAGCAAGGGATGAAGAGAAGGAAGCCCCCATCTCCTCCTTTTATAGGAAACCCAAGGGGTAGGGTGGTTTTACTAGAAAACCCAAAAAGCACATGGATGAAGTCCTTCCACAAGGACCCATGTGTGAAACCAAGACACAAGAGGGGGCTCCAAGGAGGAGTCCCCCATGTGGCTGGCCACACCAAGGAGGGCCCCCCCCAAGGGAGCCCCATCCATCCATGTCACACCCCCAAGATCTTTTAAGCAAAAGCCTAAAAGAATGGCTTTCCAAAAAGCAACCATAAAGCTGATTTTCACTATTCACGACGACATTTTTCAGCGTCTGATCGAACTGAAAAAATTCATGTGTGCTTAGAACATTTCCAGTACTCACCATAATTATTTTCAACGCGTTCTGGAACAATTCCAGTTTAGTGATTTTCATCTGCGAAAAGCATCTGAAGCGGTTCCGGCAGCTCCGGGACATTCCCGGTTTTCATCTCCGAAAATTCCAGAAAGTTTCCAGAACGATTCTGGCATCCTCCAAGAATTATCGGGCATGTGCCAAAACCAATTTGACTTTATGGTATCCTGTGAAACAACTTTTCAGTTTCACCGGAACTCATCCGGTGACCTCTCTCGTCAGAACTTTTCTGACGTTTCCGAAAAACTTTTTCCGGAAACTGTCTCTCAAACTCCCTGTCTAGTATTCAGCAGATAGATGACCCTTAAGCGTGTGACCCTATAGGTTCGGTGAAGTATAGACATGACACGGAACCTCTTCCGATCAATGATCAACATCGGAGCCGTGGACACCCATATTGACCCCCTATACCCACACGAATGAATATTCGAGTGAACCTCCAGTTGATGTGTGCTATTCCTTTTGCTTCGTGATATGTCACAAACACCCGAGGTGAGATTTATTGCATCCCCGTGGGCAAACACTTTGTCCACTATGCAAGTTACCTCGTTACCGGTTTTGTTCTCTTTTCTCGTTTTCGTGTTTCGGCATCCCAGTGATCAAATCACCCTGTGTCTGGCCAGACGATGATGGATACCGTTACACCGAGAGGGCCCGAGTATATCTCTCCATCGACGGAGGAGCAAATCCCAATCTTGAGCTATCAAGTTACTTGCCATACTTTCCCATGAACCCGTAAGCCGCCGTAATAGCCATCCAGTTACGGATGACGTTTAACAAACCCCAAAGTTCATGAATCAAGCATGAAGGAACTCGATACTCTCATGGTCTAAGGAATTATGCAAACAATAACTTCCTGTGTTATTAACCATTAACTTGTGACGAATGTATCTCATAGCATAACATCAATTCGGGTCGATTCAACACAAATGTTCCTATAACATTGTGCCCTCAAAATTGCTGGCACAGTCATGCCCATGATTGGGAAAACATAATCATCATGCAACACTTGAGCTAGTCTTAGAGGCATGACTAGGAATACTTTTTATCGTTTATTATTCCACACGTGCACATGGGTTTTCCCTAGAGCCTTTATGGATATACGGGCTCGGGAACCACAACAGTTATAGCATGGAACATAAACCTAATTATGAACAGAGAGATAATTTATAACATTTGTTATTGCCTCTAGAGCATATCTCCTACAGACTCCCACTTGCACTAGAGTCAATAATCTAGTCAATGCTAATGCATTTTACACCTATGACACATTGGTGTAAATATGCTTCGCTTGTGGTATAGCCTGATGTCCAACGGATCTGACGACTTCAGCTCCGTGTGTACCTTTGCATATCCCTCGCGTTTTCACGCCTTCACAAAATTCATATTTTGTGTGGACTTGGCTTTGTATGTATGCGAATCACAGGTCGAACCTGGATTCCTCAGACTGAGTTATGGAGCAACTACCTGCAGTAGTGTCCCATTGACAAAAGCCATCTTGGAACCATACTAAGTTCATGAATGAACTATATGATTCAACATCTTCTTTGTCGCTTCAAAAGCGGCAACATACTTCGCCTCTGTTATAGAATTCGCCACAGTAACTTGTTTGGAACATTTTCCAACAAACTGTGCCACCACATTGTGTGCAACACAAAACCCTTAATTTAAATCAAAAATCGCATGGAGCATTGATGAAGACTGTATCGATGTAATTACTTACAACGAGTACTTCATAATCTCTGCTTGCGAGAAAACATGTCATCAGTACTACTCTG
The DNA here is from genome assembly GCA_902687465.1 of Secale cereale. NCBI lineage: Eukaryota > Viridiplantae > Streptophyta > Magnoliopsida > Poales > Poaceae > Secale > Secale cereale. Next base: position 21,568,667 of record LR738709.1, read on the forward strand.
GTACTAAATGACATCTTTCACTGTTGTCCTATGATCAGTCCTTTTGATCATTTTGGTATCCATACTCACAACACCTTTTGAGTATTGGACATATCTGGTTGTTTTTACATACCATGGAATACATGATTAATCCAAACACGAGGTGTGTGGAATCCCCATCATGTCTTTTACTCATCAGTGTTTTGGGACACCGAGTCTTGTAGAAACTCTTTCCATGTGACTTCGGCAAGAATCACTCCTTGGCATTTTAAATGCTAAACCGTTTTAGCATCTTGTCAATATGTATTCATGGCTTAGCCCCATTAGGTAAATCTATCTCCATAGATCATCATGCCTAATATTGAGGCTATTTAGCCCAAGCACTTCATCGAAAAACTATTTTCAAATGAAGTCCTAATTCGTGTCAAGAAATTTATTTCCAATTACCAATGTGTCAAGCACACAAGGTTTTTAGAAATATTATTGCGCTCCCACTTACTTTCTTGAATTACAAGCAACTTCGTTACCCATTGATGAAGTCAAAACACCTTTTGACCATTTCATCAAAACACGAAGATTCCAACTCCAATTTGCTCTCTTCTGTCCATCGCTGGAACTCTGAAGTTTGCACCCTTACTAGCATCCTCTGGATCGACAAATTACTTTGGACTGTATCACATACAAGTCCTAGGTTTCATTTCCATCAGATGGAAATCCTTTTGTCATCCATGGTTCATATCTCATGATTGAAATATGTATTAATTGCTAGTTCAACCTGAACCGACTTTAAGCATCGCTACGATGAAACAACCTCATCGTAGTCAACTCCTTGAACTTGTTATTGCAACAAGTCGAGCTTTATGGATAAAACATTTTATCCGTATCAGTTTTAAGTTCCATAAATATTTGTTAGACTCTAAGTCTTCCGAAAGGTGTATCAAGGTTTTAATCTTGAATCACTTATATGGAAACTAACTCGGGTTGTATTGGCATTTAGCCAATTCCAGAGTCAGGGCCCATCAACGCTTCCTTGTGTATCATAGGTATACTGTTGTCCAACAACAATATCTCGTCTGCGCACCTGAGAGGTTTGCACGAGCCTTGCCTACGTGGTTCAGCTGCAAGTTCGACCGAAGTCCATACATTTTATTGTAGAGACTTCCGTATCAGTCGCAGTAGGAAACTCTGGAATTACTTCCAAGGTTCCTTTCCTTTGACCTGATGACGAAGATACTGTTATCTCGTCGAGTTTGCACTATTCTCCCACTCACCTTTTTGAAAGAACCATTCTCTTTAAAAGCATACCGTTTCATGGCAAAACTATTTGCCTCGGTATAGTGAGGGAGGAATACCCAATTCCTTGGGATAACCTACAAAGTAGCACTTGTCTGATTTGGAATAGGTTCGTAACCTTTTACACAAGCCCCATATTCCAAATGTTAAGAAAAGATATAACATGGTTGGGCGTACCATACCATGGCTTCATTTCAACAGACCCGATGGAGCTCTTTTCAGTGTAAAAGCCGCAGTCTCTAAAGCATCACTATAAAAGGGATAATGGCAAATTTATTTATGTCATCTTTGATCTTACCATGTCATAAATGGTTTGATTACATCTTCACAGACTTTCCACTTGCAGTGGTGTTCCGGGAAGTGCAAGTTATGAAACCCCTTTCACAACTCATCAGACATTCGCTAAACTTGTAACTCAAATATTCCTTTCTGCAATCGAATTGTAGAAACATAATTTTCTTGTTACAATAACTTCTACTTCATTTTTGAAAACCTTTCGAATGATTTCAAAAGATCCAGACTTACGTCTCATCAAGTAAATATCCATATATCTACTTGAGTCATTTCTGAAGATAGATAAAACCACTACTAACAACATTTATCGGACTACACACATCAAATGTATGATCACCAATAAGTTTGTTACTCGTTCCTTATGGCCTGTGAATGGTATTTCAGTCACTTCACTTTTCGGAGGAAAGTTGCAAGTGTCAGATGATTCAAAATCAAACGACTTCAAAATCCATCATAATGGAATTTTCCATGCGGGTTTCTCCAATGTGACCAAATGTAGTGCCACACTTGTGTGGTATTCTTTTAGTCTTGCGACATTTAGCGTCAGTGTTATGGATGTATCATATTACCATCAATATTCATAACATACATCCCATCTTGGATGGAAGCATGGCCCTTCATGTTATTCATAATACTAAACAACAATTGTTGTTCTTATGAACAACTCCTTTGCAACAAACATTGTGCAATGGGCTAGAGTGTATGAAACTCTAAAATGAATTGTGAAAGTAAACACAGAGGTAATATATTATTATCAACATTCATAACATACATCTCATTCATAATGAAAGTATGGCCCTTATGTTGTTCATAACACCGAACATCAGAAGTTCTCTTATGAACAACCTTCTTGCAAGATACCTTATGCAATGGGCTAGAGTGTGTAAAACTCTAAATGAATTATGAAAATAAATACAGACGGTAATACACCGATGGAAGGTATAGTAACATTTACTATGTTCCCTGTGTATACCTAAACCTTATTCCTGGCTAGTCTCTTAGGCCATAGTAGTTCTTACATCGAGTTGCATCAGAATGCAATCGAGCGGGTATCTTTGTGATTTAACTCACAACACCCAAGAATCAGTGATCAACAAATTAATCATAATTCCCAAGGACTATATCTTTGACCAGCCTTCTATACATCAAAAACTTGTATGACATTCATACATGAGCTGGATATTCCAGTCTTCTTTCTTTTTGCCTTTATACTTCTAATAGTTTAACTTTTAGTATTTCTCCTACTTCCAGAAAAAACATCCAACTTCATCATATGAAAGGCTTTCTTCTGGATCCCTCTCTTATCAGTCAAATGCCTGGTAAACACTTTTACTAACAGTTTGCAAAACAAACATTGCTTTGGATATCACATATCTGTTAGCCTTTGTTTGTGTCTGAAAATGATTTTCAGATTCCATGAATATCATATAACTATCCAAACTTTCGAAGTTCGGGTCTCATGGAAGCAAACATATTGCACTCGACTGAAAACAGAATTCTAGCTTTTGGATCGAAGGACGAGAGTCACATGATCCATAGCATTAGCGGGAGAATACCGAAAGTATGCGATAGGACAAAGTCCTTCTCGGCACTCTTGAGGACAATCCTCACATTACGTTACCAACCGTAAAGTTTTAACCAGATATTTAACAGCTATTCAATTTAAATAGGGAAGGTGGAAACGCGAGCCATTATTCTCCAACTATTATGCAAACCACACTTAGACAGTGTTCAAAATTAATTGCACTGAGAATTAAACAAGTTAATTCTACAGTGCGCTCCCACTCAAATCAATATCTCTCATAATTGATTGTGAGTGATTCAAGATCCACATTTCAATTCAACGCCATTGATGTTAGTCACCACTGATGACGAAAATCTCAATTGGTGGGCAAACATGCCGATCACATCTCTATGTGACTCTTGTTCATCTTTCGATGCTTGTGTTCCGAGCTCATGACTTTCATGCCTGAACGTCAAGACAACCAAGTGATCTCGCTGCGAGATCTGACCTCACCCGCCTCACACCCGTACAATCGTTCGTACCCATGTAGATCATGGCGCACCCCGAAAGGAAAGATGCCGTGACGGTGCTACACTTGGGAGAACACTAACTACTTGATATTTTTGTGAGAGATCACCCTAATAAAAAGCGACTACGGCGCAATCAAGAAGGGTGCATCAAAGGGATAAACATCTCAGGCAATTCATAATTAGCATGATATGGTATAGCCCTTTCTGACGGAGAAGTCTTTCATTTCTTCGTCTTCGGCACTCGCGTCGGTGTTCACCTTTGCGAAGATTGCCACCACCTTGTCAATGCACCAGATAATATTGCTATCTCTATAGCTAATAAAATAATGCATTACACAAGGTTGACACGCAGGTCATTTAAAGTGCAATCATATGGCTCCAGCCATCATGCCGAATCATGACACGCAGGTCATGTTAATTGATTTACATTATATAGCCATCTCATACATAATCAAATTTTTATGAGCACTGCTATACCACATCATATGCACATGCAAACCCTCCTGCAAAACCAAGTTAGACGCCTCTAATCGGTTCATGCAAAAGTTTATCTTACGTGGCTTCTAAGGTTTCGAAACAAACCGAAGCTACCAACGTCCATCATCAAGTATGATAATTCAAGTTGCTAGATTAACTTTCCAGGGTGTATGAAACACGAGATAATAAAATCTCGAGCCCCATACTAAACTTCGTCATACGCATGACCCCCGTGCAGATCATATCTTCATTGCCCTTTCGTCTGCGAAACATCCATCTTTCTTTGACTAAAGTGGAACCCAAAGAACTGTTAGCACTTCGTTGATCTGTCAATCAGCATACTCAGGAGCAGCATGAAAGGATCGCGGATTGCCAGAACTTTGTCAGATTCCACAATGCTGTCAAGATCAGGACTACGCAAATTTAAGGGAAGCAACAAGAACATCGGGTAACAGATTTCATCTGCTATCCGCACAAATAATTTTCAGTAATAGATCTTATCTACTACCTAATTATATTGTGCAACACCCATACATCTCCATGTATTCTAGATCGCAACCTGCATCTACGCATAGCACGGCTCATGATGCCACTGAAGGGTAACGCAGCAGAAAATAAAAATTTCCGACCTACGCACCAGCCCAGGACCACTATGAAGACTGCATACAAGGTTTTGATCATTTTCGTTACCGACTCGTAGCGCAGCGGAAGTAGAGTCGATGACGATCGTCGGTGCAGACCCCCGCAGCTAGGATTTACAACCTCCCAACCGCGAGGATGTATACCCTCATCTGCTCCTCGGACAGCCCTCCGGGAGACGGTCGAACAGTCCCCCGGACGGTGTCACGGACAGCCCTTCGGGAGGACCTTCGAAACTCGAACGGTCACTCGGACAGCCCTTCGGGAGGACTCACAGAACTCGGACCGTTACTTGGACAGCCCTTCGGGAGGCACTCACGAACAGCCCCTCAGGGCACTAAGATCGAAACTACGACCTCTCTACAGAGTTGCACACATACGGTGTCATCTATCCGGCAGGGCTTCGCCGTCCAGAACTAGTTCCCACCGGAACCCAGACAGCCTTTCGGCTCTACGAAACTATTTCGTGGGAGGGAGAGAGAAGCCAGATCATTGCAATGGCATGTATGTGAGCAAGGGATGAAGAGAAGGCAGCCCCCATCTCCTCCTTTTATAGGAAACCCAAGGGGTAGGGTGGTTTTACTAGAAAACCCAAAAAGCACATGGATGAAGTCCTTCCACAAGGACCCATGTGTGAAACCAAGACACAAGAGGGGGCTCCAAGGAGGAGTCCCCCATGTGGCTGGCCACACCAAGGAGGGGCCCCCCCAAGGGAGCCCCATCCATCCATGTCACACCCCCAAGATCTTTTAAGCAAAAGCCTAAAAGAATGGCTTTCCAAAAAGCAACCATAAAGCTGATTTTCACTATTCACGACGACATTTTTCAGCGTCTGATCGAACTGAAAAAATTCATGTGGGCTTAGAACATTTCCAGTACCCACCATAATTATTTTCAACGCGTTCTGGAACAATTCCAGTTTAGTGATTTTCATCTGCGAAAAGCATCTGAAGCGGTTCCGGCAGCTCCGGGACATTCCCGGTTTTCATCTCCGAAAATTCCAGAAAGTTTCCAGAACGATTCTGGCATCCTCCAAGAATTATCGGGCATGTGCCAAAACCAATTTGACTTTATGGTATCCTGTGAAACAACTTTTCAGTTTCACCGGAACTCATCCGGTGACCTCTCTCGTCAGAACTTTTCTGACGTTTCCGAAAAACTTTTTCCGGAAACTATCTCTCAAACTCCCTGTCTAGTATTCAGCAGATAGATGACCCTTAAGCGTGTGACCCTATAGGTTCGGTGAAGTATAGACATGACACGGAACCTCTTCCGATCAATGATCAACATCGGAGCCGTGGACACCCATATTGACCCCCTATACCCACACGAATGAATATTCGAGTGAACCTCCAGTTGATGTGTGCTATTCCTTTTGCTTCGTGATATGTCACAAACACCCGAGGTGAGATTTATTGCATCCCCGTGGGCAAACACTTTGTCCACTATGCAAGTTACCTCGTTACCGGTTTTGTTCTCTTTTCTCGTTTTCGTGTTTCGGCATCCCAGTGATCAAATCACCCTGTGTCTGGCCAGACGATGATGGATACCGTTACACCGAGAGGGCCCGAGTATATCTCTCCATCGACGGAGGAGCAAATCCCAATCTTGAGCTATCAAGTTACTTGCCATACTTTCCCATGAACCCGTAAGCCGCCGTAATAGCCATCCAGTTACGGATGACGTTTAACAAACCCCAAAGTTCATGAATCAAGCATGAAGGAACTCGATACTCTCATGGTCTAAGGAATTATGCAAACAATAACTTCCTGTGTTATTAACCATTAACTTGTGACGAATGTATCTCATAGCATAACATCAATTCGGGTCGATTCAACACAAATGTTCCTATAACATTGTGCCCTCAAAATTGTTGGCACAGTCATGCCCATGATTGGGAAAACATAATCATCATGCAACACTTGAGCTAGTCTTAGAGGCATGACTAGGAATACTTTTTATCGTTTATTATTCCACACGTGCACATGGGTTTTCCCCAGAGCCTTTATGGATATATGGGCTCGGGAACCACAACAGTTATAGCATGGAACATAAACCTAATTATGAACAGAGAGATAATTTATAACATTTGTTATTGCCTCTAGAGCATATCTCCTACATCGAGGACCCTGGCCGGGGCGCTCGGCTCCTGGCGTCGGAGGGCCTCGCGACCGAGGAGGGGCGCGGTGAGACCATGGCGCTCGCGGCGAGGAAGAGGGACGAGGGACGAGGGACGGCGCGGGCCGTTGCCGCCTGACACTGGCTCGGATGGGGCGCGCGTCGGACGCGGGAAGGAGGCTCGTCCTTGCGCGGCGCGCGGCGGCGCTGGAACGAGGGAGGCCACGGCGAGGCTGCACGCGGGAGCTTCGGCCTGGCTGCTCCCGCGCTGAAGGCCACGGCGTGCGGGCGCGCTGGAGAACGGCCGCAGAGGAGAGGCCGCGGGATCCGATGGGCGCTCGGGAGTCGAGGCTCCTCTGGCGCGGAGGGAAAACAGAGATGCGGGCGAGCGAGAGATCGAACCCCTCGTTCGATCTGGCGGCGGAGGGAGTTAGCGAGGGAAGGAGCGGAGTCGGGCGATGCGAGGCTAGGGTTCGGTGGACGAGCGGGCTGCGGCCTGGGAGATGGGCCGATATGCTGCGGGAGTGAGGTGCGGCCTGGCTGGGCCTGGAGGCCTGGGCCGCGGCTAGAGTGGGAGGAGAGGGAGGCTGGAAGGAGATGGGCCTGGCTGCAGCTGGGCCCTCTTCTGCCTTATAATTTCTGCCACTTCCAATTACAGAAAAAATAGCCAAGAAGAAAAGAAAGAGAAGAAGGAGGGGGTTTGGGCAAAACTAGCACAAATGTTAATTTTCTCGGGCTCGTAAAAATGAGCACGACCGGAGAAAAATATAAAAGGCCAGATCGGAAAATAATTCAAACATATTTGAATTTAATTCAAATGGGTTTGAACTAAGACTTGAATATAGAAGTGTCCAAAAATGTTCGAATTTTCGGAGGAACCTCGAAACAACGGAAAAGAATTATTGGCAAGGTTTTTAAGGTGAAACTCGAAGTAGGAAAAGCATGGGGAAATTATGCACGTGTGTTGCGGGTAATTCCAAACAATGGAATATTTATTATATAGCTCCCTAAATATTGAGAGGCTTTTATATGTTATAAAGAGAAGACATTCTTCCCTCGATTTAAATGGACCGAAGGTCCACACAATTTATTTGGTTGAGATGCAAAAATTAATGACATGATGGCATGATGACATGATGCAATGCAAAATAAATAACACAAGCGCAAAAGAAACACAAGGGGAAACCCGGAACATCTGGAATCTTCTGGAATCTTCTGGAATCTTCTGGGATCTTCTGGGACGTCGGTCTTCGGGCGTCACAATTCTCCCACACTAACAGAGGATCTCGACCCGAGATCCTAGAGATATCACCGGGTAAAACGGAAAAGGAGGAGGTAAAACAAAGTTGCTTCTTTGACAGACGAGTGAAACCAAAGAACCTTGAGAGGTTAAACAAACTTGAAAGAAAGAATGCAACGGAGATGAACGAATATGAAAACTCCGTTAGAAAAGAGGAACAAGGAGCATTATGAGAACCTTGAAGGTTGACAGACATGAAACAAGAGCTCACGGACGGAAAGAATATGAAACTGCAATGGTATAGCCAAGGAATAAGAACGACAGAATTCGGACAGCACTCTGACTGAAAATGGAAGGAATTAACAAGAACTTGCCAAGATGGGATGATACTTGATGAAAACAACAACACACAGCCTCTGAAACAATTGAAAGAATGGCACAAGGGGTAAGAAAGACTCAGACAGCACTCCGGTTGAAAAGAGCGGCAAAAACTTGATAAGATGAGGGAACTTGAATGAAGAATACAGCACTCCGGTTAAATGATAAGCAAGGGAAAGAACAAGATCTCGATAAAACGAGATGATGGTTTGTAGAGAGCAACATTACAAAGCCTCCGGAATGAAAGAATAGATGCTAGATCGTTGGGAAGAAAGAACAGAGAAGAAAATTACAACTTCCCTCAAAATTGAATTTGAAAGAGTATCCTTACGAAGAAGGGTTGAACAGAATTGTTGGAAAAAATCAACAACGAAACGAATAAGCTTGATGTGGGCTTATGGAATTCATCTCAAAATTATGAGGTGACAATTCTGCCACTAACTTAAATAATTGATTTGATTGAGATCAACAAGGAGATGAAAACTTATTTCACCGGAAGGATAAATGAAGAACTTGGGTCATTTATGAGTACCATAAATAGCAACAATCCTTAGGGAAAGCTTATAGGTGAAATACAACCCAAGATAACTCGAACGAATAATTGAAGTGGTTGAAAGGATCTCCTGAACAAGGAAAATGATGGTTTTAAATATCTCATTCCTGACAACTCGTGAATCATGAAACATGAAGGAATTGTCAAGAATGACATAACACCATCTGAAAAGATAAGGTAGAAAGAATTGTAATTGGGAGCATGATGAAGAATGCTTGAGCTCCAACAAGAATCTTGATGAAGACTTCGAGGATGAATTAAATCTTGATGAACCACCATGAAAACTCCGGTAATGAAAGCATGAGGAGTGAAAGATGACCAGAATAAAATTCAAGGCCTGCGATGAATTAGATTGAGGTTTGAAATGATATAATTGAAATAACATGGAGCTCCGGAAAAGAAGATGAAAATTTAGAACCAAGGATATGATATGATGAACAAGCTCCAGACAAAAGAATTAAATCACCTTGAAGGAATAAGAATAAGAATTATGTCATGCATAACCTTCACCAATTTAAATTGATGACCACCAAAGGATTTGGCATACTACTTATTCTCGTTGGAAAGGATTAAAGAGAGATCTCGCACAAGCTTGGGTAAATCTTGAACGACCCACCGGTAGGATTATGAAAAGAACGAGTGAATTAAAACGATAACAACGGAAGGGTAATCTTGAATGAACCACCGTAAGAATAGGGAGACGAACGAGAGGCATCAATGAAGAATATTTGGAGGACGAAGTTGAAAACTGAGAACGAAGAATCTTCTGAAATGATGGCCTTCGGAGGATCACAATGGGAAGAATTCATGAAATGCTTCGGATGGCATAAAAGAATTCCTCACAAACGAAACAATAATGGGGATGGCATGAAGCTAGAACCACGAATCTTCAAGAAAACGGGCCAAAATTTAAGAGAAACACTTCTCCGGTCTCCAAATGTTGAGAATGAAGACGAGAAATGCCATAAGAATTGTTGAGCACTCCGGACGAATGACAAGAGGAAGGTGGAGCAAAAGATGGAAATAATTGAAAACAAGCTTGAAGAAGGCATGTGACTGATGGAGCTCATTCTTACGTCACACTTTGAAAAGAATTCTCCGGAAAAAGAAGAGTCAGGTAAGATCCTGGAAAAAGACCTGTGGGTTAGGGCCCACTCAAAGAATTCACCGTTGAAAAGATTGCTTAAGAGATATTGCACCGGTTGAATTAAATGGCTTGAATAGATGACAATCCTCAAAATAATTTGAACGGATTAAGAATGGAATTATGAATCTTCAGCACTCCGGATATGAATAGCAAGAGGAGAATGATTAATTGGTGCACCGGAATAAGAAAGCATTGTGAAATGAGGAAAAGGATAAGATCAACACCGAAATCTTGAATTACATCCATCGTCAGAATTTGAGAACAAAAGAATGATGAACTTGAAGCTCTTGAGCATCTTCAAGATAAATCACCGGATAAGAACATTGAAGGAAAAGAATGAAGAAACATCACATGAATTAAATGGATATTTCATCTGAGAATTTCTGGCTCCAAGAAGAAAAAGGGTGGGAGGGTGGGGAAAACAAAGACAACTTGGAATAAATGAAACAGACAAATCGTCAGATTTCTCAACGACGTCCGTATGGAATAACTTGAAGAGAAGGCACACCGGTTGAAAAGGATTAACATGAAGATCTTGATGGTCAAGAAGAATTAGCACTCCCATAGAAATATGAGAATACCGATTAGAAAAGGTATGGAATCAACATTTGACATCGAAGCAACTCGAATACCAGAATCAAAACGAAAACAAAGGATAGAAATGCAACATGATCTTCACAATATCATCCGAACAGAGAATTGAACGAATGAATTCCGTAGGTACATCCACTTGACGAGAAGCCACTTGGAGAACAAAAGGTAAATAAAAAAGGAACAAGGAACATATAGAACAAATACAAGATAGAAGCTTCGTCCGACATATTCGTGCTGAAAGCTCATGGAACGTGTTACAAAAGGGTTTTGTCATCCCCAGATCAGCATAGCCAAGGACCCTTTAAGATGCAACTCCCGATCAGAACAAGTCCATAAAACCACTTCACTCAATGTAGAATCCCAAACTTCATATCGTGCATCCGTTGGAAGAATGCCTAGAACTACTAGATGAACCCACCTATTAATTTCCGAAAGTTTCCAGTTATGCAATCAGGTGTTGGGGATACAGGGGAAGCACCGCGCAATCAACTCTAAACCTACATCCAGCTGTATCCATCCTTCAACACATAACCAGTCTTTCTCGGAAACCGTTTACCTTGGACCTTCAAAACGCATCCAGTATACAAGCTATGGCAATACTCCCGAACTACCTCCCCAGTATTGGGTGATGTCGGGGTTATCTTGCCACTAACCGCATAGGAGAGTTTTCGATGTCGGCCGTCTTAAGTATTCTAGTACTGCCGCGATGGATTTGTGACGACAACACCTCGGAGCTCAACTCCCCGGGACACTGCCACAACCCCTAATGACAGGAGGCATCGAGAACAATGTTCTCGTCACAAAGACATCGGAACAATCCAAACAATACTCGCGAGATCCTAAAAAAAATTTGGTGCAATTTTTGAGAATAGAAGAGACAAGAGTAGTCGTCAGGAGTCCTCACCAGAGTGAAAAGAGATGAGGAGCAAAAGAAATCCTTGTAGGAGATATGCCCTAGAGGCAATAATAAATATTATTATGTATCTCTCTGTTCATAATTAGGTTTATGTTCCATGCTATAACTGCTATGGTTCTCGAGTCTACAAATAAAACGAGGCTCGGAGGAAGACTCATATGCACGTGTGGAATAATAAACGATAAAATGTATTCCTGGTCTGGCCTCTAAGACTAGCTCAAGTGTTGCATGATGGTTCTGTTTTCCTGATCATGGGCATGTCTATGCCAGCAACTTTGAGGACACAATGTTAGAGAAACATTTGTGTTGAATCGACCCGATTGATGTTATGCTATGAGATACATTCGTCACAAGTTTATGGTTAATAACACAGGAAGTTAATGTTTGCATAATTCCTTAGACCATGAGAGTATCGAGTTTCTTCATGCTTGCTTCATGAACTTTGGGGTTTGTTAAACGTCATCCGTAAATGGGTGGCTATTACGGCGGCTTACGGGTTCATGGAAAAGTGTGTTAAGTAACTTGATAGCTCAAGATTGGGATTTGCTCCTCCGTCGATGGAGAGATATACTCGGGCCCTCTCGGTGTAACGGTATCCATCATCGTCTGGCCAGACACAGGGTGATTTGATCACTGGGATGCCGGAACACGAAAACGAGAAAAGAGAACAAAACCGGTAACGAGGTAACTTGCATAGTGGACAAAGTGTTTGCCCACGGGGATGCAATAAATCTCACCTCGGGTGTTTGTGACATATCGCGAAGCAAAAGGAATAGCACACAGCAACTGGAGGTTCACTCGAATATTCATTCGTGTGGGTATAGGGGGTCAATATGGGTGTCCACGGCTCCGATGTTGATCATTGATCGGAAGAGGTTCCGGGTCATGTCTATACTTCACCGAACCTATAGGGTCACACGCTTAAGGGTCATCTATCTGCTGAATACTAGACAGGGAGTCTGAGAGAAATCACCGAAAAAGTTTCGGAGACAACGGAAGAGTTCCGGAGAGAGAACACCGAAAGAGTTTCGGTAAAACCAAAAAGATGTTTCGGAATATATTATTAGGTCAAAAAGGGTTTCGGCACCGCATGGAAATTATCAGAGGGTGCCAGAATTGGTCTGGGAACTTCTGGGAATTTTCAGAGAGAAAAATCGGAAATGTTTCGAAACTGCCGTAACCGCTGTTGATGCTTTCCGCTGATAAAAACAACAGCACCGAAAATGTTTCGGATCATGCCCAGAATAATTTTAGAGGGTACCGGAAATGTTCTGGGACCTTCTGGAATTTTTCAGAAAAAAGTTTCGCGGAAAACATCTTGTCCCAGTGCGAGGGGACAAGATCCCACGAATCGGGGGTTGCATGTTTGGTGGCTTTTTGTCTAGGGAGCATGCATGTTTCATGGAGACATGTTGGTGGCTTGTTGGGGGGGCCCCCCCCATGGGGGGGACAAGGTGTTGGGCTGCCATGGGAGTGTCCCCTTGGTGCCCCCCTTGTGTTACCTTTTTACCCTTCCATGTGGGACATGTAGCATGGGTAATTTGGTATTTCCTCCACCACCCCACCCCTTGCCTTGGCCTATAAATAGAGGTGGAGGGGCAGCCCTCCACACTCACTCCTTCTCACATACAAATGCCATTGCAATGATCTGGCTTCTCTCTCCCTCCCACGAAATAGTTTCGTAGAGCCGAAAGGCTGTCTGGGTTCCGGTGGGAACTAGTTCTGGACGGCGAAGCCCTGCCGGATAGATGACACCGTATGTGTGCAACTCTGTAGAGAGGTCATAGTTTCGATCTTAGTGCCCTGAGGGGCTGTTCGTGAGTGCCTCCCGAAGGGCTGTCCAAGTGACGGTCCGAGTTCTGTGAGTCCTCCCGAAGGGCTGTCCGAGTGACCGTTCGAGTTTCGAAGGACCTCCCGAAGGGCTGTCCGCGACACCGTCCGGGGGACTGTTCGACCGTCTCCCGGAGGGCTGTCCGAGGAGCGGATGAGGGTATACATCCTCGCGGTTGGGAGGTTGTAAATCCTAGCTGCGGGGATCTGCACCGACGATTGTCATCGACTCTTCTTCCGCTGCGCTACGAGTCGGTAACGAAACAGATCAAACCTTGTATGCAGTCTTCATAGTGGTCCTGGGCTGGTGCGTAGGTCGGAAATTTTTATTTTCTACTGCGTTACCCTACAGTGGCATCAAGAGCCGTGCTATGCGTAGATGCAGGTTGCGATCTAGAATACATGGAGATGTATGGGTGTTGCACAATATAATTAGGTAGTAGATAAGATCTATTACTGAAAATTATTTGTGCGGGTAGCAGATGAAATCTGTTACCTGATGTTCCTGTTTCTTCCCTTAAATTTGCGTAGTCCTGATCTTGACAGCATTGTGGAATCTGACAAAGTTCTGGCAATCCGCGATCCTTTCATGCTACTCCTGAGTATGCTGATTGACAGATCAACGAAGTGCTAACAGTTCTTTGGGTTCCACTTTAGTCAAAGAAAGATGGATGTTTCGCAGACGAAAGGGCAATGCAGATATGATCTGCACGGGGGTCATGCGTATGACGAAGTTCAGTATGGGGCTCGAGATTTTATTATCTCGTGTTTCATACACCCCGCAAAAGTTAATCTAGCGACTTGAATTATCATGCTTGATGATGGACGTTGGTAGCTTCGGTTTGTTTCGAAACCTTAGAAGCCACGTAAGATAAACTTTTGTATGAACCGATTAGAGGCGTCTAACTTGGTTTTGCAGGAGGGTTTGCATGTGCATATGATGTGGTATAGCAGTGCTCATAATAATTTGATTATGTATGAGATGACTATATAATGTAAACTGATTAACATGACCTGCGTGTCATGATTCGGCATGATGGCTGGAGCCATATGATTGCACTTTATATGACCTGTGTGTCAACCTTGTGTAATGCACTTAATTTTATTAGCTATAGAGATAGCAATATTATCTGGTGCATTGACAAGGTGGTGGCAATCTTCGCAAAGGTGAACACCGACGCGAGTGCCGAAGACGAAGAAATGAAAGACTTCTCCGTCAGAAAGGGCTATACCATATCATGCTAATTATGAATTGCCTGAGATGTTTATCCCTTTGATGCACCCTTCTTGATTGCGCCGTAGTCGCTTTTTATTAGGGTGATCTCTCACAAAAATATCAAGTAGTTAGTGTTCTCCCAAGTGTAGCACCGTCACGGCACCTAACTTTTCGGGGTGCGCCATGTCCACATGGGTACGAACGATTAGGGATGTGTGAGGCGGGTGAGGTCAGACCTCGCAGCGAGATCACTTGGTTGTCTTGACGTTCTAGCTTGATCGTCCTGAGCTCGGAACACAAGCATCGAAAGATGAACAAGAGTCACATAGAGATGTGATCGGCATGTTTGCCCACCAATTGAAATTCTCGTCATCAGTGATGTCCACATCAATGGCGTTGAATTGAAATATGGATCTTGAATCACTCACAATCAATTATGAGAGATATTGATTTGAGTGGGAGCGCACTGCAGAATTAACTTGTTTAATTCTCAGTGCAATTAATTTTGAACACTGTCTAAGTGTGATTTGCATAATAGTTGTAGAATAATGGCTCGCGTTTCCACCTTCCCTATTAAAATTGAATAGCTGTTAAATATCTGGTTAAAACTTTATAGTTGGTAACATAATGTGAGGATTTTCCTCAAGAGTGCCGAGAAGGACTTTGTCCTATCGCATACTTTCGGTATTCTCCCGCTAATGCTATGGATCATGTGACTCTCGTCCTTCGATCCAAAAGCTAGAATTCCGTTTTTTGTCAAGTGCAATATGTTTGCTTCCATGAGACCCGAACTTCGAAAGTTTGGATAGTTATGTGATATTCATGGAATCTGAAAATCATTTTCAGAGACAGACAAAGGCTGAAAGATATGAGATATCCAAAGCAGTGTTTGTTTGCAAACTATTAGTAAAGGAGTTTACTATGCATTAGACTGATAAGAGAGGGATCCAGTAGAACGCCTGTCATATGATGAAAGGTGAATAAAACAACAACTTAAAGAGAAAGGAAGTGTCCGAAGGGTGTTAGTAAGACTTTCACGCCTAGGAAGTCCGGGGCTAACGCCACTCTTAAGTTGGGTGCTTCTTCTGAGAGTAGGAGAAATACTAAAAGTTAAACTATTAGAAGTATAATGGCAATAAAAGGAAGAAGACTGGAATATCCAGCTCATGTATGAATGTCATACAAGTTTTTGATGTATAGAAGGCTGGTCAAAGATATAGTTCTTGGGAATCATGAATAAATTGTTAATCAATGATTCTTGGGTATTGTGAGTTAATCGCAAAGATACCCGCTCGATTGCATTCTGATGCAACTCGATGTAAGAACTACTATGGCCTAAGAGACTAGCCAGGAATAAGGTTTAGGTATACACAGGGAACATAGTAAATGTTACTATACCTTCCATCGGTGTATTACCGTCTGTATTTATTTTCATAATTCATTTAGAGTTTTACACACTCTAGCCCATTGCATAAGGTATCTTGCAAGAAGGTTGTTCATAAGAGAACTTCTGATGTTCGGTGTTATGAACAACATAAGGGCCATACTTTCATTATGAATGAGATGTATGTTATGAATGTTGATAATAATATATTACCTCTGTGTTTACTTTCACAATTCATTTTAGAGTTTCATACACTCTAGCCCATTGCACAATGTTTGTTGCAAAAGAGTTGTTCATAAGAACAACAATTGTTGTTTAGTATTATGAATAACATGAAGGGCCATGCTTCCATCCAAGATGGGATGTATGTTATGAATATTGATGGTAATATGATACATCCATAACACTGACGCTAAATGTCGCAAGACTAAAAGAATACCACACGAGTGTGGCACTACATTTGGTCACATTGGAGAAACCCGCATGGAAAATTCCATTATGATGGATTTTGAAGTCATTTGATTTTGAATCGTCTGACACTTGCAACTTTCCCCCGAAAAGATAAGTGACTGAAATACCGTTCACAGGCCATAAGGAACGAGGAACAAACTTATTGGTGATCATACATTTGATGTGTGTAGTCCGATAAATGTTGTTAGTAGTGGATTTATCTATCTTCAGAAATGACTCAAGTAGATATATGGATATTTACTTGATGAGACGTAAGTCTGGATCTTTTGAAATCATTCGAAAGATTTTCAAAAATGAAGTAGAAGTTATTGTAACAAGAAAATTATGTTTCTACAATTCGATTGTAGAAAGGAATATTTGAGTTACAAGTTTAGCGAATGTCTGATGAGTTGTGGAAGGGGTTTCATAACTTACACTTCCCGGAACACCACTGCAAAGTGGAAAGTCTGTGAAGATGTAATCAAACCATTTATGACATGGTGAGATCAAAGATGACATAAATAAATTTGCCATTATCCCTTTTTTAAGTGATGCTTTAGAGACTGCGGCTTTTACACTGAAAAGAGCTCCATCGGGTCTGTTGAAATGAAGCCATGGTATGGTACGCCCAACCATGTTATATCCTTTCTTAACATTTAGAATATGGGGCTTGTGTAAAAGGTTACAAACCTATTCCAAATCAGACAAGTGCTACTTTGTAGGTTAACCCAAGATTGGGTATTCCTCCCTCACTATACCGAGGCAAATAGTTTTGCCACGAAACGGTATGCTTTTAAAGAGAATAGTTCTTTCAAAAAGGTGAGTGGGAGGACAGTGCAAACTCGACGAGATAACAGTATCTTCGTCATCAGGTCAAAGGAAAGAAACCTTGGAAGTAATTCCGGAGTTTCCTACTGCGACTGATACGAAAGTCTCTACAATAAAATGTATGGACTTCGGTCGAACTTGCAGCTGAACCACGTAGGCAAGGCTCGTGCAAACCTCTCAGGTGCGCAGACGAGATATTGTTGTTAGACAACAGTATACGTATGATACACAAGGAAGCATTGATGGGCCCTGACTCCGGAATTGGCTGAATGCCAATACAACCCGAGTTAGTTTCCATATAAGTGATTCAAGATTAAAACCTTGATACACCTTTCGGAAGACTTAGAGTCTGACGAATATTTATGGAACTTAAAACTGATACGGATAAAATGTTTTATCCATAAAGCTCGACTTGTTGCAATAAACAAGTTCAAGGAGTTGACTACGATGAGATTGTCTCACCGTAGCGATGCTTAAAGTCGGTTCGGGTTGAACTAGCAATTAATAAATATTTCAATCTTGAGATATGAAACATGGATGACAAAAGTATTTCCATCTGATGGAAATGAAACCTAGGACTTGTATGTGATACAGTCCAAAGTAGGTTGTCGATCCAGAGGATGCTAGTAGGTATGCAAACTTCAGAGTTCCAGCGATGGACAGAAGAGAGCAAAATGGAGTTGGAATCTTCGTGTTTTGATGAAATGGTCAAAAGGGGTTTTGACTTCATCAATGGGTAACGAAGATGCTTGTAATTCAAGAAAGTAAGTGGGAGCGCAATAATATTTCTAAAAACCTTGTGTGCTTGACACATTGGTAATTGGAAATAAATTTCTTGACACGAATTAGGACTTCATTTGGAAATAGTTTTTCGATGAAGTGCTTAGGCTAAATAGCCTTGATATTAGGCATGATGATCTATGAAGATAGATTTACCTAATGGGGCTAAGCTATGAATACATATTGACAAGATGCTAAAACCTTTTAGCATATAAAACGCCAAGGAGTGATTCTTGCCGAAGTCACATGGAAAGAGTTTTTGCAAGACTCGGTGTCCCAAAAACACCGATGAGCAAAATACATGATGGAGATTCCACACACCTTCGTGTTTGGATTAATCATGTATTCCATGGTATGTAAAATAACCAGATATGTCCGATACTCCCAAGGTGTTGCGAGTATGGATACCAAAGTGATCAAAGTACTGATCTTAGGACAACAGTGAAAGATGTCTTTGAGTACTAGAGTAAGTACTGATGACATGTTTTCTCGCAAGCGGAGATCATGAAGAGTTCGTTGTAAAATGTTACATCGATACAGTCTTCATCTTTTCTCCATGCGATTTTTGATTTAAATTAAGGGTTTTGTGTAACACACAATGTGGTGGCACAGTTAGTTGGAAAATGTTCCAAACAAGTTACTGTGGCGAATTCTATAACAAAGGCGAAGTATGTTGCCGCTTTTGAAGCGACAAAGAAGATGTTGAATCATATAGTTCATTCATGAACTTAGTATGGTTCCAAGATGGCTTTTGTCAATGGGACACTACTGCAGGTAGTTGCTCCATAACTCAGTCTGAGGAATCCAGGTTCGACCTGTGATTCGCATACATACAAAGCCAAGTCCACACAAAATATGAATTTTGTGAAGGCGTGAAAACGCGAGGGATATGCAAAGATACACACGGAGCTGAAGTCGTCAGATCCGTTGGACATCAGGCTATACCACAAGCGAAGCATATTTACACCAATGTGCCATAGGTGTAAAGTGCATTAGCATTGACTAGATATTGACTCTAGTGCAAGTGGGAGTCTGTAGGAGATATGCCCTAGAGGCAATAATAAATATTATTATGTATCTCTCTGTTCATAATTAGGTTTATGTTCCATGCTATAACTGCTATGGTTCTCGAGTCTACAAATAAAACGAGGCTCGGAGGAAGACTCATATGCACGTGTGGAATAATAAACGATAAAATGTATTCCTGGTCTGGCCTCTAAGACTAGCTCAAGTGTTGCATGATGGTTCTGTTTTCCTGATCATGGGCATGTCTATGCCAGCAACTTTGAGGACACAATGTTAGAGAAACATTTGTGTTGAATCGACCCGATTGATGTTATGCTATGAGATACATTCGTCACAAGTTTATGGTTAATAACACAGGAAGTTAATGTTTGCATAATTCCTTAGACCATGAGAGTATCGAGTTTCTTCATGCTTGCTTCATGAACTTTGGGGTTTGTTAAACGTCATCCGTAAATGGGTGGCTATTACGGCGGCTTACGGGTTCATGGAAAAGTGTGTTAAGTAACTTGATAGCTCAAGATTGGGATTTGCTCCTCCGTCGATGGAGAGATATACTCGGGCCCTCTCGGTGTAACGGTATCCATCATCGTCTGGCCAGACACAGGGTGATTTGATCACTGGGATGCCGGAACACGAAAACGAGAAAAGAGAACAAAACCGGTAACGAGGTAACTTGCATAGTGGACAAAGTGTTTGCCCACGGGGATGCAATAAATCTCACCTCGGGTGTTTGTGACATATCGCGAAGCAAAAGGAATAGCACACAGCAACTGGAGGTTCACTCGAATATTCATTCGTGTGGGTATAGGGGGTCAATATGGGTGTCCACGGCTCCGATGTTGATCATTGATCGGAAGAGGTTCCGGGTCATGTCTATACTTCACCGAACCTATAGGGTCACACGCTTAAGGGTCATCTATCTGCTGAATACTAGACAGGGAGTCTGAGAGAAATCACCGAAAAAGTTTCGGAGACAACGGAAGAGTTCCGGAGAGAGAACACCGAAAGAGTTTCGGTAAAACCAAAAAGATGTTTCGGAATATATTATTAGGTCAAAAAGGGTTTCGGCACCGCATGGAAATTATCAGAGGGTGCCAGAATTGGTCTGGGAACTTCTGGGAATTTTCAGAGAGAAAAATCGGAAATGTTTCGAAACTGCCGTAACCGCTGTTGATGCTTTCCGCTGATAAAAACAACAGCACCGAAAATGTTTCGGATCATGCCCAGAATAATTTTAGAGGGTACCGGAAATGTTCTGGGACCTTCTGGAATTTTTCAGAAAAAAGTTTCGCGGAAAACATCTTGTCCCAGTGCGAGGGGACAAGATCCCACGAATCGGGGGTTGCATGTTTGGTGGCTTTTTGTCTAGGGAGCATGCATGTTTCATGGAGACATGTTGGTGGCATGTTGGGGGGGCCCCCCCCATGGGGGGGACAAGGTGTTGGGCTGCCATGGGAGTGTCCCCTTGGTGCCCCCCTTGTGTTACCTTTTTACCCTTCCATGTGGGACATGTAGCATGGGTAATTTGGTATTTCCTCCACCACCCCACCCCTTGCCTTGGCCTATAAATAGAGGTGGAGGGGCAGCCCTCCACACTCACTCCTTCTCACATACAAATGCCATTGCAATGATCTGGCTTCTCTCTCCCTCCCACGAAATAGTTTCGTAGAGCCGAAAGGCTGTCTGGGTTCCGGTGGGAACTAGTTCTGGACGGCGAAGCCCTGCCGGATAGATGACACCGTATGTGTGCAACTCTGTAGAGAGGTCGTAGTTTCGATCTTAGTGCCCTGAGGGGCTGTTCGTGAGTGCCTCCCGAAGGGCTGTCCAAGTGACGGTCCGAGTTCTGTGAGTCCTCCCGAAGGGCTGTCCGAGTGACCGTTCGAGTTTCGAAGGACCTCCCGAAGGGCTGTCCGCGACACCGTCCGGGGGACTGTTCGACCGTCTCCCGGAGGGCTGTCCGAGGAGCGGATGAGGGTATACATCCTCGCGGTTGGGAGGTTGTAAATCCTAGCTGCGGGGATCTGCACCGACGATCGTCATCGACTCTTCTTCCGCTGCGCTACGAGTCGGTAACGAAACAGATCAAACCTTGTATGCAGTCTTCATAGTGGTCCTGGGCTGGTGCGTAGGTCGGAAATTTTTATTTTCTGCTGCGTTACCCTACAATCCTACTCTCCGATATAAATATAGGACTCAAAACATTTTCAAGTGTGTGCCTAGACTCAACCGTCAACGATTCGTTCAATCAGTGGGGGCTTCTAGGTCGGAGAAGGCTCTGAATACCAACTTGTAATGCCCAGGATGGGATTATACCTCCTACGTGTCGAGGCACGACTTAAAGGTATAAGCCCATCCTAGAATGATCTCAAGTTTGGTATCTTTGCACGACTCATGTAAAAGAGGGATTAAATTGCAAAAGGAGATAGTTGGCTTACACTCGCCACTTCACACAATACATTACATGAGCAAAACATCATTCAAAACATCACAACCCGACTACGGGCGAAGATCCAAAGAAAGATACCAAAACAACATAAAGCCACAGGCCTAGATCGAATCCTAGTAGAAGAACCACTACTGATCATCGAAACATCACAAGCAAACAGCCATACTCTTCATCGAGCTCCCAGTGAAGAACTGATCCAACTCCTGCATCAAACTCGGCTGAACATGCATCTGGTGTGGTGAAGTAACTGTGAGCCACAGAGGACTCAGCAATCCCGTTCCCGGGTAACACGACTATTTAAGCCTTGGGTGTGGAACAAGGCTGAAGAAAGAATAAGAGGTGAAGGAATAACAAGAGTCTGCAGCAGCAACTAGCACTAGCTTACGTATAAGAGAGCGAGAAGAGAAGGTGCCTCGGTCGAGAGATGATCACGAAGTGATCCTAGCTAAAGCACGTCAAACATAACCCCACCGTGTTCATCTCCCGAAAGCCCTTTCGGAAAATGACAGTCACGGTACGCACGCTGGTAGTGTATTAGAACAATGTGTCAAGTTATCTACAACCGGATATTAACAAGCTCCCATCTGCCACATAACCGCGGGCACGGCTTTCGAAAGTTCAAAACCCTGCAGGGGTGTTCCAACTTGACCCATTACAAGCCCACGATCCGCGGAGTCGCAACTCCATAGGTGGGAAGACCCGAGTATTCTCGGAATCCCGTGCTCAAGATACTCCGAACTAAGGTAAGGCTAATCCAGCAAATCCTCCCGGCGTGTCGACACCCTGATAGTAGCCGCGCATATCTAAGTCTCAGGACACGACCGGATGAGTCATCCTATAGGTTTTTACCAGACCTCAAGTTTCCTTGAGGTGGCCCCGCAGTCTGCTCGTTTCGGACCAACACTCATGTGGAGCACTGGCCCGGGGTTGTTGAATTAAAATAAAAGGGATAGCTAGTCCCTATGCAAGTTTTATTAGTTATTAGGCGAATAGTACCAATGTTGGGACTTGCTGGAAAAGACTTAGCACTTAGCGGTTTATCGAGGGGGTCCCATACACCCCAATCGTGTTAGGAACGCATAATCAAGGAACATAACACCGGTTTATACGGTTCCTAACGGCATGAGTGGAACAAATCACCAAGCAAAAGGCTTAGCCTTCCACCCTTGCCAATATATAGATGATTTCATTTTAAGCATTTATATAGTGTGATATAACCCAACAAACTTCAACATGAAGCAAGCATCTTCAATCTTCACCTGCAACTAGCAATGCTATAAGAGGGGCTGAGCGAAGCGTACTTAGCCATTCAACGGTTTGCATAGGTAGGGTGGTTAGACAGGTTCATGGTTACAAGTAGGAGGCTGACAGGAAAACATGGGCATCGAGGCAATATACTAAAGAACGATACTCTAGCAATAGGGAAAGATAGTAATGGTATCCGGGTTCGGTCATCTTGCCTGGGATTCCACAAGGGAGAAGAACGGATCCATGAAGTAGACGGAGCAACACAGTCGAGCGAATCCTCACAACTCCGGAACGAAACCGAAGCTATCAAGAGAAGCAAACCGGAAAGAAACAAACAACACGGTAAACACACAAGCCTAAACATGGCATACGATGCACATCCAAGTATGATGCATGTCCGGTTTAATTATGCATGGCATGGCAAAGTGCACAAACAAAACTACAAGTTAAGTGGAGCTCAATATGCAACGAGTTGCATATTGACGAAACACCACATTTTAATTATTTAATGGACTCTCGCTATTTACAAGACAAGATTAAATGTTTGTTAACATGGCAAGAGGTGAAGCATAATAAAACTACACTATTTAGACATTTTAAATGAGGCCGGAAAATAACAACAACATATCCGGAAAATCCCCATGAGCATGTTTAGTAATTTGAAGCAAACAACAATTAAACATATAATGTTGTTAATATGATGCGGATGACATGATCAAGTTAATGCAATTTAGTTAAACATTAACATGAAGAGATGTGAAGCACTTGTCACCGTGGTGGAAGGAAAGGGTGCCACGGCAATGATCCGAAAATGATGCAACGCATCATATCGGTTCCGATAACTCGTTGAGAGTCCGGTGCAAAAGGAAAGATGGCGTGAGCGAGACAAGAAGAAAGGTGGGGTGATCCCGTTGCCGGGTTCCCACGAGTCGGTGACGAGGCAACCGAGGAACATGACAAACGGACGAAACGGGCACGGGGCTCACAAGGGAAACATTTCATACAACACATGCATTCATCCACGGGTCATCGTCTCGGGTTTATACCTTCGAAGCTTGCGTTTCGGGGCGGTTCGAGACGTAGAGGAAGAAGGCGTTCACGTTCAGAGAGGAAGTAGTCGTTCCGGCGTCAAGTTCGTAGATGTACTAGCGGTCTCGGCGACGGTAGTCGTTCGGGCGACGGTAGACGTTCGGGCGACGGTAGACGAAAGTAGTGGTACACGGTGCGTCTCCGAGACGGTAGTTGTACGGGTCCAAAAATTAGATATGCTTGCTGTTACATGGTTACTTGAGATAACAATAACAGCAAAAAAACAACAAAAAAGGAAAAAAAAAGGCTGCGGTCGGCGACGAGGCAGAGGCCTGGCTGGAGAGGCACATCTCCTGGCCGAAGGAGATGCGGCGGGGGCGTTGGCCTCGTCCCTGGTGCGGACGACGAGGGAGGCCGAGGGGAGGCCTGGAGGGCGCGTCGGGCTGCGGCCTCGGTGCTGGGGCGGAGGCGCGCAAGAGGAGGCGCGGAGGAGGAGGGCCTCGAGGACCCTGGCCGGGGCGCTCGGCTCCTGGCGTCGGAGGGCCTCGCGACGGAGGAGGGGCGCGGTGAGACCATGGCGCTCGCGGCGAGGAAGAGGGACGAGGGACGAGGGACGGCGCGGGCCGTTGCCGCCTGACGCTGGCTCGGATGGGGCGCGCGTCGGACGTGGGAAGGAGGCTCGTCCTTGCGCGGCGCGCGGCGGCGCTGGAACGAGGGAGGCCACGGCGCGGCTGCACGCGGGAGCTGCGGCCTGGCTGCTCCCGCGCTGAAGGCCACGGCGTGCGGGCGCGCTGGAGAACGGCCGCAGAGGAGAGGCCGTGGGATCCGATGGGCGCTCGGGAGTCGAGGCTCCTCTGGCGCGGAGGGAAAACAGAGATGCGGGAAAGCGAGAGATCGAACCCCTCGTTCGATCTGGCGGCGGAGGGAGTTAGCGAGGGAAGGAGCGGAGTCGGGCGATGCGAGGCTAGGGTTCGGTGGACGAGCGGGCTGCGGCCTGGGAGATGGGCCGATAGGCTGCGGGAGTGAGGTGCGGCCTGGCTGGGCCTGGAGGCCTGGGCCGCGGCTAGAGTGGGAGGAGAGGGAGGCTGGAAGGAGATGGGCCTCGCTGCGGCTGGGCCCTCTTCTGCCTTATAATTTCTGCCACTTCCAATTACAGAAAAAATAGCCAAGAAGAAAAGAAAGAGAAGAAGGAGGGGGTTTGGGCAAAACTAGCACAAATGTTAATTTTCTCGGGCTCCTAAAAATGAGCACGACCGGAGAAAATTATAAAAGGCCAGATAGGAAAATAATTCAAACATATTTGAATTTAATTCTAATGGGTTTGAACTAAGACTTGAATATAGAAGTGTCCAAAAATGTTCGAATTTTCGGAGGAACCTCGAAACAACGGAAAAGAATTATTGGCAAGGTTTTTACGGTGAAAATCGAAGTAGGAAAAGCATGGGGAAATTATGCACGTGTGTTGCGGGTAATTCCAAACAATGGAATATTTATTATATAGCTCCCTAAATATTGAGAGGCTTTTATATGTTATAAAGAGAAGACATTCTTCCCTCGATTTAAATGGACCGAAGGTCCACACAATTTATTTGGTTGAGATGCAAAAATTAATGACATGATGGCATGATGACATGATGCAATGCAAAATAAATAACACAAGCGCAAAAGAAACACAAGGGGAAACCCGGAACATCTGGAATCTTCTGGAATCTTCTGGAATCTTCTGGGATCTTCTGGGACGTCGGTCTTCGGGCGTCACAAAGAGTGTGTCTACTGAAAGTGCAACTAATCCCCGGGTGGTTTTGGTAATTAATAACAACATATATATCATTGAACTAATATTTACTTGAGAATCATTTCAGAGAAGTTCGATGATATGGGTATGGAAATGTCTGAAGAAGTGGACCCCTCAAAATGCTAAGACAAGCATTGGCAAAAGCTCAAGACTCTATTTTTGGTTTAGTGATCAAAGATCACATTGAGTCCATAGGAAAAGCCAATACTATTAAAAGGGGATGAGGTTGTGTTGATGATCTGGTTGCTCAAGTGCTTGGTGATTTAGCTCCCTCAACTATCAGCAACTTTCACTACTTAACACACTCATAAGTAATCTCGGACAAACCGATTCTGCAAACTCAGTCCCACCGAGATGAACCACCTCAGTTATTCTTCCAAACCCTAATTTTTCGGTCCATCCGATTTTGAGTTTCGGTCTCACCGAAACTGGACTGCCAACCTTCTGTAACCAATTGACATCACTTCGGAATATCCGAGTTGTTAATTTCGGTCCCACCGAGATGGCAAGCTCCTACCTTTGACTCATATCGGACACACCGAGATGGTATTTTCGGTCCCACCGAAAATCCCAACGTTCACTATATTTGAACTTTCGGTCTGACCGAGTTTTACCTTCGGTCTCACCGAGATTGCTCAAATATGTGTGTAACGGTTGGATTTTGTGTGGAGGCTATATATATACCCCTCCACCCCCTCTTCATTCGTGGAGAGAGCCATCAGAAAGTCTACCACTCCTACCATACACTTTCTGAGAAGAGAACCACCTACCCTTGTGTTGAGATCAAGCCATTCCATTCCTACCATATGAAACTTGATTTCTAGCCTTCCCAAGTTGCTTTCCACTCAATCCTTTCTTCCACCACAGCCATATCAGTGAGGAGAGTTGAGTGTTGGGGAGATTATCATTTGAAGCACAAGAGCAAGGAGTTCATCATCATCAACAACATCTATTACCTTTTGGAGGGTGGTGCCTCCTAGATTGGTTAGGTGTCGCTTGGGAGCCTCCGTCTTTGAGATGTGGAGTTGAACCAAGAAGTTTGTAAGGGCAAGGAGATCGCCTACTTCGTGAAGATCTACCCCGAGTAAGGCTAGTCCTCCGTGGGCGTAGGCCGTGATGGAATAGACAAGGTTGCTTCTTCGTGGACCCTTTGTGGGTGGAGCCCTCCGTGGACTCGCGCAGCCGTTACCCTCCGTGGGTTGAAGTCTCCATCAACGTGGATGTACGATAGCACCACCTATCGGAACCACGACAAAAATCTCCGTGTCACCAAACTGCGTTTGATCTTCTCCACCTCTCTTTTACATGTGCAATTTACTTTCCACTCAAATCTTTCTTCCACCACAGCCATATCAGTGAGGAGAGTTGAGTGTTGGGGAGTTTATCACTTGAAGCACAAGAGCAAGGAGTTCATCATCATCAACACCGTCTATTACCTTTTGGGGGGTGGTGCCTCCTAGATTGGTTAGGTGTCGCTTGGGAGCCTCCGTCGTGATGTGGAGTTGAACCAAGAAGTTTGTAAGGGCAAGGAGATCGCCTACTTCGTGAAGATCTACCCCGAGTAAGGCTAGTCCTCCGTGGGCGTAGGCCATGATGGAATAGACAAGGTTGCTTCTTCGTGGACCCTTCGTGGGTGGAGCCCTCCGTGGACTCGCGCAGCCGTTACCCTCCGTGGGTTGAAGTCTCCATCAACGTGGATGTACGATAGCACCACCTATCGGAACCACGACAAAAATCTTCGTGTCTCCAAACTGCGTTTGATCTTCTCCACCTCTCTTTACTACATGTGCAATTTACTTTCCGCTGCTTATACTCTAGAATTGCATGTGTAGGGTGATACTTGAATTGATCTTAATTGTGAAACTGCCAAAAACTTTGCATGATCAAAAGGCAGATTTTTTATATTGTCAAGTAGTCTAATCACCCCCCCTCTAGACATACTTTCGATCCTACAAGTGGTATCAGAGCTTTGGTCTCCATTGTATTGGTTTCCATTGCATTGGACTCCATAAGCTTGGTTTCACAACCTAGGAGAGTATGGCGTCTAGTGAGGGTAATTATCGTAGAGGTCCTTACTTTGATGGTACAAATTTTGCTAGTTGGAAGCATAAAATGAAAATGCATATTCTTGGTCATAACCCAGCCGCATGGGGCATTATTTGTGTTGGTATGCAAGGTGATTTCTTCGAGGAAGGAAAAGTTCCGGATCGCGAAGCTACACCGGAAGAGTTGCGGATGTTGCAAAACAATGCTCAAGCTTGTGACATTCTCTTCAATGCTTTGTGTCCCGAGGAGTTCAACAAAATCAGCCGTCTTGAGAATGCTAAAGAGATTTGGGATACTTTGGTTGAAATGCATGAAGGTACTGAATCTGTGAAGGAATCAAAGCTAGATATTCTTCAAGGACAACTTGACAAGTTCAAGATGAAGGATGGTGAAGGAGTCGCTGAAATGTACTCTAGGCTTGCTCTCATCACAAATGAGATTGCCGGCTTAGGAAGCGAAGAAATGACCGACCGATTCATCATTAAGAAGATTCTCAGAGCTTTGGATGGAAAATATGACACCGTGTGCACTTTGATCCAAATGATGCCAAACTACAAGACTCTCAAGCCAACTGAAGTCATTGGAAGAATTGTTGCTCATGAGATGACACTTAAGGATAAGGAAGAGCTTCACAACAAGTCAAGTGGTGCTTACAAAGCTACAAGTGATGCTCCCACAACCTCAAGTGACAAGTTAATTTCCAATGAAGAGATAAGCCTAATGGTTAAGAACTTCAACAAGTTCTACAAGAATAGAGGCAAAGAAAGAAGCTCAAAGTCTAGATCATATGATGAAAAGAGATCTTCTAGTCGTGATCGAAACTGCTACAATGTGGAAGACCCGGACACTTCTCAAATGAGTGTACGGCTCCCCACAAGAGAAGAGAAGAATCTCCAAGAAGAAGAGCAAGAGATGAGTCACCTCGGAGAGAGAGAAGGAGTAGAGATGATCGTTATGAACGAAGGCCCTCTCGGAGAAGCAAGGATTCGGAGAGGAAAGACAAGTCATC
Source organism: Secale cereale (assembly GCA_902687465.1). Classification (NCBI taxonomy): domain Eukaryota; kingdom Viridiplantae; phylum Streptophyta; class Magnoliopsida; order Poales; family Poaceae; genus Secale; species Secale cereale. The sequence continues at coordinate 21,597,416 of LR738709.1, forward strand.
AAGGAGCTACACAAGAAGAAGACATCAAGCTCATGTAGGTGAATGGGTCTCCGGCTCCGACTCCGACAATCAATCCGATGGAAGCTATCACTCCGACTCCGACTACAGTCAAGATGAAGGTGTTGCCGGACTTGCACTCGTATCCTCCAACTCCAACTCCTACGACTTATTTGATTCACCAAATGAGGGAATTGGAAGATGCTTCATGGCTAAAGGCCCCAAGGTAACACACCCTGAATTCATTGACTTTGATAGTGATGAGGATGACTTGCTTGGTGAAGATGAACTCTTGCATGATAAATCTAGTGAGCTTAGTAATGATGAAAATGCTAGTAGTCTTTATAGTCGAGAAGAGTCGAATGACAATGCTATGAAGGAGATTGAGCGTCTAACTAAAGAACTAAACACTCTTAAGTTAGCTCATGAAACAACTCAAGAAGATCATAGAGAGCTCCTAAGATCTCATGAGAAGCTACGCTTCGAGAAGCTCACTCTAGAGCAAGAACATGAGTTTCTAAAAGCGATCAATGACGATCTTCGAAAGAAGAGTTCTTCATATCTTGCCAAACGACTTCTCTTGTCTAATTTTTTGCCACCTATTAAGACTAAGCATGACAAGCATAAGAAAAATTCTTCCTCTAGTAGTAACAATAACAATGTTAAATCCAATGTTGTTACTTCTAGTAGTTCTCTTGATTCCACTAACAATGTTTCAAGCCAAGTTACACTTGAGCAAGAAAATAGCTTATTGAAGGAAATCATAGAGAAAGGTGTCTACAAGAGTCTTGCCGGAAGCAAGAACTTTGAGGAAATTGTTCGCAAACAAGGAAGGCACCGGAAGAATCAAGGGATTGGTTTTGAGCGAAAGTTCAACGCCGAAGGAGTTGAGTGGGAAGAAGGTCAATACCCTACTCCACAGTTTGTTTCACAAAAGGAGAAGTATGATCCTACTTCTTCCAATATGGAACAAGCTCAAGATGACCTTCCACCACAAGACCACAAGCTAAAGGCCAAGGACAAGCTTCAAGAGGAGATTGATGCATTCATTGAAGCACCTCAAGCCATGGTCAAGTGGGTTCCCAAGGACACATCAAGTTCTACTTCGTCAAGCTCAACTACAACACCAAGGATTCCCATCAAGATGATGTGGATCCCAAAGAAGAAGAACTAGAAGGTTCTTGAGGGTGACTCCGCCAACATACTTCACTCACATTCATTTTGGCAAGAACTTGTGCAATCAACTTCCACATCATGCACTAGTTCATGGAGTCACAAACCCTCTTGTTGGTAAGTCAAGGGACAAGGTAATCATTGCTTTCATGGACATCATCTTTTGTGAACTTCAATCTATGTCTATGGATATCCTTGTTTGTTCCTTGTGGGACTAACCCATGTAGGTATTGAAAGTGCCCTAATCCAAAGGATAGCTCCCAACTCTTGATGATCTACATCAACATTGAGCATCCACATCTTCAACATCTACATGAAGTCTTCTACGACAACCCAAGGTTAGTTCGACCCTTTAAAAGGGGTTCTCACATCTAGGGGGAGCTTTGCTCTAAAAATTGAGCTAAAGCATCTCCAAATGATGTGAACACATAAATGCTTTATGTAAAAGTGGTAATCCCACTTGTGCTTAAACGATGAGTATGACCTATGATCAAATGTTCTCATTTGGCTCCTAAGTCAAAATACTCATATATAGATGACCTAGTCATCGACAAATTGCGTGCTAGTAGCTAGAGTATTGGTTGTGCATGTTTGACACATATTTCAGTTGCTATCTTATTGTGTGAGCATGTTGAATGCATGATTTTATCCATTCAAGGACATCCATTTGTTGTTTTGATTGTTTGACTTTTCTGGCCAAATGGATGGACAAGAATGCCTAAGCACCTTCCCTAGCTATCTATGCTTTCTTGTCTCAAATTCTATTCATGCTCATATCACAACTTTGAACAAGTCATTTTCGGACTCTCCGAGTGAGGAGCACTCGGAGCCACCGATCCGTCTAAGGCTGACTTCCAAAACCTTCTAAGTCCATTTCGGTCTGACCAACTTCTCCATCTCGGTCCAACCGAAACGCTTAGACTGATCTAGGTTTCATCTCGGTGAAACCGAGTTCAAAATCTCGGTCTGACCGATATGCGTAACTGCACAGCGGTTATACATTTCGGTGACACCGAGTTTTTCAACTCGGTCCCACCGACAGCATGGGGATATATATATCTGAGGGCTGCGCGCGATTTAACTCTTCAAACCGTTCGCCCCCAAGTCCCCTGCTGCCGTCGCCCTGGTCTACGGATCGTCGCCGTCGTCGCCTGTGCGCCCTCGCCGCAGGTCTCCGCCGCCGTCAACGGTAATCCTCTCCGCGCCGTTGCCGCCGTAGAGGGACTCCACCAAGTTAGGGTGAGTCCCGATCCCTTTCGTGCTCCCCATCTGACTCTTGCACGAATGGCTTGCCTTGAATCAATCCACGTTTGAGATATTCCCTAAACATCGGATCAGATCCTCTAGTTTCGAGCGAAATTCTTAGGTTTAGGTTTCCACGGAACGCATCTCGGTGAAGCCGATTTTGAAACTCGGAATGACCGATTTGGCCTCTGGCCATTGCACTGCACCATTCGGTCTAACCGAGTTGTGCAAATCGGTGTGACCGAAACTTAGTTTCAGTGAAACCCTAGGTTATCGGCAGGACCGAAACCCATTTCGGTCTGACCGAAAGTGGTGTGTAGGTTTCTGTTATACACTTCGGAATCACCGAAACTTAAAATCGGTTTGACCGAAATGCATTCTGTGAAAACTCAAAACTAAGTTTTAAACTCATTTTTTTTTGCAAAAACCTCTGCAGTTGTGATAACTCTTCTACTCTGCCTATACCTTATCTTTTCACAGGTTTTCAGCCATGTCAGATGTCAGTGACAGCCAGAACAGGTCTGAGTCACCGTTTGCTGAGATTCCAGAGGCAGATACCAGTCCTGAGGCTAGCAATTCCAGTGATGATGGTGAGAGGAGCACCCCTAGTGGTTTGCCTCCTGCAGCCACCAGAACCAGGAAGAAGAGAAATTCTGATGATGAGGACTCCGACTTCATTGCTGAGGAAGTTACCTCCAAGCCCAAGAGGAATGTGGTTGCCAAAGAGCACCAAGGGCAGCAGTCAAGGAAAGGCACAAGCAAGGTAAAGCAATCAGCTGTTGCAAAGAAGCTCAACTTGGAAGAGCCAGCTCCAAGTAAGGTGAAGAAAACTTCCAAGAGAAAGAGGGTAGTATATGCTGAACCTCAAGTTGATGCAGCTGCTGAAGAAGAAGAAGAAGAAGATGCACCCCAGCCTCCTCCTCAGAAAGCTAAGTTCATGGGTGATGCTATTCGGGCTCAAGCCTCCTCTAAGCCCAAGAAGCCTGCTCAAGCCAAGGCAGCTCCAGCCAAGTCCAAGAGAACAACCAGGAGCATTCCAGCTTCTGAGAAGAACAAAGGTGAGATGCCACCGTCTGAGTCAGAAGAAGAACATGTGTTGCTTAAGCTCCGTCCGAAGTTGCCACTCCACAACGATGCTCATCCTCAAGCCGAGGATATGAAGGCAAGGAAGGATAAAGGTCTAAGGCTATGGAGACAGTCTGATCCATATGTTGTAAGGAGAAGGACTGCTGTGGACCCCAGATTCCACACCAGAGAGCAGCAGGATTTCTATGAGACCGTGCTGATGGATAAGAAGCCCATTGTTGCTGACACCAGGTATGTTGACTGGAAGTACATTGACAGTGAAGAGCACCGAGACTTCTTTCCCCATGTGCATGAGAGCTTCACTGCATGTGGAGTTGATGATTTTGTGGGTCAAGAGCTGACAGCTTGGAATGACGAGATGATCATGCAGTTCTACGCCACAGCCCACTTCTATCCTGATGGCAAGATCACCTGGATGACTGAAGGTCAAAGGTTTTCTTCGTCTGTTGAAGAATGGGCAGAACTTCTGCATGCTCCAGTGCAGAGAGAGGACGACATTGATGTCTATGGGATTCCTAAGAAGAGTCATGATTCCATGAAGAACATGTACAAGGAGATCCCCGCTGCTGATTTGGAAGGGTGGAAGCTTGGCTCAGTGTACTATCTCCAGGCAGGTCTGACCACTACAAACACTATTTTGAGGCATACATTGATGCCCAAGTCTGGAGACCACCGCATGATAAGAGGCTATTCTATCAACATGCTGCACATTCTCGATGAGAAGGCACCTTTCAAGGTGATGGACTTAATGGTAGAGACCATTAAGAGGACTGCAGCTGACCAAAAGAGGTCGTGTGGGTTTGCCCCGCAGATTCAGATGCTCATCAATGCCAAGTTTGGCACAGGCAAGTTCATGTTGGATAGGAAGTACTTGCCACTGCAGCCAGAGCATGAGGACAATGTAGTTGTGATGGATGAGGAGGATCCAACCTCAGTTGAAGGACAAGCCAAAATCGAAGCTGCGAAGAAAGCTAAAGCTGACAAAGAGGCAGCAGCAGCAGCAGCTAAGCCAAAGAGCTTCGGAGAGCAGATTCTTGAAGCTACCCAGAGGATTGAACAACGCCTGGCCAGCATTGAGCAATCTCAGGAAAGCCTAGAGAGAATTGTTGAGGACAAGATCCACGCTCTGGACGTGAAGCTGACTGAGATTCAGGTGTCCGTCAACAAGCTTGAGGCACACATGGAGGAAGCAAGGCAGGAGAGAGCAGAACTCATGCAGGATGATCTAGTTCAGGACTCTCATCGCCAGACTGCTCCGGTTCCCAGAGGATCCCGATCTGCAGCTATCCCAGTGACTGACTCCAGGGCTACCACTTCAGCACCAGCCACAGCTCCAGCAGTTACTCCAGCTCCAGCATCCACTCCTCCAGCGCAGACATCAGCAGAAGTCTTCGCCGATGCAGTCATTTCTACACCGACATCTACCCAGACGGGAGCCGCCAGCAGAGCCCGCAGTGACGCTTAGCTCTATACCTTTTTCGAACTTTTTGGTAACTTGTTGCCAAAGGGGGAGAAATTGTATAGATCATTGGTTTCTTCGAGAGAGAGAGTGCTCTTTCGTTCTTTTGCCGGTTTCTTTGAGATACATTGGTTTCTTTTGGTTCTTGAAACTTTCTGTGTGCTTGCTACTTTGTTTGATGCTACCTTAATGAGTGCTTAGTCATACTATGCTTTAATGTGTGCTTAATGCTTATCATATGCTATTCCTTATTGTATGGCTATTTACTCTTGTCCTGGTGATTGAGTGCATGTTATTCATTCTTATCATTTTGTGCGCTCCACCAAGATGTATGTGACATGGAAGAGTGACCCATAATCCTAATCGATTGTGCATTTGCATTCAAACGCAAATTTTAAATAATGCACAAATTTAGGGGGAGCTCTTGTTTATCACATACTTCTCAAAGCGACGATATTATTCATTGATTATATCTTTTGTCGAAGCTTTGATCTATATGTTGTCATCAATTACCAAAAAGGGGGAGATTGAAAGTGCAACTAATCCCCGGGTGGTTTTGGTAATTAATAACAACATATATATCATTGAACTAATATTTACTTGAGAATCATTTCAGAGAAGTTCGATGATATGGGTATGGAAATGTCTGAAGAAGTGGACCCCTCAAAATGCTAAGACAAGCATTGGCAAAAGCTCAAGACTCTATTTTTGGTTTAGTGATCAAAGATCACATTGAGTCCATAGGAAAAGCCAATACTATTAAAAGGGGATGAGGTTGTGTTGATGATCTGGTTGCTCAAGTGCTTGGTGATTTAACTCCCTCAACTATCAGCAACTTTCACTACTTAACACACTCATAAGTAATCTCGGACAAACCGATTCTGCAAACTCAGTCCCACCGAGATGAACCACCTCAGTTATTCTTCCAAACCCTAATTTTTCGGTCCATCCGATTTTGAGTTTCGGTCTCACCGAAACTGGACTGCCAACCTTCCGTAACCAATTGACATCACTTCGGAATATCCGAGTTGTTAATTTCGGTCCCACCGAGATGGCAAGCTCCTACCTTTGACTCATATCGGACACACCGAGATGGTATTTTCGGTCCCACCGAAAATCCCAACGTTCACTATATTTGAACTTTCGGTCTGACCGAGTTTTACCTTCGGTCTCACCGAGATTGCTCAAATATGTGTGTAACGGTTGGATTTTGTGTGGAGGCTATATATATACCCCTCCACCCCCTCTTCATTCGTGGAGAGAGCCATCAGAAAGTCTACCACTCCTACCATACACTTTCTGAGAAGAGAACCACCTACCCTTGTGTTGAGATCAAGCCATTCCATTCCTACCATATGAAACTTGATTTCTAGCCTTCCCAAGTTGCTTTCCACTCAATCCTTTCTTCCACCACAGCCATATCAGTGAGGAGAGTTGAGTGTTGGGGAGATTATCATTTGAAGCACAAGAGCAAGGAGTTCATCATCATCAACAACATCTATTACCTTTTGGAGGGTGGTGCCTCCTAGATTGGTTAGGTGTCGCTTGGGAGCCTCCGTCTTTGAGATGTGGAGTTGAACCAAGAAGTTTGTAAGGGCAAGGAGATCGCCTACTTCGTGAAGATCTACCCCGAGTAAGGCTAGTCCTCCGTGGGCGTAGGCCGTGATGGAATAGACAAGGTTGCTTCTTCGTGGACCCTTTGTGGGTGGAGCCCTCCGTGGACTCGCGCAGCCGTTACCCTCCGTGGGTTGAAGTCTCCATCAACGTGGATGTACGATAGCACCACCTATCGGAACCACGACAAAAATCTCCGTGTCACCAAACTGCGTTTGATCTTCTCCACCTCTCTTTTACATGTGCAATTTACTTTCCACTCAAATCTTTCTTCCACCACAGCCATATCAGTGAGGAGAGTTGAGTGTTGGGGAGTTTATCACTTGAAGCACAAGAGCAAGGAGTTCATCATCATCAACACCGTCTATTACCTTTTGGGGGGTGGTGCCTCCTAGATTGGTTAGGTGTCGCTTGGGAGCCTCCGTCGTGATGTGGAGTTGAACCAAGAAGTTTGTAAGGGCAAGGAGATCGCCTACTTCGTGAAGATCTACCCCGAGTAAGGCTAGTCCTCCGTGGGCGTAGGCCATGATGGAATAGACAAGGTTGCTTCTTCGTGGACCCTTCGTGGGTGGAGCCCTCCGTGGACTCGCGCAGCCGTTACCCTCCGTGGGTTGAAGTCTCCATCAACGTGGATGTACGATAGCACCACCTATCGGAACCACGACAAAAATCTTCGTGTCTCCAAACTGCGTTTGATCTTCTCCACCTCTCTTTACTACATGTGCAATTTACTTTCCGCTGCTTATACTCTAGAATTGCATGTGTAGGGTGATACTTGAATTGATCTTAATTGTGAAACTGCCAAAAACTTTGCATGATCAAAAGGCAGATTTTTTATATTGTCAAGTAGTCTAATCACCCCCCCTCTAGACATACTTTCGATCCTACATCTACGTACCCTCGTAGACCGGGAGCGGAAGCGTCTAGTGACGCGGTTGATGTAGTCGAACTTCTTCGCGATCCAACTGATCAAGTACCGAACGTACGGCACCTCCGCGTTTAGCACACGTTCAGCTTGATGACGTCCCACGAGCTCTTGATCCAGTTGAGCTTCACGGGAGGGTTTCGTCAGCACGACGGCGTGGTGACGGATATGATGAAGTTACCGGCGCAGGGCTTCGCCTAAGCACTGCAACGGTATGACCGAGGTGTGTTTCTGTGGAGGGGGGCACCACACACGGTTGGGAGAGATCAACTGATCAACTTGTGTGTCTTAGGGTGCCCCCCTGCCCCCGTATATAAAGGAGCAAGGGGAGGGGCCGGCCAGCCCTTCTATGGCGCGCCAGGGAGGCAATCCTACTAGGAATAGGATTGCAATCCTATTCCTAGTAGGAGTCCACCAAGAAGGAAGAGGTGGAAAGGAAGGAGAGGGAGAGGTGGCGCCCCCCAATCCTAGTCCAACTAGGATTCCCTGGTGGGGCGCCGGCCAGCCTCTATGGGTCGCCTCTCTCCTTTCCTCAAGGCCCACTATGGACCATCCCCCCTCATGGGGGGTTCCGGTAACCCCCTCCGGCAATCCGGTTAAATCCGATACTTTTCCGGAACACTTCCGGTGTCCGAATATAGTCGTCCAATATATCAATCTTTATGTCTCGGACATTCCAAGACTCCTCGTCATGTCCGTGATCTCATCCGGGACTCCGAACTACCTTCGGTACATCAAAACTCATAAACTCATAATACCGATCGTCATCAAACGTTAAGCGTGCGGACCCTACGGGTTCGAGAACTATGTAGACATGACCGAGACTCATCTCCGGTCAATAAACAATAGCGGAACCTGGATGCTCATATTGGTTCCTACATATTCTATGAAGATCTTTATCGGTCAAACCGCATAACAACATACGTTGTTTCTTTTGTCATCGTATGTTACTTGCCCGAGATTCGATCATCGGTATCTCTATACCTAGTTCAATCTCGTTACTATCAAGTATCTTTTCTTGTTCCGTAATACATCATCTCGTGACTAACTCATTAGTCTTTTGCTTGCAAGGCTTATTATGATGTGCATTGCCGAGAGGGCCCAGAGATACCTCTCCGACACTCGGAGTGACAAATCCTAGTCTTGATCTATGCCAACACCACGAACACTTTCGGAGACACCTGTAGAGCATCTTTATGATCACCCAGTTATGTTGTGACGTTTGATAGCACACAAGGTGTTCCTACGGTATTCGGAAGTTGCATAATCTCATAGTCATAGGAACATGTATGAGTCATGAAGAAAGCAATAGCAGTAAAACTAAACGATCATAGTGCTACGCTAACGGATGGGTCTAGTCCATCACATCATTCTCCTAATGATGTGATCCCGTTGATCAAATGACAACTCATGTCTATGGCTAGAAAACATAGCCATCTTTGATCAATGAGTTAGTCTAGTAGAGGCATACTAGGGACATACTATTTTGTCTATGTATTCACACATGTATCAAGTTTCCGGTTAATACAATTCTAGCATGAATAAAAGACATTTATCATTATATAAGGAAATACAAATAACATCTTTATTATTGCCTCTAGGGCATATTTCCTTCAGTCTCCCACTTGAACTAGAGTCAATAATCTAGATTACAAAGTGATGATCCTCACACCCATGGAGTCCTGGTGCTGATCATGTTTTGCCCGTGTAAGAGGCTTAGTCAAAGAGTCTGCAACATTTAGATCCGTATGTATCTTGAAAATCTCTATGTTTCCCTCCTTGACTAGATCGTGGATGGAATTGAAGCATCTTTTGATGTGCTTTGTTCTTTTGTGAAACCTGGATTCCTTAGCCAAGGCTATTGCTCCAGTGTTGTCACAAAAGATTTTCGTTGGACCCGATGCACTAGGTATTGCACCTAGATCGGATATGAACTCCTTCATCCAGACTCCTTCATTTGCTACTTCCGAAGCAGCTATGTATTCCGCTTGACACGTAGATCCCGCCACGACGCTCTGCTTGGAACTGCACCAACTGACAGCTCCACCGTTCAATAAAAATACATATCCGGTTTGTGACTTAGAGTCATCCGGATCAGTGTCAAATCTAGAATCGATGTAACCGTTTACGACGAGCTCTTTGTCACCTCCATATACGAGAAACATATCCTTTGTCCTTTTCAGGTATTTCAGGATGTTCTTGACCGATGTCCAGTGATCCACTCCTGGATTACTTTGGTACCTCCCTGCTAGACTTATAGCAAGGCACACATCAGGTCTGGTACACAACATTGCATACACGATAGATCCTATGGCTGAGGCATAGGGAATGACTTTCATTTTCTCTCTATCTTCTGTAGTGGTCGGGCATTGAGTCTTACTCAACTTCATACCTTGTAATACAGGAAAGAACCCTTTCTTCGACTAATCCATTTTGAACTTCTTCAAAACTTTATCAAGGTATGTGCTTTGTGAAAGTCCAATCAAGCGTCTTGATCTATCTCTATAGATCTTGATGCCTAATATATAAGCAGCTTCACCGAGGTCTTTCATTGAAAAACTCTTATTCAAGTATCCTTTTATGCTATCCAGAAATTCTATATCATTTCCAATCAACAATATGTCATCCACATATAATATTAGAAATGCTACAGAGCTCCCACTCACTTTCTTGTAAATACAGGCTTCTCCAAAAGTCTGTATAAAACCATATGCTTTGATCACTTCATCAAAGCGTATATTCCAACTCCGAGATGCTTGCACCAGCCCATAGATTGATCGTTGGAGCTTGCATACTTTGTTAGCATCTTTTGGATCGACAAAACCTTCTGGTTGCATCATATACAACTCTTCTTTGAGATATCCATTCAGGAATGCAGTTTTGACATCCATTTTCCAGATTTCATAATCATAAAATGTGGCAATTGCTAATATGATTCGGACAGACTTAAGCATCGCTACAGGTGAGAAAGTCTCATCGTAGTCAACTCCTTGAACTTGTCGAAACCCTTTCGCAACAAGTCGAGCTTTGTAAACAGTAACATTACCGTCTGCATCGGTCTTCCTCTTGAAGATCCATTTATTCTCGATGGCTTGCCGGTCATCGGGCAAGTCAACCAAAGTCCATACTTTGTTTTCATACATGGATCCCATCTCAGATTTCATGGCCTCAAGCCATTTTGCGGAATCTGGGCTCATCATCGCTTCCTCATAGTTCGTAGGTTCGTCATGGTCTAGTAACATGACTTCCAGAACTGGGTTGCCGTACCACTCTGGTGCGGAACGTACTCTGGTTGATCTGCGACGTTCAGTAGAAACTTGATCTGAAGTTTCATGATCATCATCATTAGCTTCCTCACTAATTGGTGTAGGAATCACTGGAACAATTTTCTGTGATGTACTACTTTCCAATTCAAGAGAAGGTACAATTACCTCATCAAGTTCTACTTTCCTCCCACTCACTTCCTTCGAGAGAAACTCCTTTTTTAGAAATGATCCATTCTTAGCAACGAATATCTTGCCTTCGGATCTGTGATAGAAGGTGTACCCAACAGTCTCTTTTGGGTATCCTATGAAGACACATTTCTCCGACTTGGGTTCGAGCTTATCAGGTTGAAGCTTTTTCACATAAGCATCGCAGCCCCAAACTTTAAGAAACGACAACTTTGGTTTCTTGCCAAACCATAGTTCATAAGGTGTCATCTCAACGGATTTAGATGGTGCCCTATTTAACGTGAATGCAACTGTCTCTAAAGCATAACCATAAAACAATAGTGGTAAATCGGTAAGAGACATCATAGATCGCACCATATCCAATAAAGTACGGTTACGACGTTCGGACACACCATTGCGTTGTGGTGTTCCGGGTGGCGTGAGTTGTGAAACTATTCCACATTGTTTCAAATGAAGACCAAACTCGTAACTCAAATATTCTCCTCCATGATCAGATCGTAGAAACTTTATTTTCTTGTTACGATGATTCTCTACTTCACTCTGAAATTCTTTGAACTTTTCAAATGTTTCAGACTTGTGCTTTATTAAGTAGATATACCCATATCTGCTCAAATCATCAGTGAAGGTCAGAAAATAACGATACCCGCCGCGAGCTTCAACACTCATTGGCCCACATACATCAGTATGTATGATTTCCAACAAATCTGTTGCTCGCTCCATAGTTCCGGAGAACGGAGTTTTAGTCATCTTGCCCATGAGGCATGGTTCGCAAGCACCAAGTGATTCATAATCAAGTGAATAAAAAAGCCCATCACTATGGAGTTTCTTCATGCGCTTTACACCAATATGACCTAAACGGCAATGCCACAAATAAGTTGCACTATCATTATTAACCTTGCATCTTTTGGCTTCAATATTATGAATATGTGTATCACTACAATCGAGATCCAATAAGAATAGACCGCTCTTCAAGGGTGCATGGCCATAAAAGATATTATTCATAAAAATAGAACAACCATTATTCTCTGATTTAAATGAATAACCGTCTCGCAATAAACAAGATCCAGATATAATGTTCATGCTCAACGCTGGCACCAAATAACAATTATTTAGGTCTAAAACTAATCCCGAAGGTAGATGTAGAGGTAGTGTGCCGACGGCGATCACATCAACTTTGGAACCATTTCCCACGCGCATCGTCACCTCGTCCTTAGCTAATCTTCGTTTAATCTGTAGTCCCTGTTTCGAGTTACAAATACTAGCAACCGAACCGGTATCAAATACCCAGGTACTACAACGAGCATTAGTAAGGTACACATCAATAACATGTATATCACATATACCTTTGTTCACCTTGCCATCCTTCTTATCCGCCAAATACTTGGGGCAGTTCCGCTTCTAGTGTCCAGTCCCTTTGCAGTAGAAGCACTCAGTTTCAGGCTTGGCTCCAGACTTGGGTTTCTTCACGGGAGTAGCAACTGTCTTGCTATTCTTCTTGAAGCTCCCCTTCTTTCCCTTGCCCTTTTTCTTGAAACTAGTGGTCTTGTTAACCATCAACACTTGATGCTCCTTTTTGATTTCTACCTCCGCAGCTTTGAGCATAGCGAAGAGATCGGGAATCGTCTTTTGCATCCCTTGCATATTATAGTTCATCACGAAGCCTTTATAGCTTGGTGGCAGTGATTGAAGAACTCTATCAATGACACTATCCTCGTCAACTTTGCAACCAAGTTGAGTCATATGATTGTAGTACCCAGACATTCTGAGTAAGTGTTCACTGATAGAACTATTCTCCTCCATCTTGCAGCTGTAGAACTTATTGGAAATCTCATATTTCTCAATCTGGGCATTTGCTTGAAATATGAACTTCAACTCCTGGAACATCTCATATGGTCCATGACGTTCAAAACGTCGTTGAAGTCCCGGTTCTAAGCCGTAAAGCATGCCACACTGAACTATCATGTAGTCATCAGACCGCGTCTGCCAGACGTTGAAAGCGTCTAGATTAGCGGGAGGGGGCTTGTCACCTAGCGGTGCTTCAAGGACATAATTCTTCTGTGCAGCAATGAGGATAATCCTCAAGTTACGGACCTGATGGGCCTCGAACCCCTCGTTGGTTACCCCAAGTGGAAGGTGTAAGATGCAGTAAGTAGAAGTGTTTTCCCTTAGCAAAGATGCCAAGGATCGAATCCCCAGAGACTCCTAGGTTCAACAAGTAGGTGTCAATTGCTACGGCGCCAGATTAGTAGCAATCAACGTGGACCTGCACACAGATACAAATAACTTTGCTCCCAACGAGTACAGAGAGGTTGTCAATCCCTCCGGCCTTGTAGTTCACAAAGGATTAAAAGCAATGATAGTAGTGATAGATAGTTTTTGCAATAGTAAGTAAATAGCGAAAAGTAAATAGTGGATGTGATCAATGATGGTAATATGGACCGGAGTCTCGTGATGTTCGCTAGTGATGTCTCTCTCCCAAAAGACGATAAAACAGCTATGTGAGGTAAACAAATTACAGCTGGGTAATTGACAGGACCACGAACGCAAACCAATGCTGACTACATTGCAAGAAAGGTTGAGGTTCAAAGCATGGGCGGTACGCCAAAGTAAGTAGACCGAAATCCATCAATATCTACTACTAATCATCCACCTTGAGATATCTATCCAGAACATCTCGCTAGTATTAAGTTGCGAGTCCCACCCATAGTGTAAACTCAATGCAACAGACAACTGCATTAAAAGAACTTTGTGTAAAGTAAACAATCCTTGCACCCGCGGGCACAAGCACCGTTGTGTTCCCCCTTGTGGCAACAGCACATCCCCTAGACTCATGTTTCTGTCACTCAAGCTAGTCATCGAGGGGCATGAACCCACAATCGAGCATAACGTTCCCTCTTGGAGTCACTACCTATTACTCGGCCAAAGCAATAAATAACAACGGAGAACATGCAAGAATTACTTATGAACTAAAATATAAAAGAGGTGAATCAAATATGTTACTCAAGATCAATCTGAACATAATCTCATAATCCATCGGATCCCAGCAAACTCAACATAGCAACATCATAAGGATTACATAGGTGCCTCGATCATGTAGGGCAGCTCACGAGGACTAATTAGTGAAGCACAAGAACCGGAGGAGAACATCACATAGCTACTGGTCATGGACTCATGGTCCAAGGGAGACTACTCACGAGTCATCCGGGAGGCGTCCATGGTGGTGGAGAAGCTCCCGGTGGTGATCCTCCCCTCCGGCAGGGTGCCGGGAAGAGTTCTCCTGGTGCTCCCGATCTTGGAAGCGGCGGCGGCGGCGGAACAGAGATGGGATCGCGAAAAGAGTTCCTGTTCTGAGGGTTACGGAGGACCCTTTAAATATATGTCAAAGTAGGGCACCGGGGGAGTTTTGGGGGGCCCAGGCGCCCCCCCGGCGCGGCCCAGGGGGGGGCGCCGCCAGGGCGCCTGGAGCCCTGGTGCCCCCCCCCCCCCAGGCTGCCCTTCGGACGCAGTGTTGTTTCCGAAACGCTGATTTTTTATATAATTTTTCTGGATTTTTCTGGGCAGTTCTCGAAACGTGAAAACCTGAAATACAAAAACAGCCGAAAACAGAAACTGGCACTGGGGTGCACTGGATTAGTAAGTTAGTCCAAATATGATCAAAAGTGTATGGAAGTGTATGAATATCCACTACAAGGATACCCACCATAAAGCAACACATATTCTACAACGGTTTAACTGTATGTTGCAAAATTGACCATAGATACGCATATAAGCATTGCACGTTATGCGTTGTACAGTTATACCTCGTGACCCTATTGTAGTACAAGTAAAGCCCAATGCACTACCCAGCCTCTTTCTTGTAATAGCCCAGCCCAAATTGTCTTCCACAAATAATCTAGGTCGCTCTCTCCCCACCCTCCACATATTCCTTAGGCTCCCACGCCGGCCGCCGCCCCTTGTGGCTGCGACCAACCCCCATCTGGCGCGCCGCCCCTCTTCACTCCGCCGCGGTCCTCCATCCCGGCGGCGGCCAGTACCACTCCTGTGTGACCCTGCAGCCCGGTGCGCCACCTCTCGTCACCACTCCCCTGCATGTGGTCCTCTCCTCCGTCTCGACGCGCCGCCAGCACCTCTCCCCCGCGACTCTGCATCCCGGCGCGCCGCCCCTCGTCGCCCCTCCCCTGTGACCATTGGCGAATCCAAGGTACGGCCTTGAATCTGCTCAACCCTGCCCGCCGGGTTTGAGAAATTGTTTTTTTATCACAAGCCCATGAACGGCAGGAACACATGTTTGATCCCTAGGTATGCAGTGAAGGTGGCGGCCAAAGATTTGATTTGTTTATCCGGTGTTCCTGCAAGATGGTCTTGACTCTTGAGAGCTGACAAGATCTGTTTGGCTTAAGAAAATTCTGTAGTTCTTTCTGCATCTGAGTTCATGTCAAGGTCTCATGGAGGTAAGCTTCTATATGTTTGTTTGGCAGGCGAGCCAATAAGTTACTTAAGCTTATGATTTTTACCTTTTGTTCTTCATCCATTAGGTATACTAGTTGTCAACCCGTGCAGACCCGTGCATCTGCATGGGCTATTATGAAAAAGCATGTAGAAATTTAACCTAAGAGTTTGTCCTTAACGGATTGAACTTTTATGGCAAAACTGCTACAAAGAGATTGACCGATTAGGTTCTCATTACCATTTAGAATCCATATCAAATATTTGAATTGCTGAAGTCTTGTGGTAACCATGGATTTTCCTACTCACAAATGTGAACTCATTATAATTAATTAATGGTCGCATACCTGAAACAAAAAAAGGATGGCATTGGAACAACCCAAAGGATGTCCTTATGGTTTGATATCCATACCTAATATCTCAAACTTCATTGATTGCTGTGGAGAGCGTGGCTTAGGTGTCAAGTAAATACGGCTCAAGGATTACGTACCTGAAACAAAAGGAACCAATCATATATTACCTTATAATATATGGGTGCCCTTGTTGCCAAAAAACGTGAAGTGCTCCCACTCAAAGCTGATCCAGCGATGAGTGGATTGCACATATAGAACACCAAGCTGATTCTTAGTAAATATTATAGTTAAGCTAACCTTCCACTGATCCTGCTAGATTATATATTTGTCCAAGACTGTATTCTACACATAGAAATGAGATCAATGGTGGGCATTTGGATTTGCTATTTTCTTCAAACCATAGTTTGTTAGTTGTTCCTTGCTGCAGTGCTTCGCCACATAGTACTATGTTTTAGACTCCCTCACCTATACTAATTACGTATTACTCCCTCCGTTCCTAAATACATGTCTTTTTAAAGATTCTAATGCGGACTACATACAGAGCAAAATGAGTGAATCTAGACTCTAAAATATGTCTATATATATCCATATCTATTCTTTATTAAAATCTCTAAAAATACATATATTTAGGAATGGAGGGAGTATCATATAGTGTGGGAAGTTGATGCAGTGTTACATTCAACATATTTTGCATGTACGACACTAATTTTGAGTAATCACAAACATGAGCTCACCAAATAGTAGCATATTTATTAGGGCCATATTAAACTATAAAGCTATTTCATGTAGTCTTCAAAAGGAGTTGTTGTTTTTTGCATGATATCGGATGAGTAATTCCAGGATAAACTACGTTGGTTTCTGCCAAAGAAATCAACTCAATGTGGCAGTTTGCCGTATGAAGCAATAAGAGACGTACCATTGAAACGCCACATACAGCAAAGGCTGGTGATCAAACCATCAAACCCCGTGAGGGACACCACTAAATGAGTCGAGATCATTGAGCTGATCTTCACCATGGCCGTTAGCACATGATGCATGCTGATCGGAGTGCAAAGAGCTAATCAACCCTGTTTGGATCAGGAGTACTCGGCAATTCACTGAAGATGTCCTAGTGCATGGGACACAACTTGTTCAAAAGTAAGGTGCAGCCTTACGTATGCTCCTTTAGAAATTGACGAAGACTTCTTCGTGCCCGTGCCATACTGTGTGTGTAAGTTCTCTTCTCCCGACATGCTATGTCTCCATCGGGAGACCCGTCACCTTGCTGAGAGTTGGCCTCCTTCCTGGACCTCAAATCCAACTGGGCTGAAATTCCATCTAAATATATGAAAACTCATCATCACATTTTCTACAAATGTCAGATATAAACATCTGAATATTGGAACTGCGATAGAAAGATAACATGTATTACTAAAAACAAAGTAAGACATCATAGATTCCATGGTTACAATTACAGTAAATTTTATTATGAAGGTTTCGTATAAAAAAGATAATATATCTAGATCCATTGCCAAATACAACAAATGAACCATATTTAACAGTGACATGCATGTATAAATCAATATGCCACACATATATCTCAATTTTTGCACCTGCAATAGTACTAAAATCTCACAAATCCATCAAAACATATAGTGTACAGTATTAGACATGATCTTGACAAATCCAGGAAGTTCGTAATATATTAAATGTCAAATGTACATGATAATATTTGATGCGAAGGCATCATACTATATTCTTAATCCTGAACATACAAATTATTTGTTCAACATGAAGATGACCTAAGATTTATCACATATTAGAACAAAACATATACAACATCTAATTCACTTCCTTATGAAAAAAGTCGGTATACCTTCTATAAACTGGTTGACAGTGGTCAATTTCTAGATGTAGAGAACGCTACTTACCTAGCTTGCTGCAGGTCCGCAACAAATGTGATTCAGATGCTTACGTACAATCCTTGTAACTTGCACTAAGATCAAAGCAATAAATTATTCATTCATATCTTGAAGTTAGATAGAGCTGTCCAGCACACAATGATTGAAAACTATTTCTATTATTTTCTCATAAACATGCTAAGAATGCTCTTGCTTTCATACAAATATCACAGCAGAGAACACACATTGCTAATTTGAATACTGTTTGTAGTTTTCACCCTCGTAAAGCTGATGAGTGTGAATGAATATTATGGAGAACTTTCTTCAGCAGCAAGGTCTGTACTCTGTATTGATACATCATGCAGCAACACACTGTTTGTGGTGTTTTCTTGATGAGATAACAACGACATTACTTCATTTTACTAAATAATAAGCTAGTGAACTTATGTCTTCTCTTTACATATACTTTTCTCAGGCCTACAAATTTCATAATGCAGGCAGGGGTTTGGAAGTGCATGCTGCAGTATATATATGGTGGATTTGTCAAATGGTGTATGTGAAAAGTAAGTTTCCATATGCTGCCGAGCAATAAATCATATATAACTTATTGATTTACGCATAATAAGAAGTGTTGGTCTAACTCTAACTCTCCTCCCACCTGATTATATATACTATTAAAAAGTTTGCTTATGACTTTGAAATCTTCCTTACCACCTCTCATTAATCATTTTTAAGTGCTGCACAGTCCGATCAACAAAAGGAAAGTTCTGCAATGAAGAAATAAGCTACGTACATACATGCTAGATGAGTTTGAACCTTTGTGGTTCTTCTAAAGGTATGTAAGCCACTTGACAACAGGGACTTGAAAGCTACTATTGGACATGAAAGACGACAGATATGCATAACTTCGCTCAAAAGTGTAGGTAATGTATATTTGTGACTCCCCAACTTTGCCTTTTGTTCAAGATATTCAGTATTTATGCACATTTATGAAGCAAAAAACACAAGATACATGTGTGTGCTGAAAACTGATGTATCTAATGTATTAAAAAATCACTTCACTTATTTATTTATTTATAGCAATTTCACTGTTTCCTAGAGGGAAAAATATGGATAGTAGAATGACCTTACTAGCCTTTTTCCAATGTTTGAAGAACGGCGATAGGAATTTAAATCACAAATCAAATATTTGCAAGCTAAGATTTTGTAATTCTTTCATTGTTACAATTGCAGTAATATTTGTACGTGACTAATATCCTGCCGCTATCACTACTTGCATCATGTCAATGCCATATGTGTTAACGGTTCATTTTGTTTTTATGTTTGTAGATTCAAAAGAAAAAAATCGATTATAAGGGTGCGTGGAAAGTCTAGTGCAATGATGATGATGATGATCATGATGATGATGATGATGATGATGATGATGATGATGATATTCATGATGAAGATGATGATGGATGCTTTCACTCTTAGTTAAGCTATTGGATGATGTTAAATTTTAGTTAAGTTATAGGGATGTTGATGGATGCTTTCAATTTAAGTTTCGTTGTCAAGAAAATATTTAGATTATGCATCACATTTGGATGATGTTCCTCCTGTAATATCTAGTATTGTAATCCAACAATTTTATTTGATATATATACAATTTGTTCCTCCTGAGAGTATATTCTCTTGTTTTTTCTTCACTTGAAATACACAATTATCACCATTATGTGGAGCATTAATTTAATCGTCGACAATAAATAAATATGAAAAATAATATTATTCACATTATATATGTACCAACGCTTGAAGCCTTGCACGTTGTTTGTTGCCAAGCAACGGGATTTTGATTCATGTGCATTAATCACCAACATATATAAGCGTTGCATGATTTTGTTTTATGTGTTGCATTCTTGCAACGGTTCAATTTACCAACGGTGGTATAAGCGTTGCACTATGCTTTAGCAACACTGGATAAGGCAACGCATCCCAAACCGTTGGTAAAGGCGCTAACAACGCATATATGAACTTGTAGATACGGATAGAAGCGTTGCTATAGGGGGGTTCATGTTGTAGTGATCATAGCAATATCACCCAAAAGTGACATGGAGCAAGCAGAAATTATAGATACGTTTTGGACGTATCAACATCCCCAAGCTTAATTCCTGCTCGTCCTCGAGTAGGTAAATGATAACAAGAATAATTTCTGAGGTGACATGCTATTAACCATATAGGACTTTTTCATAGTCATATGACAAAAGCTTACGGAGACAATGATTCTAAAGTAATTAAGTTGCCTCAAGAGAAAATCACAAATGAATGAAAGTTTTACAATATGAAACTGAAACATCAAAAAGATTTGCAATGAACATGATGTGAAAATATGATATAGTGATATCTAGCTTGCCCCCTTTAGTGATGCAAAACATAAATGCAGGGGCACCTTCAAGGTTTAAGTGATGACTAGATACAATCATTTCAGAATAAACGATATCACAATCATGCAAAAGACAATGCTACTTTGGGACAATGCACATTACACTCAGAATGACAATCATGCTCTCAGTAGTTGGTGCTTTAACATAAAGGTAAAAGAATGGTTATGTGCTAGAGCTTTTTATTTTGAAAACATGGAAGCAATTGTGTCAACGGTAGTAGTACTTCATATGTGTCATGCATAAAACATCTTATAAGTTGCAAGCCTCATGCATTGTATACTAATAGTGCTCGCACCTTGTCCTAATTAGCTCGGATCTCCATGGGTTATCATTGCATTACATATGTTTCAACCAAGTGTCACAAAGGGGTACCTCTATGCCACCTGTACAAAGGTCCAAGGAGATAGATCGCATTTGATTTCTCGTTTTTGATAGATCTCAACTTGAGGACATCCATACCGGGACAACATAGAAAATAGATGATGGACTCCTCTTTAATGCATAAGCATATTCTCATGAGAGATTGAGGATTAAGGTCCAAGCTAAAACTTCCACCATGATGCATGGCTTTGGTTGGCGGCCCAATGTTCTTCTCTAACAATATGCATATTCATTCAACCCACGGTAAATCGCCCTTACTTCAGACAAGACGAACATGCATAGCAACTCACATGATATTCAACAAAAGTGTGACAGTTGATGGCGTCCCCAGAAACATGGTTACCGCTCAGCAAGCAACTTATAAGAAATAAGATACATAAGCAACATATTCTTTACCACAATAGTTTTTAGGCTACTTTCCCATGAGCTATGTATTGCATGGTTAGTTTGCTTAGTACAGGTGGAGGTTAGCAAAAAGACTGGGAGCGACCAACTAAGAGAGCAATGACGGTCATAATCATGCAGAGCGACAAAGCAATATTGAATCAGGCATGGTAGTTATATCGCTACTCAGAAATAAAAGATCATCAAGGCTTGACAGACTTTCTTTACAGTCTTGAATATGCGTGAGCATACGCCAAGTCAATCAAAATAAATTCTCGAAGGAAGATATTACTAAACCATACCACATCATAGGCAAACAAACCAAGTTGGTACTCCAATAACACATTGGGAATCCCCCAGCTATTTGAGATTAACCATAAGAAAACCTGAACTACTAAGCACCATCATGCAAGTAGCATCTTTATCATAGACACATTAACCAATGCAACGAAAGCAAACTCTCTTAATAAGGTGAGCATGGTAATTAAAGAGAGTTCAAGCAACCAACTAAATAAAAGCTCTTGAAAAGATAAGCATGAATACTAAGAGCTGAGAACGATAGTAGCTATTAAAAGACAAAGAACACACACAGCATAGATAGACATGAAAATTCTATGTTATGTTCTAGGTAGAGGTGGAGCGTGTTTCTCTCCCACATAAAGGAATGCTGGGTTCCGACTCGTTATGAAAAACTAAAAAGAAAACTAAAAGCAAGACGCTCCAAGCATAGCACATAACACATGAAGTGATAAAAATATAGCGAAACGAAAGACGAACTGATAATGTTGATGGAGAAGGGGATGCACGGGGGCATCCCCAAGCTTAGACGCTTGAGTCTCCTTGAATATTTCTTGGGGGTGCACGGGGGCATCCCCAAGCTTGAGCGCTTGACACTCCTGAATATGTTTATCATCTTCCCTCGCACACTTGAAAACTCCCTTCATACATAACTCATCATAATCTGATTAGCGAGGTTAGTACCCTTAATAAAATAATTATACCTTGCCGGAAATAAAGATATTCTTGAAGTTCTACTGTTTCTCAAGATTGCCAAAAGGTTTTTGCAAAGAAAAAGCAAGTTCTTAATTTGCAAAGTGAAGGTAAGGCAAAACAGGACAGAATCTGTGAAAAACAGAACAGCAGGAAGTAATTGATCTGTTCGGGATACTTCTGCAACTCAAATCAAAAAACTCAGAACTGACGCACGAAAGACAATTATATAGAGAACGCTTTCGAAAAAATTCAGACCAAAAAGATGATCTGGTGATTTTATACAAATTTTTCTATCCAAGGACAGAATCTGTTTCCTGGACAGCACCTTAGAACTTTTGAACTTTCTAGCAATCAGAGGCTATACTTGGCACAAATAGGAAAAGTAAAGATACAATGATGATTCTACAGCAGTAAACAACATCAAGACACAACAAAAGCAAAAATTTATTCATGTGGGCTGCCTCCCAAAAGCGCTTTCTTTTATGCCTTTAAGCTAGGCATAATGCATAGATCAAGTTTTATCAAGAGTAAAAGAATAACTAGCCCGTACAACGGACTCAAAAGGTAACTTGATCTTCTTACGAGGGAAGTGTTCCATCCCTTTCTTGAGAGGAAACTGAAATTTTATATTACCCTCTTTCATGTCAATGACAGCACCAACGGTGCGCAAAAAGGGACGTCCCAAAATAATTGGACATGAAGGATCACATTCAATATCCATAATAGTGAAATCAACGGGCACATAATTATCATTGACAACAATAAGAACATCGTCGATCCTCCCCAAAGGTTTCTTTATGGAAGAATCAACGAGACGAACACCAAAAGAACAAGAATCATAAGGTTTCAATTTAAGCATATCATATATCCTTTTGGGCATAACAGAGGTACTAGCACCAACATCACATAATGCATAACAAGAGAAGTCATTCAAATTAATTTTTTCATAGGATCCCAACCATCTTCTAGCTTTCTAGGTATGGAGGCTACTACTCTAAGTTTCTCCTCCCTAGCTTTGATGAGAGCATTAGTGATATGCTCTGTGAAGGCAAGGTTAAGCGTGCTAGTGCGGGGATCTCTAGACATCTTGTGAAGGAAATGAATAACTTCTGTAAGAGTGCAATTATCAAAATCAAGGTCACGAGCATCAAGTAAAGTGGTAGTGGTGTCCTTAAGGTTCACTTGTTTGGTAGTTTCTATAGTTATAGCATCACCATTAATAGGTCCATTGGGACCAGGAGTACATTGGGTGCCAAGAGTGTGAACATCCTCAATAACTTGGATAGTAGAAACAGTGTGGTGGGTAGGAAGGCTCTTAATTCTTTCCTCTTCCTCCCTTTCTCTAGCCCATCTTTCTTTAAGCTTAGCCATCATCCTAATGTTTTCATTAATTTGCACTTGAGTAGCATTAATAGGGATGACTTCCCTCTCCTTAAGTGGAGAAGTTTCAATTTTTAGCAATTTTACCTCATTGGCTAAGTGGTCTACCTTAAAAGAAAGATCATCTAGTTTATGTAGTTTCTCTTCTACATTCTTATTAAAGGCTTTTTGGGTAGTGATGAAATCTCTAAGCATGGTCTCTAGTTCAGTATTGGAGTTCTTGGTACTAGGATAAGCATTGTTGTTCCCATAAGAGTTAGAGGGGAACTGTCTAGGATTGCTACCAAAGTTACTCCTATAATCATTGTTGTTAAAATTGTTTCTAGAGATAAAGTTCACATCTACTTGTTCTTGAGCAATCAAAGAATTTAAAGGAACATCACGAGGATCAACAGTAGATTGCTTCGAAAGTAGAGACATGATCAAGTCAACTTTTTCATTGAGGGAGGAAATCTCCTCGACAGAGTTTACCTTCCTACCTGTTGGAGCGCGTTCGGTGTGCCATTGGGAATAGTTGGTCATCATCTCATCGAGAAGCTTCATGGCAGCACCAAGTGTAGTTGACATAAAAGTTCCTCCCGCGGCCGAATCTAACAAGTTCCGCGAGGTAAAGTTCAAGCCTGCATAAAAAGTTTGGATAACCATCCAAGTAGTCAAACCGTGAGTAGGGCAGTTCTTAATAAGAGATTTCATACGTTCCCAAGCTTGGGCAACGTGTTCATTATCCAATTGTTTAAAATTCATTATGTTACTTCTAAGTTGGATAATTTTAGCAGGTGGATAGTATTTTCCAATAAAAGCATCTTTTCACTTGTCCCATGAATCTATGCTATTTCTAGGCAAAGACTGAAACCAAATTTTAGCTCCTCCTCTCAAGGAGAAAGGAAAAAGCTTAAGCTTAACAATATTACCATCTATTTCTTGGTACTTTTGCATATCACAAAGTTCAACAAAGTTGTTCAAGTGTAAAGCAGCATCATCTCCAGCACCGGAGAATTGTTCTCTCATGACTAAGTTCAGTAAAGCAGGTTTAATTTCATAAGAAGGTGCTGAAGTGGCAAGTGTAGTGATAGGTGTGCTGATAAAGTCATCGTTGTTGTTACTAGTGAAGTCACACAACTTGGTGTTCTCGGTGGAACCCATAGAAGCAAGCAAGCAAGATAACTATTTTTGTGATTTTCGATAAAAAGGAACTAAAGCAAAAATGAAAGGTAAACTAACAAGACTAAAAAGCAAAGGTAAAAGATAGCATGCAACTCCCCTATCCTGAAGAGTGGAGTCCCCGGCAACGGCGCCAGAAAATACTCCTTGATGGGCCTCGAACCCCTCGTTGGTTACCCCAAGTGGAAGGTGTAAGATGCAGTAAGTAGAAGTGTTTTCCCTTAGCAAAGATGCCAAGGATCGAATCCCCAGAGACTCCTAGGTTCAACAAGTAGGTGTCAATTGCTACGGCGCCAGATTAGTAGCAATCAACGTGGACCTGCACACAGATACAAATAACTTTGCTCCCAACGAGTACAGAGAGGTTGTCAATCCCTCCGGCCTTGTAGTTCACAAAGGATTAAAAGCAATGATAGTAGCGATAGATAGTTTTTGCAATAGTAAGTAAATAGCGAAAAGTAAATAGTGGATGTGATCAATGATGGTAATATGGACCGGAGTCTCATGATGTTCGCTAGTGATGTCTCTCTCCCAAAAGACGATAAAACAGCTATGTGAGGTAAACAAATTACAGCTGGGCAATTGACAGGACCACGAACGCAAACCAATGTTGACTACATTGCAAGAAAGGTTGAGGTTCAAAGCATGGGCGGTACGCCAAAGTAAGTAGACCGAAATCCATCAATGTCTACTACTAATCATCCACCTTGAGATATCTATCCAGAACATCTCGCTGGTATTAAGTTGCGAGTCCCACCCATAGTGTAAACTCAATGCAACAGACAACTGCATTAAAAGAACTTTGCGTAAAGTAAACAATCCTTGCACCCGCGGGCACAAGCACCGTTGTTTTCCCCCTTGTGGCAACAGCACATCCCCTAGACTCATGTTTCTGTCACTCAAGCTAGTCATCGAGGGGCATGAACCCACAATCGAGCATAACGTTCCCTCTTGGAGTCCCTACCTATTACTCGGCCAAAGCAATAAATAACAACGGAGAACATGCAAGAATTACTTATGAACTAAAATATAAAAGAGGTGAATCAAATATATTACTCAAGATCAATCTGAACATAATCTCATAATCCATCGGATCCCAGCAAACTCAACATAGCAACAGCATAAGGATTACATAGGTGCCTCGATCATGTAGGGCAGCTCACGAGGACTAATTAGTGAAGCACAAGAACGGGAGGAGAACATCACATAGCTACTGGTCATGGACTCATGGTCCAAGGGAGACTACTCACGAGTCATCCGGGAGGCGTCCATGGTGGTGGAGAAGCTCCCGGTGGTGATCCTCCCCTCCGGCAGGGTGCCGGGAAGAGTTCTCCTGGTGCTCCCGATCTTGGAAGCGGCGGCGGCGGCGGAACAGAGATGGGATCGCGAAAAGAGTTCCTGTTCTGAGGGTTACGGAGGACCCTTTAAATATATGCCAAAGTAGGGCACCGGGGGAGTTTCGGGGGGCCCAGGCGCCCCCCCGGCGCGGCCCAGGGGGGGCGCCGCCAGGGCGCCTGGAGCCCTGGTGGCCTCCCCAAGGCTGCCCTTCGGACGCAGTGTTGTTTCCGAAACGCTGATTTTTTATATAATTTTTCTGGATTTTTCTGGGCAGTTCTCGAAACGTGAAAACCTGAAATACAAAAACAGCCGAAAACAGAAACTGGCACTGGGGTGCACTGGATTAGTAAGTTAGTCCAAATATGATCAAAAGTGTATGGAAGTGTATGAATATCATAGCAATATCACCCAAAAGTGGCATGGAGCAAGCAGAAATTATAGATACGTTTTGGACGTATCAGGACCCAGTCCGTGTAATTGCTACCATCATCTTTCAACTTAGCTTTCTCTAGGAATGCATTAAAATTCAAAGGAACGGTAGCACGGGCCATTGATCTACAACAACATAGATATGCAAAAACTATCAGGACTAAGTTCATGATAAATTAAAGTTCAATTAATCATATTACTTAAAGAACTCCCACTTAGATAGACATCCCTCCGGTCATCTAAATGATCACGTGATCCAAATCAACTAAACCATGTCCGATCATCACGTGAGATGGAGTAGTTTCAATGGTGAACATCTTATGTTGATCATATCTACTATATGATTCACGCTCAACCTTTCGGTTTCCAGTGTTCCGAGGCCATATCTGCATATGCTAGGCTCGTCAAGTTTAACCCGAGTATTCTGTGTGTGCAAAACTGGCTTACACCCGTTGTATTTGAACGTAGAGCTTATCACACCCGATCATCACGTGGTTTCTCGGCACGACGAACTTTCGCAACGGTGCATACTCAGGGAGAACACTTATACCTTGAAATTTAGTAAAGGATCATCTTATAATGCTACCGTCGTACTAAGCAAAATAAGAAGCATAATAAGATAAACATCACATGCAATCAAAATATGTGACATGATATGGCCATCATCATCTTGTGCTTTTTATCTCCATCTCCAAAGCACCGTCATGATCACCTTCGTCACCGGCGCGACACCTTGATCTCCATCGTAGCATCGTTGTCGTCTCGCCAATTATTGCTTCTACGACTATCGCTACCGCTTAGTGATAAAGTAAAGCAATTACATGGCGATTGCATTTCATACAATAAAGCGACAACCAGATGGCTCCTGCCAGTTGCCGATAACTTTACAAAACATGATCATCTCATACACAACCATATAACTCATCATGTCTTGACCATATCACATCACAACATGCCCTGCAAAAACAAGTTAGACGTCCTCTACTTTGTTGTTGCAAGTTTTACGTGGCTGCTACGGGCTTAGCAAGAACCGTTCTTACCTACACATACAAAAACCACAACGATGTTTCGTCAAGTATGTGCTATTTTAACCTTCACAAGGACCGGGCGTAGCCACACTTGATTCAGCTAAAGTGAGAGAGACAAACACCCGCCAGTCACCTTTAAGCAACGAGTGCTCATAACGGTGAAACCAGTTTCGCGTAAGCGTACACATAATGTCGGTCCAGGCCGCTTCATCTCACAATACCGCCGAAGCAAAGTATGACATGCTAGTAAGCAGTATGACTAGTATCGCCCACAACTCATTGTGTTCTACTCGTGCATATCATCTACGCATAGACCTGGCTCATGATGCCACTTTGGAGAACGTAGTATTTTCAAAATTTTCCTACGATCACGCAAGATCTATCTACTAGATGCATAGCAACGAGGGGAAGAGTGTGTCTACATACCCCTCGTAGACCGGGAGCGGAAGCGTCTAGTGACGCGGTTGATGTAGTCGAACTTCTTTGCGATCCAACCGATCAAGTACCGAACGTACGGCACCTCCGTGTTCAGCACACGTTCAGCTTGATGACGTCCCACGAGCTCTTGATCCAGTTGAGCTTCACGGGAGAGTTTCGTCAGCACGACGGCGTGGTGACGGATATGATGAAGTCACCGGTGCAGGGCTTCGCCTAAGCACTGCAACGGTATGACCGAGGTGTGTTTCTGTGGAGGGTGGCACCGCACACGGTTGGGAGAGATCAACTGATCAACTTGTGTGTCTTAGGGTGCCCCCCTGCCCCCGTATATAAAGGAGCAAGGGGAGGGGCCGGCCAGCCCTTCTATGGCGCGCCAGGGAGGCAATCCTACTAGGAATAGGATTGCAATCCTATTCCTAGTAGGAGTCCACCAAGAAGGAAGAGGGGGAAAGGAAGGAGAGGGAGAGGTGGCGCCCCCAATCCTAGTCCAACTAGGATTCCCTAGTGGGGCACCGGCCAGCCTCTATGGGCTTCCTCTCTCCTTTCCTCAAGGCCCACTATGGACCATCCCCCCTC
This sequence comes from Secale cereale, assembly GCA_902687465.1. Lineage (NCBI taxonomy): Eukaryota > Viridiplantae > Streptophyta > Magnoliopsida > Poales > Poaceae > Secale > Secale cereale. Next base: position 21,625,574 of record LR738709.1, read on the forward strand.
GTGGGGGGTTCCGGTAACCCCCTCCGGCAATCCGGTTAAATCCGAAACTTTTTCGGAACACTTCCGGTGTTCGAATATAGTCGTCCAATATATCAATCTTTATGTCTCGGACATTCCGAGACTCCTCGTCATGTCCGTGATCTCATCCGAGACTCCAAACTACCTTCGGTACATCAAAACTCATAAACTCATAATACCGATCGTCATCAAACGTTAAGCGTGCGGACCCTACGGGTTCGAGAACTATGTAGACATGACCGAGACTCATCTCCGGTCAATAACCAATAGTAGAACCTGGATGCTCATATTGGTTCCGACATATTCTATGAAGATCTTTATCGGTCAAACCGCATAACAACATACGTTGTTCCTTTTGTCATCGGTATGTTACTTGCCCGAGATTCGATCATCGGTATCTCTATACCTAGTTCAATCTCGTTACTGGCAAGTCTCTTTACTCGTTCCGTAATACATCATCTCATGACTAACTCATTAGTCTTTTGCTTGCAAGGCTTATTATGATGTGCATTACCGAGAGGGCCCAGAGATACCTCTCCGACACTCGGAGTGACAAATCGTAGTCTTGATCTATGCCAACACCACGAACACTTTCGGAGACACCTGTAGAGCATCTTTATGATCACCCAGTTACTTTGTGACGTTTGGTAGCGCACAAGGTGTTCCTACGGTATTCGGAAGTTGCATAATCTCATAGTCATAGGAACATGTATGAGTCATGAAGAAAGCAATAGCAGTAAAACTAAACGATCATAGTGCTACGCTAACGGATGGGTCTAGTCCATCACATCATTCTCCTAATGATGTGATCCCATTGATCAAATGACAACTCATGTCTATGGCTAGGAAACATAGCCATCTTTGATCAATGAGCTAGTCTAGTAGAGGCATACTAGGGACATACTATTTTGTCTATGTATTCACACATGTATCAAGTTTCTGGTTAATACAATTCTAGCATGAATAAAAGACAATTATCATGATATAAGGAAATACAAATAACATCTTTATTATTGCCTCTAGGGCATATTTCCTTCAATGCGTTGCTTCGTAAGGGGCTGATTTGGATCCATGTGTTTCAGGCTATGGTTAGGTTTACCTTAATACTTCTTCTGTAGTTGCGGATTCTTGCATTAGAGGTTAATCATAAGTGGGAGGCTTGTCCAAGTAAGGGCAGCACCCAAGCACCGGTCCACCCACATACCAAATTATCAAAGTACCGAACGCGAATCAGACAATCGTGATGAAAACTAGCTCGACGATAATTCCCATGTGTCCTCGGGAGCGCTTTCCTTTATATAAGAGTGTGTCCAGGCTTGTCCTTTCCTACAAAAAGGATTGGGCCACCTTGCTGCACCTTATTTACTTTCACCGTTTGTCACTTGCTACCAATTACCTTATCACAAAACTATCTGTTACCTATAATTCAGTGCTTGCAGAAAATACCTTACTGAGAACTGCCTATCATTTCCTTCTGCTCCTCGTTGAATTCGACATTCTTACTTATCGAAAGGACTACGATAGATCCCCTACACTTGTGGGTCATCAAGACTCTTTTCTGGCGCCGTTGCCGGGGAGTGAAGCGCCTTTGGTAAGTGGAATTTGGTAAGGAAAAATTTATATAGTGTGTATTGTCACTTGTTACTATGGATCAAAATCCTTTGAGGGGCTTGTTCGGGGTATCTTCACCCCGAACAGAAGAGCAAAGAGTTCCTCCTCAACCTACTGCACCTATTGAAAATGCTTGCTTTGAGATTCCTTTGGGTATGATAGAGAAACTGCTTGAAAATCCCTTTACAGGAGACGGAACACTGCATCCCGACTTACACCTAATCTATGTGGATGAAGTTTGTGGATTGTTTAAGCTTTCAGGTATGCCCGAGGATGTTATAAAGAAGAAGGTCTTCCCTTTATCTTTGAAGGGAGATGCATTGACATGGTTTAGGCTATGCGATGATATGGGATCATGGAACTACAATCGTCTGAATTTGGAATTTCATCAAAAGTTCTACCCTATGCACCAGGTTCATCGTGATCGTAATTATATTTATAATTTCTGGCCTCGCGAAGGAGAAAGCATCTCTCAAGCTTGGGGAGGCTTAAGTCAATGTTATATTCATGCCCCAATCATGAGCTCTCAAGAGAAATGATCATTCAAAAAATTTATGCTCGCCTTTCTCATAATAATCGCTCCATGCTCGATACTTCTTGTTCTGGCTCTTATATGATGAAGACTATTGACTTCAAATGGGATTTATTGGAAATAATTAAACGCAACTCTGAAGATTGGGATCTCGACGAAGGTAAGGAGTCAGGTATGACCCCTAAGTTTGATTGTGTTGAAGCTTTTATGGATACCGATATTTTCCGTGAGTTTAGCACTAAATATGGACTTGACTCTGAGATACTAGCTTCTTTCTGTGAATCTTTTGCTACTCATGTTGATCTCCCCAAGGAGAAGTGGTTTAAATACCATCCCCTATTGAAGTAAAAGTAGTTGAACCTATTAAAGTTGAAGAAAACACTATCACTTATAATGTTGATCATGTTATACCTACTGCTTATATTGAGAAACCACCATTCCCTGTTAGGATAAAGGATCATGCTCAAGCTTCAACTGTAGTTCGTAAGAATAATACTAGAACACCTACACCCTCTGAGCAAATTAAAGTTGAACCTAGTGTTGCTATGGTTAAAGATCTCTTGGTAGAAGATTTAGATGGACATGTTATTTACCTACAAGAAGAGTCTGCTAGAATAGCCAAACCCAATGCTAGGAATAGATATAAACCGGTTGTAGGCTTGCCTGTCATCTCTGTCAAGATATGAGATCATTGCTATCATGGTTTATGTGACGTAGGTGCTAGTGCGAGTATTATCCCTCTTGATTTATATAACGAAATTATGCATGATATTACACATGTTGAGCTAGAAGGTATTGATGTTACTATTAAGCTTGCTAATAGAGATACTATTTCACCAGTTGGGATTGTTAGAGATGTTGAAGTCTTGTGTGGGAAGGCTAAATACCCTGCTGATTTCCTTATTCTCAGTTCCCCACAAGATGAATTATGTCCCATTATATTTGGTAGACCCTTCTTGAATACTGTTAATGCCAAGCTAGACTGCGTGAAAGATATTGTCACTATGGGATTAGGGGATATGACTCATGATTTTAACTTTGCTAAATTCCGTAGACAACCCCTTGAAAAGACACCACCTAGTAATGATGAAATTATTGGTCTTGCTTCTATTGTCGTGCCACCTAATGATCCTTTAGAACAATACCTGCTAGACCACGAAAATGATATGCATATGAACGAGAGAAGGAAAATAGATGAAATATTCCTTACACAGGGACCTGTATTGAAAAACAACTTGCCTGTTGAAATCCTAGGGGATCCTCCTCCACCCAAGGGTGATCCCGTGTTTGAACTTAAACCTTTGCCTGATAATCTTAAGTATGTTTATCTTGATGAAAAGAAGATATATCCTGTTATTATTAGTGCTAACCTTTTAGAGCAGGAAGAAGAAAAATTATAGAAAACTCTAAAGAAGTGCTACCTCTTGAGCTTGCGTTGTATTCCCTCAAAGAGGAAAGGGTGATGCAGCACAGTAGCATAAGTATTTCCCTCAGTTTTTGAGAACCAAGGTATCAATCCAGTAGGAGACCACGCGCCAGTCCCTCACACCTACACAAACAAATAAAGACTTTGCAGCCAACGCGATATGGGTTTGTCAATCCCTTTACGGTCACTTACGATAGTGAGATCTGATAGAGATGATAATTTAATATTTTTGGTATTTTTGATATAGAAACAGAAAGTAAAGAAAGCAAATAAACAACGGCGGCAGAAATTGGCTAGTTGACGGAAAAGTAATATGATAAAGATAGACCCGGGGGCCATAGTTTTCTCTAGTGGCTTCTCTCATGATAGCGGTATTCTACAGCGGGTAAACAAATTACTGTCGAGCAATTGATAGAAAAGCGAATAATTATGAGACTATCTAGGCATGATCATTGTATATAGGCATCACGTCCGAGACAAGTAAACCGACTCCTGCCTGCATCTACTACTATTACTCCACACATCTACCGCTATCCAGCATGCATCTAGTGTATTGAGTTCATACGAACATAGTAACGCCTTAAGAAAGGTGACATGATTTAGAGGGATAAACTCAAGCAATATGATGAAAACCCCATCTTTTTATCCTCGATGGCAACAATACAATACGTGCCTTGCTGCCCCTACTGTCACTGGGAAAGGACACCGCAAAATTGAACCCAAAGCCAAGCACTTCTCCCATTGCAAGAACTATAGATCTAGTAGGCCAAACCAAACCAATAATTCGAAGAGACTTGCAAGGTATTATGAGCACACATAAAAAGTTCAGAGAAGAACCAAATATCTTTCATAGATAACCTTGATCATAAACTCACAATTCATCGGATCTGGACAAACACACCGCAAAAAGAGATTACATCAAATAGATCTCCTCGAAGACCGAGGAGAACTTTGTATTGAGATCCAGAGAGAGAAGAAGCCATCTAGATACTAGCTATGGACCAGAAGGTCTATGGTAAACTACTCACAACTAATGGTGAGGGCGATGATGATGATGATGATGAAGGCCTCCGTTATGGACCCCCCCTCCCGGAACAGGCTCCAAGATGGGATCTCCACGGGAACAGCAGCTACGGCGGTGGAATTAGGGTTTTCTCTCTGCGTATGGAGTTTCTGGGGTACGTAGGTATATATAGGAAGAAGAGGGGCACCGGGGGCCACAGGGGCTTCCCTCGACGCAGGGGGCGCGCCCCCCACCCTCGAGGGTGGGCCCTCTGTCCTCTGGCTTGGCCCCGAAGTCTTTCGTGCGTGATTTCCTCCAAAAATATCTCCTGCGAAGGTTTCATTCCGTTTGGACTCCGTTTGATATTCCTTTTCTGCAAAACCCTGAAATAGGCAAAAAAACAGCAATCTGGACTGGGCCTTTGGGTTAGTAGGTTTGTCCCAAAAATGATATAAAAGTGAATGATAAAGCCCATTAAACATCCAAGACTTCATAAATAATAGCATGGAACAATAAAAAATTATAGATGGTAAATTATAAAGAAAGAATTTTTGATGTATCAAGCATCCCCAAGCTTAATTCATGCTCGTCCTCGAGTAGGTAAATTATAAAGAAAGAATTTTTGATGTGCAATGCTAACCAATATAGTTTTTCAATGTAATTCTCTTAATTGTGGCATGAATGTTCTGATCTGAAAGATTCAAGATAAAAGTCTATATTGACATAGGAAATAACAATACTTCAAGCAATACTAACAAAGAAATCACGTCTTCTCAAAATACTATGGCTAAAGAAAGTTATCCCTACAAAATCATATAGTGTTGGCCATGCTCCCTTGTTATCACACAAAATATTCATATCATGCACAGCCCCGATTTCAGCCAAGCATTTGTTTTCATGCTCTATATTTTCAAACCTTTCAACTTTCACGCAATACATGAGCGTGAGCAATGGATATAGCACTATGGGAGGAATAGAGGTGGTTGTGGAGAAGACAAAAAGAGGGAGATAGTCTCACATCGACTAGGCGTATTAACGGGCTATGGAGATGCCCATCAATAGATATTAGTGTGAGTGAGTAGGGATTGCCATGCAACGGATGCACTAGAGCTAAATATGAATGAAAGCTCAACAAAAGAAACTAGTGGGTGTGCATCCAACTTGCTTGCTCACGAAGACCTAGGGCATTTGAGGAAGCCCATCGTTGGAATATACAAGCCAAGTTCTATAACGAAAATTCCCACTAGTATATGAAAGTGACTAAGCATGAGACTCTCTACAATGAAGAACATGGTTCTACTTTGAAGCACAAGTGTGGAAAAAGATAGTCGCAATTGTCCCTTTTTTGTTTTTCTTTTTTTCCTTTTTTTATTTTCGTTTTTTTGGGCCTTTCTTTTTTTTGGCCTTTTTTTGCGGAGGGGCTTTATAGATTCAGCCTTTCCTCCCATGGTACAATGCTCTAAAAATGATGATCATCACACATTCATTACAACACAAGATTACAACTTGATACTACAACAACAAAGTATGACTCTATATGAATGCCTCCGGCGGTGTACCGGTATGTGCAATGAAACAAGAGTGACATGTACAAAATTTATGCATGGTGGCCTTGCCACAAATACGATGTCAACTACATGATCATGCATGGCAATATGACAATATGATGTGTGTCATATAAACGGAACGGTGGAAAGTTGCATGGCAATATATCTCAGAATGGCTATGGAAATGCCATGATAGGTAGGTATGGTGGCTGTTTTGAGGAACAATATGATGGCTGTTTTGAGGAAGGATATATAGTGGGTTTATGGCACCGGCGAAAATTGCGCGGTACAAGTGAGGCTAGCAATGGTGGAAGGGTGAGAGTGCGTATAATCCATGGACTCAACATTAGTCATAAGAACTCATATACTTATTGCAATAATCTACGAGTCATCGAAACAAAGAAATCAACGCATGCCCCTAGGGGGGAGGTTGGTAGGAGTTAACCATCGCGCGCCCCCGACCTCCACACAAAGGTTGACACTCTACAAATACCTCATGCTTTAACTTAGTCACATAACGGTTCACCATACGTGCATGCTACGGGAATCACCAACCTTAACACAAATATTTCTCAATTTCATAATTACTCCACTAGCATGACTCTAATATCACTATCCTCTTGTCTCAAAACAATTATCAAGCATCGAACATCTCTTTCTATTCAATGCACTTGATGTGAATTTTTATACTACATTGACATTGTATGTTTATCATGTGAAGACTAGTTTCTTTAGCCTAAACACTTTACCATGCTGTTTTAATAGACTCTCAAATAGATGTAAGTGAAGCATGATAGTTCAACAATTTCTACAAAATATTACCACCACCATGCTCTAAAAGATATAAGTGAAGCACTAGAGCAAAATCTATTCAACTCAAAAGATATAAGTGAAGCACATAGAGTGTTCTAACCATTTCTAGGCCATATTTAACTCTCTCAAATAGGTGTGTCCAGCAAGGATGATTGTGGCAAACTAACAAGCAAAGACTCAAATTATACAAGATGCTCCAAGCAAAACACATAGCATCTTTCGAATAAAAATATAGCTCCAAGTATAGTTACCGATGGATGAAGACGAAAGAGGGGATGCCTTCCCGGGGCATCCCCAAGCTTAGACTTTTGATTATCTTGAATTTACTTGGGGTGCCATGGGCATCCCCAAGCTTAGGCCTTTGCTACTCCTTGTTCCATAGTCCATCAAAGCAATACTCAAAACTTGAAAACTTCACAACACAAAACTTAGACAAAAATTCTCGCGAGCTCCGTTAGTAAGAGAAAGCAAACCACTACTCAAAGGTACATCAAGGAATTAATTATTTGTTTATATTGCTGTTAAACCTACTGTACTCCAAGTTCTATATGGTTCATATCCTCCAATATTACTCATAGATGCATCGGAATAAGCAAACAACACGCGAAAAACAGAATCTGTCAAAAACAAAACAGTCTGTAGTAATCTGCTGGGTTCGACTACTTCTGGAACTCCAAAAAATTCAAACTAAATTGATAAATTTGCGAAATTTTTCTACCAATCAGGAGCAAGAAGAATCAACTAAAAAGCACGCTCCATTAAAATCTTAAGTCTACTTTAGCGAGCGCTAACGATTCTGTTTTTCACAGTAAGATCAAATAAACTTCACACAAGTCTTACCAAAGGTTCTACTTGGCACAAACACTAAACAAAACAAGAAAACACATCTAATCAGAGGCTAGATGCAATATTTATTACCTAACAACAAAAAAAACAAAAAACATAAAATTGGGTTGCCTCCCAACAAGCGCTATCGTTTTACGCCCCTAGCTAGGCACGATATTTCAATGATGCTCACATGAAAGACAAGGATTGAAGCACAAGGGGACCATCATAAGACATGTGACAAACACATCTAAGTCTAACATACTTCCTATGCATAGGTGTCTTATAGGAAAACAAATTACCAAGACAAGCAAGGTCTAGCATATGCAAGGAAGGAGAAAGAAACAATAGCAATCTCAACATAACGAGAGGTAATCTAGTAACATGGAAATTTCTACAACCATATTTCCCTCTCTCATAATAATTGCATGTAGGATCGTGATCAAAGTCAACAAAATAGCTATCACATAACATATTCTCAACACGATCCACATGCATGCAAAGTTGACACTCTTCTAAAATAGTGGGACTAACATTAACTAAAGTCATGACCTCTCCAAACCCACTTTTATCAAAAGTTTCATAAGATTGAACATTCTCCAAGTATGTGGGATCTAAAATTGACACTCTTCCAAACCCACTTTCAATATTAGTGCAAACATTATTATCAATCTCATATTCATCATGGGGTTCAAATAAAATTTCAAGATCGTAAGAAGCATCACCCCAATCATGATCATTACAACAAGTAGTGGGCAAAGCAAAATAAGCATCCCCAAGCTTAGGGTTTTGCATATCATTAGCACAATTGACATTAATAGAATTTATAGTAACATCATTGCAATCATGTTATTTATCCAAAGAGCTATCGTGAATAAAATTATCTTTTTCTTTCAATATTTCGTCACAATTTTCAGATTCACAAATTTCAAGCAAAACCCCATAAAGATAATCTAGTGCAGTCAACTCACTAGCAATAGGTTCAACACAATTGGATCTCTTAAAGAGATTAGGAAGTGGATGATGATCCATACTTTAGCAAGCGAAGATGCAAGCTAATTGAGGGCACATAGCACACAAGCAAACAAGAGGCAAGCGAATGATAAGCACACGGCGGAAGAAGGGCAAATAAAATGGCAAGGGTGAAGTGGGGGGGAGGAAAACGAGAGGCAAATAAATGTAATGCGAAGGATAAGGGTTTGTGATAGGTACTTGGTATATGACTTTTGCGTAAGCCTCCCCGGCAACGGCCCCATAAATTCTTCTTACTACCTCTTGAGCTTGCGTTGTATTCCCTCGAAGAGGAAAGGGAGATGCAACACAGTAGCGTAAGTATTTCCCTCAGTTTTTGATAACCAAGTTATCAATCCAGTAGGAGACCACGCGCCAGTCCCTCGCACCTGCACAAACAAATAAAATCTTTACAGCCAACGCGATAAGGGGTTGTCAATCCCTTTACGGTCACTTACGATAGTGAGATCTGATAGAGATGATAATTTAATATTTTTGGTATTTTTGATATAGAAACAGAAAGTAAAGAAAGCAAATAAACATAATAGAGAAGCCCAAAGAGGTTATATTCTCCCTCTATTTCTCCGGTGACGTCAAGCTCTGGACGGCGAAACGCTGCCGGATCGTAAAGCGCGGACACATGCAATGGCCGTGCTTTCCGTCTTTGGTTCGAGGGACTTCATCAACGATCTACACTAACTCTTGTTTCATTGCAACTCAAGGTTGGTAACGATCCTATCTATACAGCTAACACATCTTCATAGTGATCCGGGTTCTTGATCGTAGGGCAAATTTTTCCTACTACATTTCCCAAGAATATGATTTTTTTTGAAATGTATAAAAAAATTCATACACATGCTTAACTGTTTTTCTTACTAATGATTAGCATTTCCTACTTTTTTTTATTCACATTTTACTTTTTATATACATAAAAATATTTTTCTATGCATGATAGACATTTTTTAGAAAATTTAAAATATTTTTTCTAATATATATATATATATTAATAATATTTCTTAATATAAACAAAGTGAAACATAAAGAAATGAAAAGTAAAACGAAAAATTGAATATATAAAAAACAAAAAAAGTAACACGACGTCAGCAGGCTAGCCGCGATTACTGGGCTGTCCAATACGCGCTGGCCCGCAGGCAGCTAGGGCTCGCTGCTGGCTGCACATAGCTGCGGCCGTGTTTGCTCCACAACTGCCGGATTACGTGTAGAGATTCGTATAAGATCAGAATCGATTAGGAAACCAGAAGTCCACAACTATACCAGTTCGGTTCGGATTCTTATATGTATACTAGCAAATATACCCATGCGTTGCAACGGGAAAAAAGCTATTAGATTACGAGATAAGGGACTTTTAAAAAGTCATTTAAAAAATAAAAATGTGATGGTCTCATTACGACTTGATTTTCTAACGCGTCATAACGAAAAAAATGTCGGTGAGCAAACTGCATTGATGAACACTGCCTGAGCTAGAACTGATGAGTGAGTGCCTCGCCTTGACCTAGCATAGCGGTGTTTATAATAATCAGTAATGTGGTACCAAAAAAATATAACCGTGTATGAAGGCAAAATAGAAATTTAGTCATTTTTATATAGCTTATAAAAATAAACCCATAGAATGTTGTGTCAATTTTTGAGGGCTCAGCGTTTTATAAGACATGGTTTTTTTTTTACCCAAATCGAAGGACTGAATACAATCATGAAGCGACCCCTAGACGGTTCGTTATGTTCATTATTTATGAATCTGTTTTAATTTTTTTGAACATATTCCAAAGTTTAATGGATATTTTTTAAATTCCCCTAGTATTTTTTGTATACTGGATATTTTTTAAAAATTGTGAACATTTTTTGTTTCCTGAAAATTTATTTGAAATCATGATAGTTTTTTATAATACGTGACAACTTTTTGAAATGATGATCATTTTATGATTTTCCGAATGTTTTTTTAATTTACAAACAGTTTATAATTTTTCAAGACTTTTTTTTGAAATATTGTTCTTCTGGAAATCACGAATAAATTTAAAGAAGAAAAAACTAAAAGAGAAATGAGAACGTGAAAGGCAAAAGAGAAAATGAGAGATAAAAAGTGGGTAAGGCTGGGGATCGAACCCTGGTCTCTAGGGTGGAAACGCGCAGCGCTAGCCACCACGCTCAGCGTATGTTTGTGTTATATTACGGGAGCTCGGTGTATATAAACCAGAACTAACAATGCGATGTGTGAACCGTTTTTTGCCACTTACGGGTGGCATTGGTGGGTAATTTTTGCCAACTTCGAGGGTATTTTATATGACGTACGGACTGAAACCTAATTTTCTTTATTATTAGGTAAAGACTACTAACGTACGAGCGCCTATATTTATATATGCAAAGAAATACAAAGGAAAAGAGCACGCACTTACACACGAAAGCCATAGCGACATCGATCGACAATCTTACGCGCACGCATAGCTCTTCGTCTGCCTATCGTCGTCGTCAATCGTCATGGGGGCCGGATCATCGTCGTCGTCTTCTTCTCCTGAGCAGTTGATCGACGTGGGAGTCAATGCTATCGTGTGCCTTGCCGGATGCGGGGACAGGTTTAACGACTTGCAGGCGTGCACGGAGGTCGACGGATCTGCGGAGACACAAGCGGCGTGCTTCGAGGCGGCGGAGGCGCTGCGCAAGTGTATGCGTGCTAACGCCGCCGCGTACGAGTCCTACGTCCGCGACAAGGACAAGAAGTAGCAGCAGGGGAAATCGAGCCAAGCCTTAGCTTCTATTGATTAATTAGCAGCACTATACTACAGTAGTACTTTAGATTCGCCAAAGAAAAGCTCTGTTATGTCCTACGTTGATTAGTTGTTAGTTGTAGCGTTTTTAGATTTAGCACGTCTTCTAGATATCTTTACATGGAACAATATTTGTTTATCTCTTTCTTTCTTCTTCCTCCTAGCGACGCCCCGACCTGCCCTACCCTAACTGCCCCGGCCTGCCCTACCCTAATAACAAACAGTTTGAGTATGCATAATGACGTGCCCCCTTGCTAATCATGTTTTCAGTGCGGAGGCCCTATTAACTATCCTCTGCAGAAAGGCTCTCATCTCGTATTAACAAGGATAGGAAATCCTAGAAAGCAAGAAAAAAAAGAAACACAAGGCAAAAACACATCAGCTACGCGAAATCGCCGAGGAGTGCACTAGTTAGATTGTTGTCGAGGAAATCGCCCGGGGTCGAAACTTGGAGAGAGGGCCTCTCCAAAGTCGGTTTGTAACTCAAAGAAGAGTCCTTCTTGAACTCCAGGGATAAACGCCACAGTTCCTGGCGTTTACATAAACGCCACGGATTCCGGCGTCTGGCCCAGGGGGTAAACGCCAGGAACCTTGGCGTCTAGAATCTGCCCTACGAGAAAACCCCTTTGTGCACTGTCTTAAGTCCTCGTGGGCCTTATCCCTTGGCTCAGCCATATCATCCTATATATCAATCTTTACATCCGGAATATTCGGGAGCTCCTCGTCATGTCCGTGATCTCATTCAGAACTCCGAACAACATTCGGTCACCAACATACATAACTCATATAATACTATATCGTCAACGAACGTTAAGCGTACGGATCCTACGGGTTCAAGAATGATGTAGACATGACCGAGACACTCTCTGGTCAATAACCAATAGCGGGACCTGGATGGCCATATTGGTTCCTACATGCTCTACGAAGATCTTGATCGGTCGAACCTTTGTGACAACATACGTAGTTCCCTTTGTCTATCGATATGTTACTTGACCGAGATTCGATCGTTGGTATCTTCATACCTAGTTCAATCTCGTTACTGAAAAATCTGCAATTACTCCAATCTGCGTTATTCTGTGTACAGTCATAAACACATTAGTCCATTAACCAAAATTTTCATCAATACTCCAAAACCAATAAGGGTTGGCAGTAGATGCACTTACTTGGATAAGTCATTGCTAGAGAACATTTTTTTGACGTGGTTGCATTGCTCTACTCTACGATTCGCACTCTCATCCAACGATGGCTGGCACGTTCGCCCGGAAACGTCAAAAACCGACGTTCCCTAGATAGCATTTTTGAAAGAAAAAACTCGCTCGCATGGATTGACCGATGATGCATTGAACAATGACGTTGAATATCAACTTCAGAATAATGACCATTAAACGTTGACTAGTTTGCCATTGACTTTTCAGCTTTGCAAATTGTTTTTTTGGGAAATTTCCAAAATGGTTCAGAAAATTTGAAAAAAATCAAACTTTTTAAAAAGTTCACAAGTTTCAAAAAGGTTCATAAAATTTGAAAATGTGTTCAACATATTTAGAAAATGTTGTTGAATTCAATAAAAGTGGACAAATTCAAAAACATTGTTCACCAAATTCAAAACATTGTTCATGAAATTCAAAAAAGTTCATCATATATAAAAATTGTTCATTAAAATCAATAAACCTAATTTTCTCATAAAATGTCTATAAATATAAAAAACAATGTTCCAAAAGTTCAAATATTGTTCATCATGTTCAAAAAGTAATCATCATATTAAAAAATTACGAAATTGAGAAATTAGAAAAGATATAATTATTTTTCATGAAAACTAATATCTAGAAAAGTAAAAAAATAATAAAAAAAAAATAAAAAATAAAAAAGGATAGAGAAAACAAAAATGCCAGAAAAGAAAACCAAAAATAAAATAATCAGAAAGAAAACTAAAAACAGGAAGCATCTAGAAGCATAAAAAACGGAATCCAATAAAACTCAGACGCTGTGGCATAGAGATGACGCATGGTTTGTAAGAGAAAAATAAATAAATAAAAGGGCCAAGCCCAGTTAGGAGTAGCGAGGGAGTGTAGTGGGCGCCGTTTTACCAACCTAAAACCGGCACCGGAAGCGCTGAATAGGAAGCGCTTGAGTTAATTAAATTTATTTTACTAACAACCGTTACTCTGCAAGCGTCCATTTTGTCATCACACAACAAGTTGATCAGAATGAGCACAATGATATTTTGATTCTTCATTAAGTTTCGGGGGAAGATGGTATTTTCGTTGAAAAAAGCCTGGAAAATGTTCTGGTAATGTTTTTCTAAGATTCTGCTCCCGTGTGAGGTGTTTTGAGTACTCTGCACCTGTGGTGATCGTGGGTTCAGGATATAATTAAATGATGAGAATTGATTGTTTTTCCATACAACATCAGGTATCATTGGCATCTGACAGGTGCATTAGAAAATCAAAAAACCAACATCAATGAAATCAGTGAACATGAAGCATTCTGTATTATATGCAAATATTAGTCATTACAAGGCTAACCACAAAGATATAAGCCTGATATGATTTCTGAATTTGGGGACCAACTGGAATCAGTGTGAGGGCTCAAATTTCAAAAAATAATCTCGGAAGAACTATCGGGTAGCATTTAGAAAACGTAGCAACTTTGAGACGATTAATCATGGCATAGGCATACACAGGAAGCCAAAACCACAATCAGGGCATGAACACATCACAACAAGATAACTCCATCAGATCCATGGCTGACACACAAAGGTCATAGCTCTCAAAGGCGCCTCCCAGGAGCTTACCTCAATAGTTGTATCCAAGGCAGTACAACACCGACGCCACTCGTGAGAAGACTCGATAACAATTAGCTTATCATCCACAGGTTCTTCTTCATCTAGGCAATGAAACCCCACCATTGACTACCCAGTGTTGTTGCTGCTGCTGCAGCCTAAAGGACACAAAGATGGAACATGTTACACCTATCTATGTAGATATCGATTCAAGATGCAAACCATGAATACACAGTTTTGAACTTGGCATTATGGATGGGGGCATGCAGCTAGAAAATATACTCCCTCCGTTCTGAAATAAATGACGTGGTTTAAGTTCAAATTAACTAAAACCACGCTAGTTATTCCCGAACGGAGGGAATACATGATTTGACCTTCCTTCTATTGGCGGCCACCTTCCTTCTATTGGCAGCCATACAATTTGGCACTCACTAGTTTGACAATCCATATCACAACATCACAACAGTAAGAAAATAGACCAAATCTTGCTTGTTGATACGTCAATAAAAGGACCACCTAAGACACCATCCTTCAGCCATACAAAAAAACACTCACTCCCTAGTAAGCACTAGAATATATGTGTTGAACTCGCTTAAACATCACCTAATCAAAATTTACTCTCTAGCAAGCGCTAGTAAGACTGAAAGTGCCACACACACACACACACACACACACACACACACACACACACCATCTTAAGGTAATAACTCCAAGAAACCCACCAATGGAAATAAACAGAAGGTAAATCGGACCACAAATTTTAGATATTAAGAACTACTTAGTTCAAATGCCTGCAAATTTGGCAAAATCCCAATGGTTGGTTCTGAGACCCAGGAGTTATTAATTGCAACTCGGTACAACTCACAGAAATACAAAGATGGAACATGATATTAAGAACATGATGTAGGAGTTATCATGGAGAACACACGGTGCTCATGATGTAGCCTGTAAAATACAGAGATGGAACATGTTAAAAATATGTATGTATATATTGATTCAAGATGCAAATTAACCATGTAGTAGTACAGTTTTGAACTGGGCATGATGAATGGGGGCACGATGCTAGAAAACAAAAACAGTAGATATTTGACCATATATAGGCTTCCTCTTGGTGGTACAAGTTAGCAATCTGCATCCTTCCCTCGCTGAAGAAAGACAGCAAGGAGGCAACAAATCCAGAGACAACATGCCTCCCTATTTGGAAATCTCTCCAAAATTCCTAAGATCAGTATGGGAAGCAGAATAAGGTCCAACCTCAACACACATGCTCTAAGTATATAGACAGTGTTGTCAAGACTACCTGCTAACTCTCATAAGACAACCATCTACCTAAGAGCATCTGCAGCCGTTGGCCCCCCAGGCGGCGTCTAAAAGCGCCCCCTGAGGGTGAGCCGGCGCAAAAAATAGACCTGGGGGTGAGTCGGTCCCCAGCCGTCGGCCCCAGGGCCGCCCCCAGGCGCTTATTAAAAAAAACCCTTCGGCGAAGATATGATAAAAACTAGTTAAATTTCGGCCAAACATGGCAAATTTCGGTGAATTTCGCGCATTTTCATTACATAAACCTAATCTAAAAAAGGAAGGGGCTGAAGTCGTCGCCGCTGTCGCCGCCATCGTCGTCGTCGGCCTTCTCCTCCTTGACACGGGCGCCCCTGCTTGACCCCTGCCCGGCGTCGCCATGGCGGACTGGCGGTGGCGCGTCGTCGTCGTCCTTGCTGTCGCATAAGACGACGACGCCGTATTCCTCGCGGCCGCGTCGCCGCTCCTCGAAGCGGCGCAGGGCGGCGCGCTGGCGCTCCTTCTCCTTCTTCCGGCGCGCCTTCTCCATCGCAATGGAGTCCTGGCGCGCCCATTCCAGGGCCGCGTCGTCGTCGAACTCGGCCTTCACCGGCGCCAGCCCCGGCTCCGTCTTCACCGGCGCCAGCCCCGGCTCCATCTTTGGCTTGACGAAGCACGGAGGAGCCGACGAGGAGGAGGCGCGCCGGCCGCCCTCGTTGATGACGATGCCGACGCTGTGAGTGCGCCGGCCGATTGGCGTCTCCGCTGCGGGCTCGGCCTTGACGCCGAGAAGCGCCGGAGAACTAGAGGAGTGGGAAGATGAGCGAGAGGAGGAAGACGAGGAGGAGGCAAACCTCCTTGGCGCCCATGCGCGCCGGTGTTGCTGCGACGGGGCGGCCCGTGTCGCAGGATAGGTCAACGGCGGGTTGTTGCCGCCGTCGAGGTGTGCCAGCACGCCATCCAGCGTGCGGCCGGGGACGCCCCACCATAGGTGGCGCCCCTCGATGTTCTTCACGCCGCCGACCACCGGTGCGCCGTTGGTGGAGGCCAGACGCTGCTGCTGGCGGCTCTGGAAGTACGCCGCCCAGGCCGCGTGATTGCCGGCGGCGTACTGGGGGAGGGAGCGCTCGTCGTCGGTTAGGGAGGCGCGCGCCACCTCGACCTCCTCGGCGAAGTACCTGGGCTTCGCCACGGCGTCGGGTAACGGGGAAACGGGAACTCCCCCGTCGCTGAGCCGCCACCCCGTCGGTCCGGCGCGCATGTCCGGCGGCGCCGGGATGTTCGCCTGGAACAGGAGCCAAGACTCCTGTTCGCGGAGCGAACGGCGGCCGAAGCCGTTCGCCGCCGCCTCGTCTCCGGGGAAGCGCTCTGCCATGGCGACGGGCTCGGCGGTGGAGAGAGGGAGAGAGAGGGGCTGCCGGGGGCGCTTGGGAGAGGAAGACGGGGACAGAGAGAGAGAGGGGCTGGGCGGCGGCGAGGGGCGAGCCTGGTATGTGCACATGCGACTGAGAGACCGCCGGCTTTTATAGCCGCTCCGCGCCCGTGTGTACGCGTGCGACGGAGGGGAGGCGTCGGCGCGCCGTCCCGAGACGCGCCGCCCGTGAGGAATCAATGGCAAGGCTGACCGGCCGCAGCCTTGCCATTGATTCCCCGCGGGAACCGAGGCAGTTGGGGGAAGACGAGATGTCGTGTCGCTGACGCGGCTGGCCTGCGGCTTTTTCGCGCCAAAACGGTTCGCCCCGGCGCACCCGTGCGCCCCCAGCGCGCCGGGTTCGGCCTGGGTCCGCCGGCGCTGTTTTCGGCCCAGGCCGGCGAAAATCAGGCTCCTGGGGGCGCGACTGGGCCGTTTTTTCGTCGCCAGCGCAAAAAAAAACGCCTGGGGAGGCCTTACTAGGGGCGCGGCTATCGACGTCGGGGAAGATGTCGTCGTTGGGGAAGTAGTCGTTAGCGACCGGATCGTTCGTGATGAAACAGCCAGTAGTCGCGCCGAGCGCTCCCCAAAAACCTTATCACCCTTCTCCCGTACAGGACCCAAAGTGGTGCGGTTTCGGAGGCCTACTGTCCCGACCTGCGGTGCACGCCGCAAGCCGGGATGAGGAAGACAACAGCAGCTCAGAGATGGAACCGAGGGCGAGAGGAGGAAGAAGCTCTGGTGCTTCTCTCTGGGAGGAGCGACCTCCCTTTTATAGGCGCCAGAGAAGGAGGCGAGAGGCTGCGCCGAGAGCTGAAGAGTGCGAGGGAGATGAAACGAACTGGCAGCAGCCCAAGAGGCGCGCCGTTCATTCAGTGTCCACTGCAGAAAACGTTTTCAGCTTTCGACTGACCTTTCGTATACCCGTCGAGCGTTGCAAAAATAAGACATCGGCTCGGCTCATTCCCGCGGCGTGGCGCGTCGTGACGAGGCGTGGCATTGCGTGGCGTGGCGAGGCGGGCGGCAGAGGAGGAGCGCTCGTGGATGTCCCTCTTGTTCTAATGCTCGTACAAGTGGAGAAAGAGCCTCCCTTATAAAGAGGTCCAACTCCCTGTAAACTAGAAATGTGAGACTAAACTTTAGTAGTGCCCCTTGCCTTGCACGAATGGGCAAAGTGGGCCTCTTGGATTTATTAGGAATTTCTCAAATGAATATTGGGTTGGGCCAAAGTAGATAAGTTTCGACGATGATGATGTTGAGTATCTTTAGATGATGAACTTGAGTATCTTTAGATGATGATGATGATGATGATCTTCAATATCTCTATGATGATGATGTTGATCTTGAGTATCTCTATGATGATGAACTTGATGATGATCTATAGATCTTTCTTATTTCTGTGTATATATGGATATTGTCATATTTTATGGATTTAAATGCTGTCAAATTGAATTGAAACGGAGAAAACGGAGCAAAGAAAAAAACAGAACAGATCTATGCCGACGGCCTTGCCAATGGCATAGCCATGTCCAGGAGAGCCCAGGGGCCGCCACGTGGCTGAACTATGCCGAGGCCGTCGGCATAGCTTTGCTGGCAGAAGCGCCCAGCGGCTGCCACGTGGCAGGAGTATGCCGACAGCCAGGCCGTCGGCATACCTCTGCCACGCGGAAGCTCGTGGTTGGGCA
Organism: Secale cereale; assembly: GCA_902687465.1. NCBI lineage: Eukaryota > Viridiplantae > Streptophyta > Magnoliopsida > Poales > Poaceae > Secale > Secale cereale. Next base: position 21,644,290 of record LR738709.1, read on the forward strand.
ACGTGTTTGACGGTGCCGTCTGTTGCCGTCTGGTGATAATCTCTGCCGACGGTGTATATATGCTGACGGCCGTACGAACGTCGTCGGCATATATGTCTATGCCGACGGCTTTTCTATGCCGACGGTCTGACACAAGTAAATTTAGAGAAACTCGAGTTACGTTACCAAGCCTGGACAAAATGATTGATAGGTGCTAGTGGTACGAAGGGAAGACGATTTTCAGGCTCAGAGTGTTTGGCGGTGGGGGGGGGGGGTGTTTCTCGCGGGAAATCTCTCTCAAATGCTTTGGAGGTGGGTTGCTAAAAAAATGTGCACAAATTCAAAAACATTGTTCACCAAATTCAAAACATTGTTCATGAAATTCAAAAAATGTTAATCATATATAAAAATTGTTCATTAAAATTAATAAATCTAATTTTCTCATAAAATGTCTATAAAAATCAAAAAAATGTTCCAAAAGTTCAAATATTGTTCATCATGTTCAAAAAGTAATCATCATATTAAAAAATTACGAAGTTGAGAAATTAGAAAAGATAGAAATATTTTTCATGAAAATTAAAATCTAAAAAGGTAGAATAAAATTAAAATCAAAAAGAAAAACATGAAAAAGGATATAGAAAACAAAAAACCCAGAAAAGAAAATCAAAAATAAAATAATCAGATACTCACTCCGTCCCATAATATAAGACAATTTTTGACACTACACTAATATTAAAAAACGTCTTACATTATGGGACGGAGGGAGTAGAAAACTAAAAACAGGAAGCATCTAGAAGCTTCAAAACCGGAATCCAAAAAAACTCAGACGCGGTGGCATAGAGATGACGCATGGTTTGTAAGAGGAAAATAAATAAATAAAAGGCCCAGTTAGGAGTAGCGAGGGAGTGCAGTTGGCGCCGTTTTACCGACCTAAAACCGGCACCGGAAGCGCTGAATAGGAAATCGTACTTGTCCACTTTCGTATACGATCGAGATACTACTGGTTGCCAGAATAGATTCCCAAACAAAAACAACACTAGTAGTTTGATTCGAATTCTTATAAATATGCAAGGGAAAAGAGCACGGACAAAAAGCACCAGCCGAGTCCCGTCCCGTCCACAGCGACATCGATCGAAAATCTTAAGCGCACGCGGAGTTGGACCACCTGTCGTCGGCGTCGTCATGGGGAGCGCAACGTCAACGATCAACATCAGGGGGAGCGAGTCGTCCTCCTCGTCGACGTCGTCGCCTTCACCTTTACCTGTGCAGCTGATGGACGGGGCCATCAAGGCGGTCGTCTGCGTCATCGGATGCGATGGTAAGTTCGACGCCATGCAAGCCAGCTGCGGCAAGCAGGACGGCTCGGACGTGAAGAAACTGGCGTGCTTCAAGGCGGCCGCGGCACTGCGGAAGTGTATGCATGATAACGCCGCCGTCTACGAGTCTATCATCAGCGACGAGGATCAGCAGCAGCCGGGGAAATCCAGCCAAGCATAGCCTATTAGGTCTGGAGTTAGTTAATTATTAGCAACGCTATATACCTAGCTAGATCTATCGATGTTCTCGTGCATTGATTAATTATCTTTGCATTTGGTCACGAGAGAGTTGTGTTTTGCGTATGCAGTTTTGCTGTTACTTTGTAAGAGCTTTCAGTCTTTGGTTTAAATTTATAGTCTGCCACTTACGCAGTCGTGTAAGCAGAAATCTGCATTGTTTTGAGTTTAGGCCTGTTAAGTGATATAGCGGCAGCAGTATATAGATTTCCTTGGAAGTTGTTGAACCCAGACGTGTTGTGACAAACCATATGTGTGCAACTAATGTTCGCAGCAAGATAGTTGGATCTGGTTCTGCATATACTATCTGGGGATTCAGATCAAAGTTGGTGTTTGCATCACCAGGAGATGTCGAGATGTTGGCGTGATGCGTCCTTGTCGGCAAAGGGATTTGTTGATCTAGCACAGTAACAGCTTCGTGTGGCCTCGTGCCGGGGCTGGTGGGCGTACAGACGTTAAGGAGAGGTTTGAAAGTTGGCGAATCGAAATCGGCGGCCATCGTGGTTCAATAGGGGATTGGCAATAGATTCTATTGGTGGAAGACCAATACTGGCTTTGTTGGCACCAACGACATTAGTGCTTTAGGGCGCCATCATAATTCCTTGAAGGCATCATTGTGAACCTTCTGCATCTTGTCCACACCATGTGTACTCGAGGTGAAAGTCTTGGCTGGATCCTGCCTTTGGATTCTAATATGAGTAGCACCTTGCCGGATGGCGTGGTGGCATGGCTACTGGTGGTGGCGGCCGGCAAGCGGCCGGCGAGTGGAAAGTGGCGTTGGCGACACACGGGCCAGGAGGATATGTAGACGGGGTAGGGTTTCAGTGCTGGCGGTTGTCTTAAATAGTTGAGGTAGGACACTACGTGGCCCGCCGAAGCGGCGCGACACGGCGTCATCGGTCCGACGAAGGAGACGAGTTTCGGACCGTCCGGTTTTAGAGTGTTTTCATGTGGGACCTTTGCGTCAAACCGGCGTGGCGGACGTGCCCAGTCGCTCTCGGGGCTCTATATATTCGTTTCAGATTTGGGCTAGATATGAAGGATGCCGGTCCAACCGAGCGTTTGAGGGGCCCGAATGGGTCGGATACTTTTTACCGCGTGGCCCGCCCAAACGTTTGAGCCTTTGAGGAGTGTCTGAGGCACCCGGGTGTAGTAGCATCGTTGGGCTTTTGGGGGTGATGGACTTCAAACTCATTGACTTGCGCTCGAAGTAGGGATGTCAACCGGGTCCCATTTAATCCCGTTTAAACCCACTATATAATCAAACAGTTCAAAAGTTTGTTTTTTTTTCTGGAGAAATGAACTACGAAGTTAGGAAAAGCTAAGTAAACGGGACTTGCGGACACCATTTATTTGCCACTTACATCCCTAGCTCGAAGCTATTGGTTGTCTGAATAAATCCCGAAACCAAAAGGATACTAGTTCGAGCCGAACTCATTACGTGCTACATCCATATATACCAGGGAAAAGAGCACAGACGTTCGTACGGAAAAATATCGAGTCCCGGACACAGCAAGATCAACAGTTTTACGCCCTAGCTAGTTCTTCTCGTTTACGTGCTACTCCCTCCGTTCCAAAATATAAGTCTTTGAACATATTTCACTATAAACCACATACGGATGTATATAGATGCATTTTAGAGTATAGATTCACTCATTTCGCTCTGTATGTGGTCCATTATGGAATCTCTCCAAAGACTTATATTTAGAAATGGAGGGAGTACATCCATATATACCACGTCACTATGGCTGAGAAACGTCCTGTCAAACAATATACATATATTGAACAGTGACATGGGACCACTGCATGCCTCGAGTCAGGGCCCAATAGACTTCCTCCTGCCAAACCTAGTTCTGCATGCTCCTCATCTCGTTGCGGTTTTGTCTCCTTGATTACGCTGCTGCTGCTGCAAAACATCTGCAACTGGACAGACGCTGGCACGAATCTTATTGCCATTGGACGGATGAGATAGGAGGGTGCCGGGACTCCCGGGTGTCATCACACCTTTCCGTATTGTGTTAGATACAAAATTGGTTTAAATTTATAGTCTGCCACTTACGCACTCGTGTAAGCAGAAATTTGCATTGTTACACTCATGAAATTGAGTTTAGGCCTGTTAAGTGATATAGCGGCAGCAGTATATAGATTTCCATGGAAATTGTTAAACCCAGACGTGTTGTGACAAACCATATGTGTGCAACAAATGTTCGCAGCAAGACAGTTGGATCTGATTCTGCATATACTTTTGACCACCGTACCTATCTGGGGATTTAGGGCAAAGTTGGTGTTTGCATCAACAGGAGATGTCGAGATGCTGGCGTGATGCGTCCTTGTCGGCAACGAGATTTGTTGATCTGGCACGATAACAGCTTCGTGTAGCCTCGTGCCAGGGCTGTCGTGTCATGAGAGAGTTGTGTTTTGCGCAACGGGATTTGTTGATCTAGAACGATAACAGCTTCGTGTAGCCTCGTGGATGCTCCAGTGTTGATCTGAATGTCGCAGACACGTTGACTAAGCCTCTTCCACGAGCAAAACATGATCGGCACCAAGACTCCATGGGTGTTAGAATCATTACTATGTAATCTAGATTATTCACTCTAGTGCAACTCGGAGACTGAAGGAAATATGCCCTAGAGGCAATAATAAAGTTGTTATTTATATTTCCTTATATATCATGATAAATGTCTTTTATTCATGCTAGAATTGTATTAACCGGAAACTTGATACATGTGTGAATACATAGACAAAACAAAGTGTCCCTAGTATGCCTTATACATTAACCGGAAACTTCATGACTTATACATGTTCCTCAGACTATGAGATTATGCAACTCCCGAATACCGGAGGAACACCTTTTGTGCTATCAAACGTCACAACGTAACTGAGTGATTATAAAGATGCTCTACAGGTGTTTCCGAAAGTGTTTGTGGTGTTGGCATAGATCAAGATTAGGATTTGTCACTCCGAGTGTCGGAGATGTATCTCTGGGGCCTCTCGGTAATACACATCATAATAAGCCTTGCAAGCAAAAGACTAATGAGTTAGTCACGAGATGATGTATTACAGAACGAGTAAAGAGACTTGCCGGTAACGAGATTGAACTAGGTATGATGATACCAACAATCGAATCTCGGACAAATAACATACCGATGAAAAAAGGAACAACGTATATTGTTGTGCGATTTGACCGATAAAGGTCTTCATAGAATATGTAGGAGCCAATATGAGCATCAAGGTTCCGCTATTGGTCATTGACCGGAGATGTGTCTCGGTCATGTCTACATAGTTCTCGAACCCGTAGGGTCCGCACGCTTAACGTTCGATGACGATTGGTATTATGAGTTTATGTTTTTTATCTACCGAAGGTTGTTCGTAGTCCCGGATGAGATTACGGACATGACGATGAGTCTCTAAATGGTCGAGACATAAAGATTGATATATTGGAAGGTTATATTCGAACACCGGAAGGGTTTGGAAGTGTATCGAGCATTTTTTGGAGTACCGGGAGGTTTCTGGAACCCCCGGGAAGTCTATGGGCCTTATTGGGCCATAATGAAGAAAGAGGGCAGCAAGCATGTGGTGGCGCGCGCCCCCCTATTCCCAAACCGAATTGGCTTAGGGCTTGGGGCCCGACCCCCCTTTCCTTCTCCCCTCCTCCTCCTTCCTCCTTTCTCCTAGTAGGACTAGGAAATGGTGGAACCTACTCCTACTAGGAGTAAGACTCCACCCCTTGGGCGCGCCCCCTATGGCCGGCCGTCCCTCCTTTATATACGTGGGGAGGGGGCACCCCATAAACACACAAGTTGATTTATTAGCCGTGTGCGGTGCCCCCCTCCACAATTACACACCTAGGTCATTAGGCGAAGCCCTGCGTTGTTAACTTCATCAACACCCACTACAAGAAATATGTCAACTTATGACCTTTTGTTAGTGACCCTGGAAGAATTGGTCATAGATCTATGACCATTTCAGACCAATTGGTCAAAAGCTGTTCGGGGGGCTCCAAACCCTAAACTATAACGACCATTTTGGTCAGAAAGGTCATAATTTCCTTACACGAAATGGTCACAAAGCAGATAGCACTGGTTCGCTGCCTTATTTCTAGTTGTTCATGACCAATATAGATGGTCATAACCTTGAAAATTGTGGTGGGTTGCTACGACTAGGCGCCACCTCATCAGTTTTGCCTATGTGTCATGTCCATGTGGCAGTTTTTGCCCTAGGTTGTGAAGCAACCTATATTTCTGTCATTCCCAAAATTCCCCAAAAAATCTCATAAATTCTTTGGGTCATATCTTCGTCAAATATGTAAAAAACCTTCCTTGCCTAGTTCAAAAATATTCATTTTCCTATTCTGTTCAAAAAAACACTTTGTGAAGGAAGTACCACTTTGGCATGTCCAAATGGTATCCATTTTCTACAGTGCTTTCCTATGCCCAAATAACTATCCTCTACCAAATGCCAGCTCAATCCATTCATTATTTTGAGCCCATCTTCAACATTCGTATTTATGTCCAGTGTGGTACTTTGCAAAGCAAGTACCACCTAGACTCCTCCTTTTGAGCTGAAAATTTGTGAAGACGGTCTTCTTAGTAACTGATCATCCTCAACCAAAACTCACGCCCATTAGCCATGTGCATTTTCCGTACCGCTAATCAAACACTTGGCTGCTAATTCATGTTTGAGCATCGATCGGTCTCCTCGTGAGAATCTTATGTTGTAATTTTCTTCCTAGCACCTACCTGGGGAGTGGCAAACCCACTAGACATGCCTAGGCCGCCCAGGACACATGGCAACGCCACAGTCACGCAGTGACCACGTAGCGGGCATGCGAGTTTACGCGCTCTAGAGTTGGGGCCCTCGACCACCGCCCAAACCTCGACGTATCGCCAGCAAACTATGAGGCAGCCGCAGTTCAAATTTGACCCGCTTCCAACTGAATCGGCGGAAATTTGTCTTTTTCACGAGAGGTGGATCAAAACTTTTTACACCCAACCATTTTGTCAATTGTGCATTAAATATGTCCTAGTATTTTAGAAAATTGATTTGGTCAAATTTTGCAACAATTATTTGGGAGGTCCTTCACAAAAAAACCTCCTTTTGGGCACTCGAAAAATGGAAAATGAATTTTTCGTCCAAAGAAAATGAAAACTTCCTTAGGCAACATTGTTTGCCATTCCAAGATACACCCTTGTGCACAATATGAGATCATTTGAACAAACTATGCCATGAATGTGGCCATAGGATTGATCATTTGGCTTAAAACCATGAATCTTCACGCATGATAGTTCATTTCTGAGAACACTTTTTTAATAGAATTGACGTATTACAAGTTTATTATTTTTCCTGGTAACTTGGTCATATATAATGACACAATGCGAAGGTTTTCCAATTTTTTGATTTTTTTTGAATTTTTTATGCCCGTTTCAAAATGCGGTCAAAACGGCGGGAATGACCGTTCCTAGCTAGTGGTTGAATCTTGGAATTTTTTTGGTGTTTCTCTGATTAAATAGGTACTTATGTACCTAGAAATGATTTTTGGAAAAAATAAATAGCAAACTATGAGGAATCCGCAGTTCAAATTTGACCCGCTTCCAGCTGAATCGGCCGAAATTTGTCTTTTTCACGAGAGGTGGATCAAAACTTTTTACAACCAACCATTTGGTCAATTGTGCATTAAATATGGCCTAGTATTTTATAAAAATGATTTGGTCAAATTTTGCAACAATTATTTGGGAGGTCCTTCACAAAAAAACCTCCTTTTGGGCACTCGAAAAATGGAAAATGAATTTTTCGTCCAAAGAAAATGAAAACTTCCTTAGGCAACATTGTTTGCCATTCCAATATGCACCTTTGGGCACAATATGAGATCATTTGAACAAACTATGCCATGAATGTGGCCATAAGATTGATCATTTGCCTTGAAAGCCATGAATCTTCACGCTTGATCGCTCGTTTCTGAGAACACTTTTTAAAAATAATTACCGTATTACAAGTTTGTTATTTTTCCTGGTAACTTGGTCATATATAATGACACAATGCGAAGGTTTTCCAACTTTTTTAATTTTTTTGAATTTTTTATGCCCGTTTCAAAATGCGATCAAAACGGCGGGAATGACCGTTCCTAGCTAGTGGTTGAATCTTGGTAATTTTTTTGTGTTTCTCCGATTAAATAGATACTTATGTACCTAGAAATGATTTTTGTAAAAAATAAAGAGCAAACTACAAGGCAGCTACAGTTCAAATTTGAGCCACTTCCAGCTGAATCGGCCGAAATTTGTCTTTTTCACGAGAGGTGGATCAAAACTTTTTTCACACAACCAGTTTATCAATCGTGCATTAAATATGGCCTAGTATTTTAGAAAATTGATTTGGTACAATTTTGCAACAAATATATGGTAGGTCCTTCACAAAAAAACTCATTTTGGGCATTTGGAAAATGATTAAAAATAGCTAGAAAGATCAGAAATGCATACAAATTGGTACTTATCCATAATATGTGGTCTAACTCTAGTGAAAATTTGTATGGTGCCCTTTTGCAAAATATTTTTGATAGCTACTTCACAAAATCCCTTAGATATTTTTAGTACTTAGATACTTTTTTACATCACTGGTTTTCCGAACCAGCCAGGACTCTTCCCCCGGATCGATGACATGGCGCCCATCCATCCATCCATCCATCTCACCATCCCGCATCCATCCATCCATCCATCCATCCATCCATCCATCTATCTACAACAAAAAAAAAAAACCCCCACCGCAGCCCAAACCCTAGCCCTCCCGATCCAATCACACCCCTCCCCCCATCGCACCCCTCCTCCCCTATCTCCTCGCCGCCACCTCGTCCCCGATCCAATCTGACCTCGTCCCTCCCTCTGCATCGCCCGTCCACTGCCGCCGACCTCGCCCCTCCCTCTGCATCGCCCGCATCTAGCCGCGCCATGGCCTCCATCCCACTCGCCGGATCTCACCTCCATGGGGCGGCGGCGCCATGGCTTCCCCCAACCCCACGGCGTGGGCCTGAGCCACCCGCTGGCCTCGGCTTGGGGCGCTGCTGCTGGCGCTCTCCCTCGCGGGCCTCGCGGGGTCCCTCTGCCGCGCCTCTTGCCTCCTCTGGCTCTACCTCGTCGCGCTCTTCCTCCTCATCGCGCTCCTCTTCGTCTTCACCGTCTTCGCCTTCGTCGTCACCAACCGCGGCGCCGGCTCCGTCTTCTCCGGGCGGGGGTACAGGGAGTACCGCCTCGGCGAGTACTCCACCTGGCTGCAGCGCCGCGTCGAGCACGCCGGCGACTGGGCCAAGATCCGCAGCTGCCTCCGCGACGGCGGCGTCTGCCAGAGGTTCGGCGCCCGGGGCGAGTCGCTGCAGCAGTTCGTCGCCAACAACCTCTCCCCGATTCAGGTCCATTTCCCCGCCTGCTCTTCGCCCTGTTTGATTAATCCCTGTGATTTTGGTGAGCACATTATTTAGGTAGGAATTAAATCCCCTGCTGCTGCTAGTTGGTATTTGGGGATACTGTCGGTCATCTTAAGCAGCAGCAATCCATGTGCCTCGCTCAATTGCGTGGGCGGATTCGATTCTGGTCTTCTTCTCAACCGTATTGCTGTAGGCCATGAAAGAAGAAGACGATGTAGTTAGTTATGGGTTTGGATTTGGGCATGCGATTTAACTTGACCGCATAAGCTGCTGCCCGCCCCTGTTGCATCTGCCCTCTGAATGAATATTGCATCTGCTCCAGTTTGACATTCGTCACCTTGCATTCAGTTATCCACCGGCCACTTTGTCGATACGTTTTCTCAAACCTCTGTTCGCTGCAAACAATTACTCAGAGTGAAGCTGCTTCTTGCGTCTAGCGCATATGTGCATCATCATTTGGTCTCTCTAGACTGGCTTTTAACCTCTCTAGTAGTAAGATAATGCATAAATAAATAAATTATCTTACCAACTTTGTGTTTGGTGCATACCGTTTTCAGGTACGAGATGGCGCCGACGAGGCGACGGACGACGTCCTCCTCAAGTTCCTCTGCGCGCGCGACTTCAAGGTGGGCGCCGCCTTTGAGATGCTCCGCCGCACGCTCTGGTGGCGCCGGGAGTGGAACAGCCTATCCGCCACTGCCCGGGCGGCAACGCGTCGCTGCTGCACGTGACGGACCTCTGCGGCTCCCCCGGCCCCGCCAAGGACCTCCGTGACGCCATGAAGCAGGTGCTCGACCTCTTCCAGGACATCTACCCCGAGCTCGTCGCCAGGAACGTGAGTACCCCCAAGCATTCAGCTACATTTGAATTGCTTCGAGATTGTCGTGAGTACCCCGAGCTCAAAATTGCTTCGAGATCTGACTGAATTTTGGTGGCGCTGCCGTGCTGCAGATCCTAATCAATGTGTTGTTCTCGTACTACACGTTCAGCACTGTCCTCAACAGGATGCTTGAATTAGTGATTATGGTCCTGTTAATTTGAGGCACTTGAATGAGTGCTTGGTGTTGATATGTTGTTAAAGGAGAATTAACCCCCAACAGGATGCATTAACTATTTTAAAGTGGAATGTGACATACATAATCTGGCAAAGTAAAACTGACCAGTAGTGTGACTAGCTGTCTAAGTGCACTTACACTCAAATAGGCCGTAACATGGATACTACATGTAATTCTGTGTATCGAGTTTAATGGTATGTCAAGTCACATGTGCTGCTCATTGTATATGCCTTTGTATTTATGGAATTCTTTGTGATGCCTTTGTATTGCTACTACTGCTGTTTAAGTCAAAATTGCTGCTACTGCTATTTAAGTCAAAACATAGAGCCCCTGTAGCTTTTCTCAACCCCTAAATTGTTGTTGCTGTTTCAAATTGATAAATTATTTGAATTGCTGCTGCTATCTCATTTTAACTAGCTGGAGGACAAAAATCATGGTACTAGCTGAATTTGTGTCATCATTCTAATCTAAATAACTGTCATTTTTTGAATGGTCTCTTCTTGGTATTTTGGCTCCAGTTTTTCTAATTCTTCTCTCCTGATCTTGTTAATGCTAATTCTTCTCTGTTGATACATGTAATAGGCCGACCCTGGAAGGCATATCACCGTTCTGTTAGCCTGGTCCTGACAGGAGCGGGTGCCTAGTTTGCGACCGCAATCGAAAGAGCTCCATGCTGAAGAGGAGGACAAGGAGGACGACATCGACGATGAAGAGGAGGACAAGGAGGACGACCAGGACATGCGCGACCTCACCCCCGAGCCCAACGAGCTCGATGAGGACATAGTTGAGCCCAGGGCCCCGTCAGGATGCTGCTCAACATCACCACCAGCAAGTTCCCCTGTGGAGTAGGTAGCCACCTCCCTCTCTTTGCCCTTCCGCCCGATCCCATTTGCTTAGTAGCACTTCATAGTATCTGGTCCTTACATGCTCACAGTAGCTCGTTGGTGATGTGGGTCACTATGTTTTTGTGGATAGCTGACTGTTTAGGGAATTTCCGTGACTATGATGATGTTGTGCTGGGCAGAGGATGTGAAACATTTAGACCTCAGCGGCCTTTCCGGTCTTTGATGATCTAAAATTGAGCTTTTTAAAACTGATGCCTAGCATGCCGTCAACTTTTTTAATACTCCAAGAGAACCACAGTAACAAAAATACCACTGTGTATGAAACTGCAGTTTTTGGTATAGCCAAACGCCTCAAAGTATTCAAAACTACAGTATTTCAAAATCTATGGTATTCTAGTAATGCTTTGAAAATACTTTGCATCCAAACGGGGCCGGCAATTAGCACATAGTTGCGTTGTACAGTTGCTTATATAATCAGATGTTGTATGTAGTCACGTACGCTTTGCAATTTTGATCCAATGCTTGCTTCCTAGCTCACGCGTGTCAGTTTTTCAGATACTTGCGACTCCTTGTGCATCACCCCTCAACTAACAAGTAAAAGTAAATAAAATCGCTGTTTATACTCACTCCTTGTCTTCATATACCTTTTCAGTTGGCTGTTACTCCCTCCGTTCGGAATTACTTGTCGCAGAAATGGATGTATCTCGACGTATTTTAGTTCTAGATACACCCATTTCCAAGACAAGTAATTCCAAACGGAGGGAGTACTTCTCTTGTTTTATATTGAGTTTGGGAATTTGGTATTGATGATAGTCCAGCGACTCTGTCATCTGATGCGCAAGTCCATCTTCTGTGATTAAAAAACCCACAACAGTTTTCCAATGTCAGTAGCAACAAACTGAATTTTATAATTATATCTTCTGTGAAGTTTAGGTGCAATGTGTGGCAGTGAAGTATTTTGCATGACCTGTACTTGTGCAATGAATTTTCATATTGTGTCTCTGTTTTCTTGTATGAATGAGTATCTCATTTTAACTAGCTGGAGAACAAAAAGCATGGTACTACCTGAATTTGTGTTGGCATTCCTAATAACTGTCTTTTTTGAAAGGTCTGCTCATAATATATTGGCTCCAGTTTTTTTGATTCTTTTCTGTCGATTCATGTAACAGGTTGTCCAGTAAAGCTGTCGAAGGAGCTCCATGCTGAAGAACATAACACTTGTAGAGCTTGTAAAGTACCATGTTATTGAACGTGTGGAGCATGTAACTGTGACTTCCACTATTGTATGTTAGAGTTATTTGTACAGCTTGCTACACCTGCTGAAGAACATAACACTTGTAGAGCTTGCAAAGTGTATGTTAGAGTTATTTGTACAACAGCAACTCTGTATTGATTGGTAATATTTGTACAGCAGCAACACTGGCTGGTAATATTTGAAGTATTTTGTGTGTTTTCTGTGCCAATTTAAATATTGTGTATTTATTTACGTTAAATTGGAAAATGAAGAATGTGACCCTCACAAAAAAAGAAAAAAGGAAACTGTTGAGACAAAAAGGCCATGGGCCAAAAATAAAAAGGCTGCAATGAAGGCCATGGGCCAAAAATAAAAAGGCTGCAATGTTGGGCTTGGTCCATGAAGCTGACAAAAAATTCACAGAAAAATAATATATAAATGGGCTGAATTAATGGGCTCGGTCCATATAAACACCGAATTGGACCGGGCTGATTCTTGTGCCACATCAGCTTGCCACGTTGGATTCCTACGTGGCGTGGAGAGGTTGCTAGTGACCAAAACACGACAGTAGGAATATTTTGGTCATAAACGTTTTTGACCTTCTCACAGAAAAGGTCGCTATAGTCAGTTTATGACGGCCAGCTTTTGACCTTATGTTTTTGGTCACAAAAAGGTCACAAATGGAAATTTGTGACCATTCAGTGACCAATAGTGGTGGTCACAAGTTGACATATTTCTTGTAGTGACCGTCACCACGCCGTCGTGCTGACGAAACTCTCCCTCGGCCTCAACTGGATCAAGAGTTCGAGGAACGGCACCGAGCTGAACGTGTGCAGATCGTGGAGTTGCCGTGTGTTCAGTACTTGATCGGTTGGATCGCGAAGACGTTCGACTACATTAACCGCGTTACTAAATGCTTCCGTTTTCGATCTACGAGGGTACGTGGACACAGTCTCCAGCTCATTTCTATGCTTCTCCTAGATAGATATTGAGTGATCGTAGGATTTTTTTTTGAAATACTACGTTCCGCAACACTCACCCCCGGCCGTCCATACGAGCGCCGTCGCTTGGAGGAGATTTGGCGGTCGCTTGAAGGATATTTGGATGTGGCCGTCGCTTGGAGGAGATTTGGCCGTGGCCTTCGTAGCCGGTGGACGAGGGGATACGAGCGTCGGCGACGTTTATGGACCACGACGGCCACGGTAGCTTCCAACGTGTGACACCCCGAGACCGGTGCGCCAGGTGTCAGCCAGTTATTCATCGTCGTTGCCATGTCATCTGCTTGCGTGTGGCACTCTGCCTTGTCATCATGTGCATTGCATCAGCATGTTTTCAAAACTAGCATCCGGTCGAACCCCCTCGTCCTTTCCATTGTCCGTTCTGAGCCCAGACACACTTGCACGCGCCCGCGGCACCTCCGAATATTTATTTCATGAGTGGCCGGAAAATGTTCTCGGAATGGGTTGAAACTTGGCGTGTGGTCTTCTTATAGTGTAGACAGGCCGCCTGCCAAATTTCATCGCATTCGGAGCTCGTTTCATAGCCCAACGGATATATATAGCGGCACTAGTAGCCAGTCAAAATTTTCGGCCTCCGAAATCCTCCGCGGGCCCCTCTATCTCTTCTCTCCACATAGCCTAGCTCATCTACACAGCCGACTAGGCCCAACCTACTTCCCTTCCGCTCCGGTGCCGTTGGATCGTGATCCGATGGCTCCGAAATGGCCTAAAACCCCCCTCCTAACCCTAATGCTAGCCCCTTCCCTATATATACTCCTTCCCCATGCCATTTTTGGCCTCCACCAACCTCCCCCCCAAAAATTCCGCGCCACCTACCCTCCTTCCATCTGCAGCCGCCGCCCTCCACCTCCATTTCGGCGCCTAGCCAGCCCGCCGACGCCACATGGCAAGTCGCCATTGGTCGAGCCGCCACCCGCCGGCACCTGCGGCCTCTCCCGCGAGGCCACGCGTGCCCAGCCTCGGTCCCGCCGCCGCAGGCCCAGGCCAGGCCGCACCGGGCTCCGCGGGCCCGAACCGCCCTAGCGCGCCTCCCGCTCGGCCGCTCGCCCCCATCGACCCCGTCTGCCTCAAGCCGCTGCCGGCGTGCTCCGCCGTCTCGCCGCAGCGCGCCCGCCGTCGTGCCTGCCTCGCCTCTGGGCAGATCCGGTGCCGCCGCACCCGGATCTGCTGATCCCCGCCGCCGTTCGCCTGCAGCACCGCCTCACTGAGTCTCCCCGTCGTCTGCACTCGCCGGAGCTCGACGTCGCCGACCGCTGCGCGAGCTCCTCCCCCGTTGGGCCTCGTCGTTGCCGGATCCGGCCGCAGCCGGTCACCCCGACCCTGATCCGGTGCCAAGCCACCGGATTCGCACCTCCGCGTCGCCTGAAGCTCGCCGTAGCAGGAGCTCCGCCCCGCCATGGCCATGGCCTTGTCCTCACGCCGTGCCGGACATGTCCGGTGAAGCCCGGACGTGTCCGCGCCTCCCCTCGTCGTGCCACTGCCGTGTGGGCCCCATCCGCCGGACAATGTCCGCCCTACCCGGACAATGTCCACCCCGAGAGGTTGCTTTTTCTCCTAAGTCCCCAAAACTTCTTATTCTGATGCATACTTTGTGATGTTGTTACTTTTTTGTGTGTATGTCCAAATTGAGTGAATGATATATCAAAATGATCCTTGTGAGATGTGATACGTCCAAAACGTATCTATAATTTTTGCTTGCTCCATGCCACTTTTGGGTGATATTGCTATGATATTCATACACTTCCATGCACTTTTGACACTAGTAGAAAACAGGGCATTGGTCCAGCCCATTAGCCCCGGTTCAATCTAGAACCGGGACCAATGGGGGTACTGGACCCGGTTCGTTAGCCCAGGGGGCCGGCCGGGCCACGTGGGCCATTGGTCCCGGTTCGTCTGGACCTATTGGTCCCGGTTGGAGCTAAAAACCGGGACCAATGGCTCTTGCTCCTGGCCCACCACTATTAGTCCCGGTTTGTTTTATGAACCGGGACCAAAGGCACCCCTTTAGCCCCGGTTTGTAGCACCAACCGGGACCAGTGAGTTGCCTATATAAACCCCCTCACTCAAGAGCAGAGCTCACTGCTCTGTTTTTTTTCTGGCCGAGGGGGAGAGGGGTTAGTGGTGCTCTAGCTCACCTCCTATGCACACAACATGTTCGGTGGAATGCCCGAGCCACATTAGTTAAGCTTTTCTCCTCTCGAAGCTCTATTTTCTTCGAGATTTGTCTAGGTTTAGCGGTCCGTCACGTCCCGTCCCCGTCTTCGCCGCCGTCGATCGCCCCCGCCGATCTCGTCACCGGCACCACCGTGGTGAGCCTCTTGTTATGTCCATGCTTTTCTTACTTTTATTATTGCTTTAGATAGATATTTGTCTAATTTTCTTACATTTATTATTGCTTGTTATTATATAGTGCGATGGTTTTGATATCCGCCCACGTGGGCCCTCGTCCGGTCTACGATTCGGATGTGGTATATTATCTTTAATTTATAACTATTTGTTTTAGTGCTTATGATAGTTATGCCGACCAACCTGACATGCATAGATGTTTTATTATGTCTAGGAGGTAGTTGAACCGGAAATTCCAACCGACCCTCTAGTGGAGAGGTTAAATTTAGTTGAAGAGAAAAACATTTCGTTAAAGAAAAAATTGGAAAAAATGGAGGAGGAGAAGATGGAATTGGAGTTGCATGTTGCGGAAGTTATCGATGATCACAAGATCAAGATGGAACCTATTGTCGAGAGGTTAAATTTAGTTGAAGAAGAAAACAAATTCTTGAAGGAAAAAATAAAAAAAATTGTGGACGAGAAGATGATATTGGAGTTGCATGTTGCGGATGTCGTCGATGATCACAAGATCAAGATGGATGCAATGCGGTTGAAGATTAAAAAGATTAGAAAATATGCCATTAATACCGAGGCTTGGTATCATTATGCCGTTGGATCAATTGTTACCTTGGTTGCAATTATGATAGCATTTGTTTTCGCGTTGAAATGTTTTACATAGTTTCGATGTGTATGGAGAGCTATATATGTTGTTAGATGAGAACTATATATGTATGTACTTTGGTTTTAATGTGATGATGAACTTTTATCCATTTGGTCACTTAATTATCTATTTATGATGTTCTGTAATGGTTTTTGACACACTTAATTATATATAAATGCACGCAGATGAACCGCCAATGGATGTACGGTGACAGACACACCTCCGAGTACATTAAGGGCGTGCGTGAGTTTCTAAATGTGGCAGAGGCAAACAAGCAGAATGGTTTTATGTGTTGTCCATGCACTCAATGTGTGAATACGATGTCTTACTCTAACCGAAAAATCCTTCACTCCCACCTGCTTTACAAGGGTTTCATGCCACACTATAATGTTTGGACGAGGCACGGTGAAATAGGGGTTATGATGGAAGACTGCGAAGAAGAAGAGTACGATGACAACTATGTGCCCCCTGAATACGGTGATGCTGCAATGGGGGGAGCTGGTGAAGATCAAGAGGAACCAGACGATGTGCCCAATGATGCTGCAACGGGTGAAGCTGCTGAAGATCAAGAGGAACCAAATGATGATCTTCGCCGGGTCATTGTCGATGCAAGGACACAATGCGAAAGTCAAAAGGAGAAGCTGAAGTTCGATCGCATGTTAGAGGATCACAAAAAAGGGTTGTACCCCAATTGCGAAGATGGCAACACAAAGCTCGGTACCGTACTGGAATTGCTGCAGTGGAAGGCAGAGAATGCTGTGGCTGACAAAGGATTTGAGAAGCTACTGAAAATATTGAAGAAGAAGCTTCCGAAGGATAACGAATTGCCCGACAGTACATACGCAGCAAAGAAGGTCGTATGCCCTCTACGATTGGAGGTGCAGAAGATACATGCATGCCCTAATGACTGCATCCTCTACCGCGGTGCATACAACGATCTGAACGCATGCCCGGTATGCGGTGCGTTGCGGTATAAGATCAGACGAGATGACCCTGGTGATGTTGATGGCGAGCCCGCCAGGAAGAGGGTTCCTGCGAAGGTGATGTGGTATGCTCCTATAATACCATGGTTGAAACGTTTGTTTAGAAACAGAGAGCATGCCAAGTTGATGCGATGGCACAGTGAGGACCGTAAGAAAGACGGGAAGTTGAGAGCACCCGCTGACGGGTCGCAATGGAGAAAAATCGAGAGAAAGTACTGGGAGGAGTTTGCAAAGGACGCAAGGAACGTATGGTTTGCTCTAAGCGCGGATGGCATTAATCCTTTCGGGGAGCAGAGCAGCAATCACAGCACCTGGCCCGTGACTCTATGAATGTATAACCTTCCTCCTTGGATGTGCATGAAGCGGAAGTTCATTATGATGCCAGTTCTCATCCAAGGCCCTAAGCAACCCGGCAACGACATTGATGTGTACCTAAGGCCATTAGTTGAAGAACTTTTACAGCTGTGGAATGGAAACGGTGTACGTGCGTGGGATGAGCACAAACAGGAGGAATTTGACCTAAAGGCGTTGCTGTTCGTGACCATCAACGATTGGCCCGCTCTCAGTAACCTTTCAGGACAGACAAACAAAGGATACCACGCATGCACGCACTGTTTAGATGACACTGAAAGTATATACCTGGACAAGTGCAGGAAGAATGTGTACCTGGGCCATCGTCGATTTCTTCCGACCAACCATCAATGTCGAAAGAAAGGCAAGCATTTCAAAGGCGAGGCAGATCACCGGAAGAAGCCCGCCATGCGTACCGGTGATCACGTACTTGCTATGGTCAATGATTTACACGTAATCTTCGGAAAGGGCCCCGGCGCACTAGCTGTTCCGAATGACGATGAGGGACACGCACCCATGTGGAAGAAGAAATCTATATTTTGGGACCTACCCTACTGGAAAGACCTAGAGGTCCGCTCTTCAATCGACGTGATGCACGTGACGAAGAACCTTTGCGTGAACCTGCTAGGCTTCGTGGGCATGTATGGAAAGACAAAAGATACAGCTGAGGCACGGGAGGACCTGCAACGTTTGCACGAAAAAGACGGCATCCCTCCGAAGCAGTATGAAGGTCCTGCCAGCTATGCTCTTACGAAAGAAGAGAAAGAAATCTTCTTTGAATGCCTTCTCAGTATGAAGGTCCCGACTGGCTTCTCGTCGAATATAAAGGGAATAATAAATATGGCAGAGAAAAAGTTCCAGAACCTAAAGTCTCATGACTGCCATGTGATTATGACGCAACTGCTTCCGGTTGCATTGAGGGGGCTTCTACCGGAAAACGTCCGATTAGCCATTGTGAAACTATGTGCATTCCTCAATGCAATCTCTCAGAAGGTGATCGATCCAGAAATCGTACCAAGGCTAAGGAGTGATGTGGCGCAATGTCTTGTCAGTTTCGAGCTTGTGTTCCCACCATCCTTCTTCAATATCCTTCTTCAATACCACGACAGGAGGAAGAAAATGGAGATGACCGAAATCCAGGCGCTGCGGGCCAGAATACAAGCGATAGAGGAACGGCAAGCAGATCGGGAAAGAATTGCCGAAGCTTCCCCCGAAGCTACCCCGCCATCTCAGCGGAGAAGCAGCGTGGCTTCCACCGAGCTGCTTCAGCCAGAGCTTGCCTTGACGGCTACTGCCAGGAATCCTGTGGATGCTATCACGCAGGCACAAAATTGCCACCTTATGGCACAGTGGATGAATCTGAAGGTCAAGGCGGCTGCTGGCTCTGTTTATCCTTCTGGACCAGACGACACTTTTCACTGCCGGCCGATTCCAGAAGGATATGCTAGGGTGATGGTCGACGAAATAACGGAGGGATTTGAGGAGCTCCAGCTTGACCACCCTACCGGTGAAGGGGAGACTCGGCTGGGTTCTTCACTGAAGACTCCATGCCTATGGCGGAAGGACCTAATCAACATTCTGAACTGGACGCCTCCGCCTCCTCCTCCTCCTCCTCCGACGAGTCAGGGCACTCCGCCTCCTCCACCGCCTCCTCCTCCGGCGAGTGACCATCAGGGCACTCCGGCTCCTTCTCCGGCGAGTGACCATCAGGGCACTCCGGCTCCTTCTCCGGCGCGTGGCGGCACACCGCCTCCTTCGCCGCCGGCGCGTGGCGGCACTCCGCCTCCTTCGCCGCTGGCGCGCCCGAGCAGACAGCCAGCTCCTCCTTCGCCTAATCAGCAAGGGCGGAAGAGACCTGCCGCCGCTCCGGCTGCTCCTGCTCCGGCGCCTAAGCAAGTAAAAAAGACAGCCGCTTCGTCTGGTCCGGCGACGTCTACCAGTACAGCCAGAGGCGGGAGGCGATGCAGATTCGGTCCTTCTCTCACGCCTCTAGAGAAGTTACCGTACGAGAGGTCCGACGAGGAAAACACGAAGATTGCTGAAGGCGAAGTGAAGGACTTTTTTGAAGGGTTGAAAGCACAGAGACATCCACCTCCAGAGGAGAAGATAGATGCGGTGAAAGCAAAGCGCACTCTTGCTGCCCTGAAGCAACCAGCGAAAAGTAAGCCGAAGGGCAACTATGACCGCATTATTCAAAAGACATTTCAAGATGCCAAGTGGTCCGGAAGTACAAAAAGTGATCAGAGGTTAGCAGAAGGGCGAGCTGGGAAACAAATTGCCCAGCTCGGCGAACAAGCGAACCAATCGTGCCCCCCGCTCAAGGTGTCTAGTGACATGGTCGCTAATGATCCGAGGATGGTGCCCGGTTATACCAATCTTGCAGATTACGCGTCCGACGATGTACAATATGATTTCATGGACGTGCAGATAGAAAGATATGAGTACAAAAAGCCTCTCGTAAAAAATGAAAGATCTCTATCAACGAATATGCGAAGATTGCATGATTGGTACATGAAAATCTGCAGAGAGTCTGGGGGGAGGAATAACTTGTATTTGAGAGTTAAACCTGAGCATGACCTCGTTGGAATTGACCTGTTGCCTGTTCCATTTGAGGAGTTCTATCAATTTTTCAATCAATTGGCCCTCGATAAAACAACGATCACCTGCTACTGTCTGTAATTAGTACTACTTCTGTCATTAAGTCTCTCTATATAGCTGATCTTCATTGCATGTATTTATAATTATCCTCACTATATTATGCAGATTGAAGATCGTCGAATTGAAGAAAAGACAAGTAGGTGATATTGGGTTTATTAACACATACCTCATAGATGCAACCGAGGTTAAATTGCGTCCCGGCGATACCGAGACCAACTTGCTACGATCGTTGGTGGTAAATGAAAACAAAGATATAATACTCTTTCCTTACAACTTCAAGTGAGTGTTAATGTCTTGTGCATATTTGGTTTCCCTTATATATATCAGTCAAGTTTATAGTGATGTAATGATCTCATGCATTCGTGCGCAGCTTCCACTATATTCTCTTAGAGATTAAGCTTGAGAAGGGAATAGTAACTGTCTTCGACTCTAAACGTAAAGATCCCGAGGAGTATGCGGACATGACTCAAATGCTAGCCAGGTAAGTTAAATCGATCAATATTATCCACCATGCATATATATCGGCAACTTCATTTCTGATATCAACTAATTGTTTCCTTTGTCTGGCAGGGCTTGGAAAAAATTCATCAAAAAAGCTCCGGGACTGCCGAAGAAGCTACAATTTAGATACCCGAAAGTAAGTACTATATAGTAGCATGTTCCGCGCGCGCATCTCCTATATCTTGATTCAAGCGCTAGCTAGTTTCATCAATACCAATTTGGCATTCTTGCTTATCAGTTTGATTGAGCTCTATTTCTTGTAAAGTGGTTGTGGCAGGAACCCGGGAATGATTATTGTGGATACTACATTTGCGAGTCCATCCGCCACACGACCTGTGAGCGGGGCTACACTGATGAACAATTTGAAGTGCGTAAGCAATCAATAATATTCACAAATTTATAGCATCATTTCATGTATTGACCCCCTACTTCAAATTAGATGTTTCGGATGCGGGATGAACTCCTAACACCAGATCGACTGCGAGCAATTCAAGAGGAATTGGCGGCATTCTTCCTTGAACACGTGATCGCTGAAGACGGAGAATACTATGTGGACCATGCATCCATGTGTTAGGAGATTATTTTTGTAAGAGATAATTGTTGTATATATGTGCCCGGTAGTGTCGGATAGATATACGAGAACTTGTTGTTCGACCAATCTCTCGGAGAAGGAGAGGTCGTCGATATTACTTCTCTCTGTATGCATATATATATATATGTTGATTATACGATCTTCTGTTTCCTTCGTTTGCTTAGTAGCTAGCAGCTAGCTAGCTAGCTAGCGTGACTCTAGTCCTCTCTATATACGTATGTGTAGTATGTAGCGTCGACCAAGCACGGACATAAGAGAGAACACTTCTCTCTATTAATTAGCTAGCTAACACAATATATGAAACACCTAAATTAACCCCCCAAAACCTAAAACCCCCCCTCCCCTTTCAAAAAAAAAAACAAAAACCACAGCCACAGAAATGCTGACGCGTGGAAGCCTTTTGGTCCCGGTTGGTACCACCAACCGGGACTAAAGCCCCTCCTGCCTGGACTCAGTGCACAGGCCACGTGGACACCCTTTTGCCCCGGTTCTGGATTGAACCGGGACTAAAGGGTCAGAGCATTAGTACCGACCCTGTTGCCCCGGTTCCAGAACCGGGGCTAAAGGCCCAAATGAACCGGGTCTGATCCCCCTTTATCTACTAGTGATTTCAGGTTTTCACGTTTCGAGAACTGCCCAGAAAAATCCAGAAAAATTATATAAAAAATCAGCGATCCGGAAACAACACTGCGTCCGAAGGGCAGCCTGGGGGGGGGCCCACCAGGGCTCCAGGCGCCCTGGCGGCGCGCCCCCCCAGGGCCGCGCCGGGGGGGCGCCTGGGCCCCCCGAAGCCCGTCCGGTGCCCCCCTTTGGCATATATTTAGAGGGACCTCCGAAACCCGAAGAACAGGAACTCTTTTCGCGATCCCATCTCTGTTCCGCCACCGCCGCCGCTTCCAAGATCGGGAGCACCAGGAGAACTCTTCCCGGCACCTTGCCGGAGGGGAGGATCACCACCGGGAGCTTCTCCACCACCATGGACGCCTCCCGGATGACTCGTGAGTAGTCTCCCTTGTACCATGAGTCCATGACCAGTAGCTATGTGATGTTCTCCTCCCGTTCTTGTGCTTCACTAATTAGTCCTCGTGAGCTGCCCTACATGATCGAGGCACCTATGTAATCCTTATGCTGTTGCTATGTTGAGTTTGCTGGGATCCGATGGATTATGAGATTATGTTCAGATTGATCTTGAGTAATATATTTGATTCACCTCTTTTATATTTTAGTTCATAAGTAATTCTTGCATGTTCTCCGTTGTTACTTATTGCTTTGGCCGAGTAGTAGGTAGTGACTCCAAGAGGGAACGTTATGCTCGATTGTGGGTTCATGCCCCTCGATGACTAGCTTGAGTGACAGAAACATGAGTCCAGGGGATGTGCTGTTGCCACAAGGGGGAAAACAACGGTGCTTGTGCCCGCGGGTGCAAGGATTGTTTACTTTACGCAAAGTTCTTTTAATGCAGTTGTCTGTTGCATTGAGTTTACACTATGGGTGGGACTCGCAACTTAATACCAGCGAGATGTTCTGGATAGATATCTCAAGGTGGATGATTAGTAGTAGATATTGTTGGATTTCGGTCTACTTACTTTGGCGTACCGCCCATGCTTTGAACCTCAACCTTTCTTGCAATGTAGTCAGCATTGGTTTGCGTTCGTGGTCCTGTCAATTGCCCAGCTGTAATTCGTTTACCTCACATAGCTGTTTTATCGTCTTTTGGGAGAGAGACATCACTAGTGAACATCATGAGACTCCGGTCCATATTACCATCATTGATCACATCCGCTATTTACTTTTCGCTATTATTTACTATTGCAAAACATTATCTATCACTACTATCATTTGCGTTTAATCCTTTGTGAACTACAAGGCCGGAGGGATTGACAACCTCTCTGTACTCGTTGGGAGCAAAGTTATTTGTATCTGTGTGCAGGTCCACGTTGATTGCTAATCCGCGCCGTTAGCAGTTGACACCTACTTGTTGAACCTAGGAGTCTCTGGGGATTCGATCCTTGGCATCTTTGCTAAGGGAAAAACTTCCACAACACTGCATCTTACACCTTCCACTTGGGGTAACCAACGAGGGGTTAGAGGCCCATCAAGGAGTTTTTCTGGCGCCGTTGCCGGGGACTCCACTCTTCAGGATAGGGGAGTTGCACGCTATCTTTTACCTTTGCTTTTTAGTCTTGTTAGTTTACCTTTCAGTTTTTGCTTTAGTACCTTTTATCGAAAATCACAAAAATAGTTATCTTGCTTGCTTGCTATTATGGGTTCTACCAAAAACACTAAATGGGAGGAGTACACCCCTTCTTCCATTACCCCAATTACCACTGTCGGGATCTACAAAAGTGATAAACCTTGTGATTATATTAGTCTTGACGGAGGGTTATGCCCATGGCATGGTCTTGCAGGAAAAGAGTATGAGCCTCAGTTTAAAATTGCTCCTAAGCTTCCCCAAACTTGGGAAGATGTTCAAACTCTTATAATAGAGAGCGATTCAAACAAAGAGGATGACACTACAATTCTACCCACTAATGATAAAATTGATTTTGATAATTGTAGTATTTCAGAAGTTGTCACCTTTCTACAAGGAATGGCCAAAGATCCCCACACTAGCACGCTTAACCTTGCCTTCACAGAGCATATCACTAATGCTCTCATCAAATCTAGGGAGGAGAAACTTAGAGTAGAAGCCTCCATACCTAGAAAGCTAGAAGATGGTTGGGATCCTATGATTAAAATTAAGATAAACAACTTCTCATGCTATGCTTTATGTGATATTGTAGCCAGTACTTCTATTATGCCCAAAAGACTATATGATATGCTTAAATTGAAACCTTATGATTCTTGTTCTTTTGGTGTTCGTCTCGTTGATTCTTCCATAAAGAAACCTTTGGGGAGGATCGACGATGTTCTTATCATTGTCAATGACAACTATGTTCCCGTTGATTTTACTATTATGGATATTGAATGTGATCCTTCATGTCCAATTATTTTGGGACGTCCCTTTTTACGCACCGTTGGTGCTATCATTGACATGAAAGAGGGTAATATAAAATTTCAGTTTCCTCTCAAGAAAGGGATGGAACACTTCCCTCGAAAGAAGATCAAGTTACCTTTTGAGTCCGTTGTACGGGCTAGCTATTCTTTTACTCTTGATAAAACTTGATCTATATGCATTACGCCTAGCTTAAAGGCATAAAAGAAAGCGCTTTTGGGAGGCAGCCCACATGAATAAATTTTTATATTTTGCTTTTGTTGTGTCTTGATGTTGTTTACTACTGTAGCATCATCATTGTACCTTTGCTTTTTATATTTGTGCCAAGTATAGCCTCTGATTGCTAGAAAGTTCAAAAGTTGTGAGGTGCTGTCCAGGAAACAGATTCTGTCCTTGGATAGAAAAATTCGTATAAAATCACCAGATCATCTTTTTGGTCTGAATTGTTTCGACAGCATTCTCTATATAATTGTCTTTCGTGCGTCTGTTCTGAGTTTTTTGATTTGAGTTGCAGAAGTATCCCGAACAAATCAATTACTACCTGCTGTTCTGTTTTTCACAGATTCTGTCCTGTTTTGCCTTTCCTTCATTTTGCAAACCAAGAGCTTGCTTTTTCTTTGCGAAAACCTTTTGGCAATCTTGAGAAACAGTAGACCTTCAAGAATATCTTTATTTCCAGCAAGGTATAATTATTTTATTAAGGATACTAACCTCGCTAATCAGATTATGATGAGTTATGTATGAAGGGAGTTTTCAAGTGTGCGAGGGAAGATGATAAAAAGATTCAGGAGTGTCAAGCGCTCAAGCTTGGGGATGCCCCCGTGCACCCCCAAGAAATATTCAAGGAGACTCAAGCATCTAAGCTTGGGGATGCCCCCGTGCATGCCCTTCTCCATCAACATTATCAGTTCGTCTTTCGTTCCACTATATTTTTATCACTTCATGTGTTATGTGCTATGCTTGGAGCGTCTTTCTTTTAGTTTTCTTTTTAGTTTTTCATAACGAGTCGGAACTCGGCGTTCTTTATGTGGGAGAGAAACACGCTCCACTTCTACCTAGAACATAACATAGAATTTTCATGTCTATCTTTGCTGTGTGTGTTCTTTGGCTTTTAATAGCTACTATCATGCTCTGCTCTTAGTATTCATGCTTATCCTTTCAAAGAGCTTTTGTTTAGTTGGTTGCTTGAACTCTCTTTAATTATCATGCTTATCTAATTAAGAGAGTTTGCTTCCGTTGCATTGGTTAATGTGTCTATGATAAAGATGCTACGTGCATAATGGCGCTTAGTAGTTCAGGTTTTCTTATGGTTAGTCTCAAATAGCTGGGGGATTCCCAATGTGTTATTGGAGTACCAACATGATTTGTTTGCCGATGATGTGGTATGGTTTAGTAATATCTTCCTTCGAGAATTTATTTTGATTGACTTGGCGTATGCTCACGCATATTTAAGACTGTAAAGAAAGTCTGTCAAGCCTTGATGATCTTTTATTTCTGAGTAGCGATATAACTTCCATAACTGATTCAATATTGCTTTGTCGCTCTGCATGATTATGACCGTCATTGCTCTCTTAGTTCGTCGCTCCCAGTCTTTTGCTAACCTCCACCTGTACTAAGCAGACTAACTTTGCAATACATAGCTCATGGGAAAGTAGCTTAAAAACTATTGTGGTAAAGAATATGTTGCTTATGTATCTTATTTCTTATAAGTTGCTTGCTGAGCGGTAACCATGTTTCTGGGGACGCCATCAACTGTCACACTTTTGTTGAATATCATGTGAGTTGCTATGCATGTTCGTCTTGTCTGAAGTAAGGGTGATTTGCCATGGGTTTAATGAGTATGCATATTGTTAGAGAAGAACATTGGGCCGCCAACCAAAGCCGTGTATCATGGTGGAAGTTTTAGCTTGGACATTAATCCTCAATCTCTTATGAGAATACGCTTATGCATTAAAGAGGAGTCCATCATCTATTTTCTATGTTGTCCCGGTATGGATGTCCTCAAGTTGAGATCTATCAAAAACGAGAAATCAAATGCGATTTATCTCCTTGGACCTTTGTACATGTGGCATAGAGGTACCCCTTTGTGACACTTGGTTGAAACATATGTAATGCAATGATAACCCATGGAAATCCGAGCTAATTAGGACAAGGTGCGAGCACTATTGGTATTCGATGCATGAGGCTTGCAACTTATAGGATGTCTTATGCATGACACATATGAAGTACTACTACCGTTGACAAAATTGCTTCTATGTTTTCAAAATAAAAAGCTCTAGCACATAACCATTCTTTTACTTTTATGTTGAGTCTCCACCTTCTTTTAAAAGCACCAACTACTGAGAGCATGATTGTCATTCTGAGTGTAATGTGCATTGTCCCAAAGTAGCATTGTCTTTTGCATGATTGTGATATCGTTTATTTTGAAATCATTGTATCTAGTCATCACTTAAACCTTGAAGGTGCCCCTGCATTTATGTTCTGCTTCACTAAAGGGGGCAAGCTAGATATCACTTTATCATATTTGCACATCATGTTCATTGCAATTCTTTGTGATGCTTCAATGTCATGTTGTAAAGCTTTCAGTCATTTGTGATTTTCTCACGAGGCAACTTAATTACTATAGAATCATTGTCTCAGTAAGCTTTTGTCATATGACTATGAAAAAGTCCTATATGGTTAATTGCATGTCACCACAAAAATTATTCTTGTTATCATTTACCTACTCGAGGACGAGCAGGAATTAAGCTTGGGGATGTTGATACGTCCAAAATGTATCTATAATTTCTGCTTGCTCCATGCCACTTTTGGGTCATATTGCTATGATATTCATACACTTCCATACACTTTTGATCATATTTGGACTAACCTACTAATCCAGTGCACCCCGGTGCCAGTTTCTGTTTTCGGCTGTTTTTGTATTTCAGGTTTTCACGTTACGAGAACTGCCAGGAAAAATCCAGAAAAATTATATAAAAAATCAGCGTTCCAGAACCTACCTTGCG
>LR738709.1:21671469-21682160 GCA_902687465.1 Secale cereale
CACCAGGGCTCCAGGCGCCCTGGCGGCGCCCCCCCTGGGCCGCGCCGGGGGGGCGCCTGGGCCCCCCGAGCCCCGTCTGGTGCCCCCCTTCGGCATATATTTAGAGCGTCCTTCGAAACCCTCGGGACGGGAACTCTTTTTCGCGATCTCATCTCTGTTCCGCCGCCGCCGCCGCTTCCAAGATCGGGAGCACCAGGAGAACTCTTCCCGGCACCCTGCCGGAGGGGAGGATCACCATCGGGAGCTTCTCCACCACCATGGACGCCTTTCGGATGAGTTGTGAGTAGTCTCCCTTGGACCATGAGTCCATGACCAGTAGCTATGTGATGTTCTCCTCCCGTTCTTGTGCTTCACTAATTAGTCCTCGTGAGCTGCCCTACATGATCGAGGCACATATGTAATCCTTATGCTGTTGCTATGATGAGTTTGCTGGGATCCGATGGATTATGAGATTATGTTCAGATTGTTCTTGAGTAATATATTTGATCTACCTCTTTTATATTTATGTTCATAAGTAATTCTTGCATGTTCTCCGTTATTATTTATTGCTTTGGCCAAGTAATGGGTAGTGACTCCAAGAGGGAACGTTATGCTTGATTGTGGGTTCATGCCCCTCGATGACTAGCTTGAGTGACAGAAACATGAGTCTAGGGGATGTGCTGTTGCCACAAGGGGGAAAACAACGGTGCTTGTGCCCGCGGGTGCAAGGATTGTTTACTTTACGCAAAGTTCTTTTAATGCAGTTGTCTGTTGCTTTGAGTTTACACTATGGGTGGGACTCGCAACTTAATACCAGCGAGATGTTCTGGATAGATATCTCAAGGTGGATGATTAGTAGTAGATATTGATGGATTTCGGTCTACTTACTTTGGCGTACCGCCCATGCTTTGAACCTCAACCTTTCTTGCAATGTAGTCAGCATTGGTTTGCGTTCGTGGTCCTGTCAATTGCCCAGCTGTAATTCGTTTACCTCACATAGCTGTTTTATTGTCTTTTGGGAGAGAGACATCACTAGTGAACATCATGAGACTCCGGTCCATATTACCATCATTGATCACATCCGCTATTTACTTTTCGCTTTTATTTACTATTGCAAACATTATCTATCACTACTATCATTTGCGTTTAATCCTTTGTGAACTACAAGTCCGGAGGGATTGACAACCTCTCTGTACTCGTTGGGAGCAAAGTTATTTGTATCTGTGTGCAGGTCCACGTTGATTGCTAATCCGCGCTGTTAGCAGTTGACACCTACTTGTTGAACCTAGGAGTCTCTGGGGATTCGATCCTTGGCATCTTTGCTAAGGGAAAAACTTCCACAACACTGCATCTTACACCTTCCACTTGGGGTAACCAACGAGGTGTTAGAGGCCCATCAAGATGCTCTTCATTTTGTTCCATTGTGTCATGCTTGTTTGAGATCATCGTGATGCCCTAATCTCTGTTGCAAGAGTGATATATGTTTAAAACTGTTGTTAACTATAATTTTGTTGCATACTTGTGATGCTTGTAACCTTGTGCATGTTTATCCAAATGGAGCATATGATATGTCAAAATGTTCATTGTGAAATGCACTACATGTTGGTTGCTGTAGCATTCATGTTAGATGCCATATTTCCATGTTAATCTCTGTTGCAAAAGTGCATGTGGCTGTTAAGTGCTGAAACTTGTTATGAGATGCTGATTTCACTTGTTCATTGCTATTGGTGTGTTTGTCTTCATGCCACATGCCTATATGTTTTAGAAGCACAATCATATGGTCTTTGCTGTGGTGCAATCCACTTTCCATGATATGCCTTGAGGTGACTTAAACAAGCTTGTAAACATACCATGCCAATGTGTTGTTTTCTACTTAGTGAAAAAACTGCTAAGTCTGGAATCTGTTAAACATGATGATATGTTTGTTTGATGCCCCACTCAAATCCATGCTTGTTTTGGAGTGGCCAATGATCGTGTCTTGTTGTCCATGTTATTGTCTTTCCATCCATGCCCTTACTTGCACATATGGCCTGCTGTAGCTTATTTATTTCTTGCTCTCAAGTTGCTATAAAATTTACTTGTCAGGATTTTATCTGCATGATCAATTTGGTGAAGCTTGTTGTTATTGATCCATGCCTCCTATAGGAGTTGCTCCAATGGAGTTGTTTGATGTATGATATGTCTACTACATGTCCATGATCTTTATATACTTAGTTGAGTTGATATGCTTGTTGTTTTGTGCCTCCGAAGGCAGCATCGTGATGATGTTTTGCCTTCCCAGATTTTGGCTAAGTCTGGATAAATTTATTGCAACTTGCCATGCTTGTTTAAATGTGTTCCAGCAAGCTTTTGGGTGTGTTCCAGGTTCATGCTTGTTAAGTATAATGTCTATTTCACATTCATGCCTCTTGTTATCATGTTTGGGTGCTGTAGCTTATATTTACCTTTGCTCCAAAGTTGCTATGTGGCTGTTAACTTCAGCTTTGCATTGCAACTTGTTTTGCTCTTAACTTCTAGCCCATTGCGCCATTTTGAGCGTGCTCTATATGAAACTTGTGTGTTTTTGCATATAGAAGCATAATATCATGTTGGTTACATGTTTGGAGTGTGTTTGCTTGATGTTTGGGTGCATCTTGCACCGTTGCCTTGCTTGACTTGTTTTGCTCATACCTTCTAGGCCGTAACTCCGAATTAAAGAAACTTTATATGTAACCTAACTAGAATTTCATGTAGATCATCATGGTGCATGTTAACTTGCTGTTTAAAAACTTTAACTTAAGGTTTGTTCAGACCTGTACCAATTTCAAAATATGCATATGAGGACTCACCGGAATTGTTATATGTTGATTCTGGCCTCATTTAAACTTGTTGGTTTGTGTTATTCTTGTGTGCTTCATCCCTTGCCATGAATTGCATCAGATAGACTTGTCTTGCATCATACTTGGTTGAGCATCTTGTCGTGTTCTTGAGTGGTGTGCTTACCATTTTTCTTGCTTCTTCTCATTAGTGCTTATTCCGTTGCGATCGTGAGGATTCGTTCGTCTTCATGTGGTTCATCTTCGAGGCTTCGTCTTCGTCATCTTCATGGACCCGTTCTTCTTCCTTCGGGATCTCAGGCAAGATGACCATCACCTTGGATACCTTTACTATCATTTCTATGCTTAGTTGTCTCGATGCTATCGTTATATGTCGTGCTACCCATCATTATTGTCAGTCCATCTCCTTGTTGCCATGAAACCTCTAACCTTTGACACCTTCCTAGCAAACCGTTGTTTGGCTATGTTACTCGCTTGCTCAGCCCCTCTTATAGCGTTGTTATTTGCAGGTGAAGATGAAGATTGATCCATGTCGGATCTTGTTGTTGGAATATCACAATATCTATTATTATTATTAACACACCTATATACATGGCAATGGGTGGAAGGCTTGGTCTTTTGCTCGGTGTTTTGTTCCACTCATGCCACCTTAGGAGCCGATAAACCGACGTTATGTTCCTTGATTTTGCGTTCCTTACACGGTTGGGCATATGGGGACCCCTCGACAGTTCGTCTTTGAATAAAACTGCTCCAGCAAGGCCCAACATTGGTTTTAATTTGCTCATAATAAAAACTTAATTAATTAATTAATTGCATAGGGAGTTAGCGCTACCCGAGGATTCTTTCTACATAACAGGGGGGCCAGTGCTGATGGTGTTGGTCCCAAATGGGGAGACTGCGGGGCCACCACGAGGAAACTCGTGGGCTGGCTCCCGTAGGATCACCTATCCGGATGTGGCCTGAGACGAGATATGCGCGGCTACTATCAGGGTGTCGGTACTCCGTAAGGTCTTGCTGGACTTGCTTTACCATTGTCGAAATGTCTTGTGCACCGGGAATCCGAATCTGATCGGGCCTTCCCAAAGATAAGGGGTAATATTATTATTACTTTTGCTGATCGTGAGAGCTTGTGATAGGCTAAGTTGGGACACCCCTGCAGGGTTATGATCTTTCGAAAGCCGTGCCCGCGGTTATGTGGCAGATTGGAATTTGCTAATGTCCGGTTGTAGAAACTTGACAGAGGATCCGAAGTAAAACACACAACTGTGTGAGTAACCGTGACTGTCTCTTTTCACTTTGAGAAGAGAACACGGTGGGGTTATGTTTGACTCGTAGGTAGTTCAGGATCTTTAGAGATCATTACTAGTTTGCGACCGTTCTCGCAGATGCTCATCTTATTCTTGTACTCGTAAGTTAACCACCATACATTTTGCTTAGCCGCTGCTGCAACCTCACCATTTAACCTCTTCCTACCCATTAAGCTTTGCTAGTCTTGTTACCCATGGTTATGGGATTGCTGAGTCCTCGTGGTTCACAGATACTACAACAACAATTGTAGGTGCAGGTTTCCGATGACTTAACGTGGGAGCGATGTTCTTGTGTGGAGTTCTTTCTTCTTCTTCTTCGTCGGTCTTGGGTTAGGTTCCTGGTCGGTAGCCTGGGATAGCAGATGGATGTCGTTGTGCTTTTCATGTTTGCATCCGTAGTCGGATGCCTTGTATTGATGTGGTTGTATTCATGTGGCTTGTTTGTACGTCCAAAACGTATCTATAATTTCTGCTCGCTCCATGCCTCTTTTGTGTGATATTGCTATGATATTTATGCACTTCCATACACTTTTGATCATATTTGGACTAACCTATTAACTCAGTGCACCAAAAGTGCCAGTTCCTGTTTTCTGCTGTTTTTCTATTTCAGGTTTCCCCCATATTAAAAGTGCTCCAAAAATCCCGGGAAAAATACAGGAAAAATCAGCGTACAGGAAGCTTCGAGAAAACCAAAGCAGGGCCAGAGGGGTGCCAGGGGTGGCCCAGGAGGCCACCCGGCGTGGCCCCACCCCTGGCTGCGCCAGGGGGGCGCCTGGGGCCCCGGCTCCTCCTCTGGTGACCCCCCTTCGCATATATATTCCTCGCGTCCCGAAACCCTCGAGGACGGAACCCTTTTTCGCGATCTCGCCTCTGTTCCGCCACCGCCGCGCTTCCAAGATCGGGAGCACCAGGAGAACTCTTCCCGGCACCCTGCCGGAGGGGAGAACCACCACCGGGAGCTTCTCCACCACCATGGATGCTTCCCGGATGAGTCGTGAGTAGTCCACCTTGGACCATGGGTCCATGACCAGTAGCTATGTGATGTTCTCCTCCCCTCTTTGTTCTTCATGGTTTAGACCTCGTGAGCTGCCCTACATGATCGAGGCACATATGTAATCTTTATGTTGTTGCTCTGCTGAGTTTGCTGGGATCCGATGGATTATGAGATTATGTTCAGATTGTGTGTGAGTAATATATTTGATTCACCTCTTTTATATTTATGTTCTTGAGTAATTCTTGCATGTTCTCCGTTGCTGTTTATTGCTTTGGCCGAGTAGTAGGTAGTAACTCCAAGAGGGAACGTTATGCTTGATTGTGGTTTCATGCCCCCTGATGACTAGCTTGAGTGACAGAAACATGAGTCTAGGGGATGTGCTGTTGCCACAAGGGGGAAAACAACTGTGCTTGTACTGGCGGGTGCAAGGATTGTTACTTTACGCAAAGTTCTTTTAATGCAGTTGTCTGTTGCTTTGAGTTTACACTTTGGGTGGGATTCGCAACTTAATACCAGCGAGATGTTCTGGATAGATATCTCAAGGTGGATGATTAGTAGTAGATGCAAATGGATTTCGGTCTACTTGCCTTGGCGTACCGCCCATGCTTTTGAGCCTCTACCTTTCTTTACATCATAGTTAGCATTGGTTTGCGCACATAATCCTGTCAATTGCCCAGCTGTAATTTGTTTACCTCGCTTTGCTGTTTTATCGTCTTTTGGGAGAGAGACGTCACTAGTGAATATCATGGGACCCCGGTCCATATTACCACCACTGATCACACCCGCTATTTACTTCCTGTCTTTATTTCCTAGTTGCAGTCATACCTATCATTATTATCTCTTGTGTTTGATCCTTTGTAAACGACAAGGCCAGAGGGATTGACAACCTCTCTGTACTCGTTGAGAGCAAAGTTATTTGTATCTGTGTGCAAGTCCTGTCAACCGCTAAGTTTCTGGCGCCGTTGACACCTTCTTGTCGACCCTCGGAGTCTCACGGGATTCGATCCTTGGTACCTTTGCCAAGGGAAACTTGCTGCTACGCTACATGTCAAACCTTCCACTTGGGGTAACCAACGAGGGGCGAGAAGCCATCACTTGTATGTATTGTTTTATCCCCCATGTATTTATGTAATGGTACGATGTAATGATATCCATCTTGCTAAGCGCCCAAAATGCGGTTGTGCCCCAATCATGTAAGTATCACGTGATCGGGATAGAATCGCATATTGGGCCTGACACGACGAGTGCTCCATAGCAGCCACTAGCCGGCCACCAACCACCCCTGCTACATCGAGGTGATCATCGCGGCCTGTTTGTCACCAAGACCACAAGGTGTTCGACACTTTGCCTACAAAGGTATGGACAGTGGAGATGAATTTTTCATCCACCACTTCATTTATTCATCGGACGATTCGTCCTCAGATGATGAAGATCTTGTGGTGGCTGCACTGGTCGTTCATGACCACATTCGACGACATCTTCCTTAGTACAGGGGTTCACTCCCTGGGTGTGCTCCCAACCTGAACCGCAATAGGGAGAGAGGTCACGCCCTGCTCTATACTGATTACTTTGCGAACACCCCGCTCTTCAAGCCAAATAAATTCCGTCGCCGTTTTCGTATGGCGAGACATGTGTTCAATCGTATCCGAGAGGGAGTGGTTGCTCATGACCCATACTTCGAGTGCAAGACGAATGCCCTTGGCAAGCTTGGATTCTCCTCTTACCATAAATGCCCCGCGGTCATTCGCATGCTTGCATATGGAATTCCAGGCGATCTGGTGGATGAGTACGTGAGGATGAGTGAGTCCACATGTCTGCTGTCAATGTACAGCTTCTGCAAGGCCATGGTGGAAGTGTTTGGCCCTGAGTAATTGAGGAAGCCGAATGCAGCTGATACAGCAAGGCTGTTGGCAATGAACGCCGATAGTGGCTTTCCTGGCATGCTTGACAGCATAGATTGTATGCATTGGGAGTGGAAGAACTGTCCATTTACTTGACAGGGCCAGTACAAGGGGCATGTTAAAGCGTGCACTGTCATATTAGAAGCGATGGCTTCGCATGATCTTTGGATATGTCATTCTTTCTTTTGTATGGCAGGTTCTCACAATGATATCAACGTGCTGCAGCGTTCTCTTGTCTTCGCAAGGCTTGCAGAAGGCCACTCCCCACATGTCAACTTTGAGATCAACGACCACCAGTACAACAAGGGATACTACCTAGCTGATGGTATATATCCCCAGTGGTCAACTTTTGTGAAGACAATCTCGAAGCCCCAAGGTGAGAAGAGAAAGAGATTTGCTCAAATGCAAGAGAGTGCTAGAAAGGATGTGGAACGTGCTTTCGGTGTGCTTCAATCTTGATGGGGTATCGTTCGAAACCCTGCACTGTCATGGGACGAAGAGAAGCTTTGGGATATGATGACTGCTTGTGTGATCATGCACAACATGATCGTCGAGGACGAGCGTGATAACAACATCTTCGACCAACGATTTGACATTCAAGGTGAAAATGTTGAGCCCCTGCAGCAAGAACCAGCCACGTTTGAACAGTCTACCCAATTACATCGTGAACTACGTGATTGGCACACTCATTTGGATCTTCAAAATGATTTGGTTGAGCATATGTAGGCTCACATTGGCAACCAATAGATGTATTGGTTCTTTATGTTCATTCAAGACAATTTCGATTTGGTTGTAAAACTATTTTATTAGAGACAATTTCGATTGGGTTTCAAAATTATTTTTATTTTCAGACAATTAAATATTTGGAAATGCAAACTAGTTTTGAACATTGAAATATGAATATATGGGCATTTTTGGCCGTGGCGGATAGGATGGGGCCGAAGAATGCATCCGCGCACTGGACGCATGGCCACCGCATCCCAAGACAGGCCTGAACACGACCCCATTGCATTACCCAAATGGACTGAATCTGGGCTAAACGGACGTCCGTTTAGGATCACGTGCTGGAGTTGGGCTGACGGACTTCAAGCTGATTGACTTGCCCTCGAAGGCATTAATGTTTGGCTGAATAATACGGAGTAGATGATCCCGAAACCAACAAGAATACTACTGTAGTCCGAGCCGGACTCATATTCTAGATATGAGCACGTACGTGCGTCCATCCATAGATACAAGGGAAGAGAGCACACACGTAGGTACGAAAACCATCGAGTCCAGGGTACAGCAACATAGATAGTTTTACGCCCTAGCTAGTTCCACCACCAATCATCGTCGTCTCGTCGTCATGGAGAGCGAATCCCCATCGTCCTCATCAACGGATCCTCACCCGTCGGCAGAAGCCTATGCCAACATCGACACGGCTATCAAGTGTTTGAGGGAAGGCCAATGCCAGGATAAGATCGACGCGTGGGCTGCCGCGTGCGCGGGGCAAGAACCACCACCGGATGCCGAGGCCTGCGCCAGCGCGCATGCCGCGCTAATGAAGTGCATAAAGGACGCCGAGGCAGCAACCAGCCACATGGTGGAGGAGCAGGAGGGGAAGTCGAGCTGATTGTGATCCACGCCGGCCTCATCATTAGCTAATTAGCGCTATGTATACCTAGTTTCATCATGGATGCCTTAGATAGATTAAAAATTTGGAGTTTTTATGATGTAGAGTAGTAGCTTATTTTAGATCCTGTCTATTTGGTTTTGAAAGTGTTGTCTTGTATACGCAGACCATATGCAGCTTCGCTGTTACTAGTACATTCTAATCCTTTGAAAATGTCATTCTCTCTACAGTAATTGTGATGGATGCTTTGCTTTAGCCTTTTACTTTGTCACTTAAGTACACACTCCTGTACTAAAAACCTACATGGATCATTGTTCCCTCGCGAGTAATCCATACATGTTAGTCGCAAAAATTGATTCGCTACAGCATGTTAAACTGAGTAGTAGTTTCCCCGGGAAAAAAAACTGTAGTAGTGGTCATCGACGGCTTCTCGCCTGAGACGATCACGAGGTGCAGCGACCATTAGAAAAAAACACCATGTAGTTGTTCTAGCTCGATGTTAGGCTAGTAGCAGCTAGTTGTAACTTCAATTGATCAGGGACATGAGGCTAACAGGTAGTAATTGCCTATTCTTTTGCTCGATCGGCCTAGGTTAGCAATGATCTACTATTGTACTGTACCATCTGTCTGTAACCGATCATTATTCTTAGCAAGTGATGTTTTATTCTGGATGAAAGGAAATCGACACTGAAACATCTTGTAAGTTGTTCATATATTGTCAGGGCAAACTAAGGGTTTCATTCTGGATGAAAGGAAATCAACACCGAAACATCTTGTAAGTTGTTCATGTATTGTTAGGGCAAACTGAGGGTAGCTTAGATCGTCAGGTTATCTGTGGTGGAACTGGAACCGGCACACTCGGGATCAAGTACACTAGTAGATAAAGGGTATTTAGCCCCGGTTCATTTGGCCTTTTAGCCCCGGTTCTGGAACCGGTGCAAGAGGGTCGGTACTAATGCTCTGACCCTTTAGTCCCGGTTCAATCCAGAACCGGGGCAAAAGGGTGTCCACGTGGCCTGTGCACTGAGTCCAGGCAGGAGGGGCTTTAGTCCCGGTTGGTGGTACCAACCGGGACCAAAAGGCTTCCACGCGTCAGCATTTCTGTGGCTGTGGTTTTTGTTTTTTTTTTTGAAAGGGGAGGGGGGGTTTTAGGTTTTGGGGGGTTAATTTAGGTGTTTCATATATTGTGTTAGCTAGCTAATTAATAGAGAGAAGTGTTCTCTCTTATGTCCGTGCTTGGTCGACGCTACATACTACACATACGTATATAGAGAGGACTAGAGTCACGCTAGCTAGCTAGCTAGCTGCTAGCTACTAAGCAAACGAAGGAAACAGAAGATCGTATAATCAACATATATATATATATATATATATGCATACAGAGAGAAGTAATATCGACCACCTCTCCTTCTCCGAGAGATTGGTCGAACAACAAGTTCTCGTATATCTATCCGACACTACCGGGCACATATATACAACAATTATCTCTTACAAAAATAATCTCCTAACACATGGATGCATGGTCCACATAGTATTCTCCGTCTTCAGCGATCACGCGTTCAAGGAAGAATGCCGCCAATTCCTCTTGAATTGCTTGCAGTCGATCTGGTGTTAGGAGTTCATCCCGCATCCGAAACATCTAATTTGAAGTAGGGGGTCAATACATGAAATGATGCTATAAATTTGTGAATATTATTGATTGCTTACGCACTTCAAATTGTTCATCAGTGTAGCCCCGCTCACAGGTCGTGTGGCGGATGGACTCGCAAATGTAGTATCCACAATAATCATTCCCGGGTTCCTGCCACAACCACTTTACAAGAAATAGAGGTCAATCAAACTGATAAGCAAGAATGCCAAATTGGTATTGATGAAACTAGCGCTTGAATCAAGATATAGGAGATGCGCGCGCGGAACATGCTACTATATAGTACTTACTTTCGGGTATCTAAATTGTAGCTTCTTCGGCAGTCCCGGAGCTTTTTTTGTGAATTTTTTCCAAGCCCTGCCAGACAAAGGAAACAATTAGTTGATATCAGAAATGAAGTTGCTGATATATATGCATGGTGGATAATATTGATC
>LR738709.1:21691087-21710695 GCA_902687465.1 Secale cereale
GTGGGTCGTCGAGGGACCGAGGGTCGTCAAGGGTCGAGGATCGCCGAGGGGTCGAGAGGTTGCCTAGTGTCAAAGTATTGAAGAAATCCATGCCTTCATCATTTGCCAGAAGTAACCGGGGCATGTTTGTATGAAGTTCTGGAAAGTTATTTTGGAACGGAGTTCCTGATAGGATAATCCGTCTTTTGTTACGAATTATCCTATCTGGGACTCCGTTCCAAAATAACTTTGGAGAGCTTCGTACCATCATGCGCCTGTTACTTTCGCCTAATGATGAAGACATGGTTTTGTTGAATCCTTTGACACTAGACAAAATGTGACATGAGCGGGTCTGGGGTTGTGGATCGTCGAGCAGTCGAGGGTCGAGGGGTCGAGAGGTTGCCTAGTGTCAAAGTATTGAAGAAATCCATGTCTTCATCATTTGCCAGAAGTAACCGGGGCATGTTGGTACGAAGTTCCGGAAAGTTATATTGGAACGGAGTTCCTGATAGGATAATCCGTCTTTTGTTACGAATTATCCTATCTGGGACTCCGTTCCAAAATAACTTTGGAGAGCTTCGTACCATCATGCGCCTGTTACTTTCGCCTAATGATGAAGACATGGTTTTGTTGAATCCTTTGACACTAGACAAAATGTGACATGAGGGGGTCTAGGGTTGTGGATCGCCGAGCAGTCGAGGGTCGAGGGGTCGAGAGGTTGCCTAGTGTCAAAGTATTGAAGAAATCCATGCCTTCATAATTTGCCAGAAGTAACCGGGGCATGTTGATACGAAGTTCTGGAAAGTTATTTTGGAACGGAGTTCCTGATAGGATAATCCGTCTTTTGTTACGAATTATCCTATCTGGGACTCCGTTCCAAAATAACTTTGGAGAGCTTTGTACCATCATGCGCCTGTTACTTTCACCTAATGATGAAGACATGGTTTTGTTGAATCCTTTGACACTAGACAAAATGTGACATGAGGGGGTCTAGGGTTGTGGATCGCCGAGCAGTCGAGGGTCGAGGGTCGTCCAGGGGTCGAGGGTACTAAAAAGAAAATTATTCTATCGGGAACTCCATCCAAAACAACTTTGAAAAGCTTCTCGTACCATTACGCGCCTGTCATTTCCGGCTAATGATGAAGTCATGATTTTCTTGAAATCTTCGATATTACCCCCTCCTTGAAGCGTTCTCGAGGCCACCCCTAACCCTTGAAGCGTTGTCGAGGCCACCCGAAACCCTAGAGAAGCAGCGTCGAGGCCACCCCTAACCCTTGAAGCGTTCTCGAGGCCACCCCTAACCCTTGAAGCGTTGTCGAGGCCACCCGAAACCCTAGAGAAGCAGCGTCGAGGCCACAAATTAATATATATGATTCCTTACTGTGATTAGCTAGCTAGTTCTACGTTTGCCATTAATATATCCATCTGTCATGCTTGAATAATAATTGGCATTTTGTAAATATTTGTAGAAACTATGGACGATAACCCCCCGAGACGAAGCACAAGAAGCGATGTTGCTGGACATAATCGCAGACGGACAAGATGCCGTCTTGTCGTTTCTCAACGACACCAATGAGCTGCTGGAAAGAGAGGAGGAAGATCCAGGCTATGATTATGATGGCTCCGGTGACCCAATGCACATGCAAGAAGTAGACCGTGAGGACGGCTCCGGTGACCCAATGCCGGTGCAAGAAGGAGACCGTGATGATGGCTCTGGTGACCGAACCGAGTCCGGCCAGCAGGTATATATATTAGTTAAGCCTGTGCTGACTAGTTAATTGATGCATTCATTGTTTTGGTATGTACACATATTAATTAATTAACTCTCGTCTTTGTTCTTTTTTCTGGCCCTCCGGATCGAGCAAATCTTCGGTAAAGAGACGAGGCGCGAAGAAAAAGTTGAGGTCGGATGAAAAGTTTGAGATCACAGAAATCGCGCGCACCGGCGAACCGATTGAACCCATCCGGACAAAGAACGCATTTGTTAATCAATGCGGGGTTCTGGTTAGGGACAAGATCCCGATCAGCAACCATCAATGGTTAAAGCCGGCTGCAGAAGACGCTCAGGTGTCTTATGTCACTGATATGCAAAAAGAAGATCTTTGGACTGAGCTGAAGTCAAATTTCACCCTACCGCCAGAGGATGATCCGGCGAAGCCAGTTACAGAGGATTTAATCAAGTCTTTTGCTCTTACAAAGATGGCAGAACTATTCAGGGGGTGGAAGAAACACCTGAATAAGTTTGTCCGCAAAAAAGAGACTCCAGAATTCCAGGGCATATATGAGAAGACCAGAGATGACTGGCCCGCATTTGTGGCCTATAAGACATCGGAAAAGAGTAAGAAGATGTCGGCGACAAACCAGAAAAATGCTTCGAAAAAGATGCATCACCATCGCACGGGGCCAGGTGGCTACCTCAGAGCCCGGCCTAAGTGGGCCAAGGCTGAGAATGATCTGCTTCAGAAAGGGATCGAACCAGAGATAATGAACTGGCCAGACCGTTGCCGAACTTGGTTCTTCGGGGCTGGCGGAACCTTGGACCCTGTATCAGGGAGTTGCATTTGGACAGACAAGCAATTGGAAATACCACTGAAGAAGCTTCGTTACTATATCAAAGCAGCGCAACAAGGGACGTTCTTTCCCGACAGAGAGAACGACGAGCTCACAATGGCCCTCGGGAATCCTGAGGATCCAGGACGGACACGAGGCACGCCAGGCTCCGTTCCAAGGAGTGCTGGGTTTCCGGACGCAGGCGGTTACAAATGCCACGAGAGGAGGAAGAAAGTGTAGCAGACAGAAATGCAGGCGCTGCGCGCCAGAATACAAGTGATAGAGGAACGAGAAGCAAATCGGGACAAAAGAACTGCCGAAGCTTCTCCCGAAGCTACCCCGCCATCTCAGCGGAGAAGCAGCGTGGCTTCCACCGAGTTGCTTCAGTCGGAGCATGTCTTGACGGCTTCTGCCAGCTATCCCGTGGATGCTATCATGGAATCTCAAAATTGCCACCTTATGACGCAATGGATAAATATGAAGGTCAAGGCGGCTGCTGGCTCTGTTTATCCTACTGGACCCGGCGCAACTTTTCACTGCCGGCCGATTCCAGAAGGATATGCTAGGGTGATGGTG
Organism: Secale cereale; assembly: GCA_902687465.1. Taxonomy (NCBI): domain Eukaryota; kingdom Viridiplantae; phylum Streptophyta; class Magnoliopsida; order Poales; family Poaceae; genus Secale; species Secale cereale. Next base: position 21,694,193 of record LR738709.1, read on the forward strand.
GACGGAATAACGGAGGGATTTGAGGACCTCCAGCTTGACCACCCTACCGGTGAAGGGGAGACTCGGCTGGGTTCTTCACTGAAGACTCCATGCCTATGGCGGAAGGACCTCATCAACATTCTCAACTGGACGCCTCCGCCTCCTCCTCCTCCTCCGGCGAGTCAGGGCACTCCGCCTCCTCCACCGCCTCCTCCTCCGGCGAGTGACGATCAGGGCACTCTGGCTCCTTCTCCGGCGCGTGGCAGCACTCCGCCTCCTTCTGCGCCTGCGCCGGCGCGCCCGAGCAGCCAGCCTCCTCCTTCTCCGCCTAGTCAGCAAGGGCGGAAGATACCTGCCGCCGCTCCGGCTGCTCCGGCGCGTAAGCAAGGAAAGAAGAGAGCCGCTTCGTCTGATCTGCCGGCATCTAGAAGTACAGACAGAGGCGGGAGGCAATACAGATTCGGTCCTTCTCTCACGCCTCTAGAGAAGTTATCATACGAGAGGTCCAATGAGGAAAACACGAAGATCGCTGAAGGCGAAGTGAAGGACTGGCTTGAAGGGTTGAAAGCACAGAGACATCCACCTCCGGAGGAGAAGATAGATCCGGTGAAAGCAAAGCGCACTCTTGCTGCCCTGAAGAAACCAGCGAAAAGTCAGCCGAAAGACAACTATGACCGCATTATTGAAAAGTCATTTCATTAAGCGAAGCGGTCGGGAAGTACTAAAAGTGATCAAAGGTTAGCAGAAGGATGAGCTGGGAAACAAATTGCCCAGCTCGGCGAACAAGCGGACCAATCGTGCCCCCCGCTCAAGGTGTCTAGCGACATCGTCACTAATGATCCGAGGATGGTGCCCGGTTATAGCAATCTTGGAGATTACCTGCCCGACGATGTACATTATGATTTCTTGGAGGTGCAGATACAAAGATACGAGTACGGGAAGCCTCTCGTCAAAGATGAAAGATCTCTATCAACGATGATGCGAAGATTGCATGATTGGTACTTGAAAATCTGCAGAGAGTCTGGGGGAGGGATAGTTTGTATGTGAGAGTTAAACCGGAGCATGACCTCATTGGAATTGAACTGTTGCCTATTCCATTTGAGGAGTTCTATCAGTTTTTCAATCAATTGGCCCTTGATAAAGCAACGGTCACCTGCTACTGTCTGTAAGTAGTACTACTTCTGTCATTAAGTCTATCTATATAGCTAAGCTCTTTCATTGCATGTATTTATAATTATCCTCACTATATTATGCAGATTGAAGATCGTCGAATTGAAGAAAAAACAAGTCGGTGATATTGGGTTCATTAACACATACCTCATAGATGCAACTGAGGTTACATTGCGTGCCTCAGATACCGAGGCCAATTTGCTACGATCGTTGGTGGTAAATGAAAACAAAAATATAATACTCTTTCCTTACAACTTCAAGTGAGTGTTACTGTCTTGTGCATATTCGGTTTCCCTTATATATCAGTCAAGGTTATAGTAATGTAATTGATGAGTTCATGCATGGGTGCGCAGCTTCCACTATATTCTCCTAGAGATTAAGCTTGAGCAGGGAGTAGTAACTGTCTTGGACTCTAAACGAAAAGATCCCAAGGAGTATGCGGACATGACTCAAATGCTCGAGAGAAGTAAGTTAAATCGATCATTATCCACCGTGCATATCAGCAACTTTGTTCATTTCTGATATCAAGTAATTGTTTTCTTTGTCTGGCAGGATTTGGAGAAAATTCACCAAAAAAGCTCCGGGACTGCCGAAGAAGCTGGAATTTAGATATCCGAAAGTAAGTACTATATAGTAGCATGTTCCGCGCATCTCTTATTGATTCAAGCGCTAGTTTCATCAATACCATTTGGCATTCTTGCTTATCAGTTTGATTGACCTCTATTTCATGTAAAGTGGTTGTGGCACGAACAAGGGAATGATTTCTGTGGATACTACATTTGCGAGTCCATCTGCCACACGACCTGTGAGCGGGGCTACTCTGAAGCACAATTTGAAGTGCGTAAGCAATTAATAATATTCACAATTTTATTTCATTACCATCATTTGTGTTGAGTTTCATTTATTCATATATATATATTGACCCCCTTCTTCAAATTAGATCTTTCGGATGCGGAATGAACTCCTAGCACCAGATCGTCTGCGAGCAATTCAAGAGGAATTGGCGGCATTCTTCCTTGACCACGTGATCGCGCCAGACGTAGAATACTATGTGGACCATGCGTCCATCATATAGGAGATTATATTTGTAAGAGATAATTATTGTATATATGTATCCGGTAGTGTCGGATAGATATACGAGAACTTATTGTTCGACCAATCTCTCGGAGAAGGAGAGGTGGTCGATATTACTTCTCTCTGTATGCATATATATGTTGATTACGATCTTCTGTTTCCTTCGTTTGCTTACTAGCTAGCTAGCTAGCGTGTCTAGTCCTCTCTATACGTATGTGTAGTACGTAGCGTCGACCAACCACGGACATAAGAGAGGACACTTCTCTCTATTAATTAGCTAGCTAACACAATATATGAAACATCTAAATTAACCGCCCAAAACCTCCAAACCCCCCTCCCCTTTCAAAAAAAAAAACAAAAACCACAGCCACAGAAATGCTGACGCGTGGATGCCTTTTGGTCCCGGTTGGTGCCACCAATCGGGACCAAAGTCCCTCCTGCCTGGGCTCCGCGCACAGGCCACATGGAGACCCATCTACCCCGGTTCTAGATTGAAACGGGACTAAAGGGCTAGGGCATTAGTACCGACCCTTTAGTCCCGGTTGAGGAACCGGGGCTAAAGGCCCTTACCAACCGGGGCAGATGTCCCTTTATCTACTAGTGCTTAGTTGCGATTATGATCGCATTTATTGTTGCATTTAAATGTTTTACATAGTTGTATGTTAGTTTCAATGTATGTTTTAATTTGATGCTCTAGAGAGCTATATGTTCTTCTATGAGAACTATGTATGAAATTTATGTATTTTTTTTTATGTAATAACTTTTCATCACTACTGTACTTTCATTTTAATGTAATGATGAACTTGTATTAATTTGGGCACTTCTTTATTCATTCTCTTCTGTAATGGTTTTTCGATATATTTAATTATATAATGGATGCAGATGAACCGGCATTGGATGTACGGTGATCAATGCACCTCGCACTACATAGAGGGCCTGCATGTACTGTCTGTGAGAATATGAAGGATTACTCTTCCTTGAAAACCCTTTACTAGCACCTGCTTGATAAGAGTTTCATGCCACATTATAATGTTTCGATCAAGCACGGAGAAAGGTGGGTTAAGGAAACAACGCAGAAGAAGAGGATGATGACAACTATCATATGTTCTTTGAATATGGTGATACTGCTGAAGAAGAGTGGGAGCTGAAGATCAAGAGGCACCAGACGATGTGCCCGATGATGATCTTCGTCCGGTCATTGTTGATGCACAGAGAGAATACGAAAGTGAAAGGGATAAGTTGAAGTTCAATCGCTTGTTAGAGGATCACAAAAAAGGTTGTACCCAAATTGCGAAGATGGCAACACAAAGCTCGGTACCACACTGGAATTGCTGCAATGGAAGACAGAGAATGGTTTATCTGTTCAGGGATTTGGGAAGCATTTGAAAATAATGAAGAAGAAGCTTCCAAAGGATAACGAATTGCCTGACAGTACGTACGATGCAAAGAAGGTTCTCTGTTAGAATAAATATAAGGCATATCGTTGATCATCCGAGGACCAAGCAATCACACGAGGCACGACACCGAGATTTGTTAACGAGGTTCACCGATATGGCTACATCCCCGGGGCTTGACTATGGGCGCTCCTCTCCGTGACACCATCACAATACCGCTCACCGGCCACCCGGGCGCCGGCGCACGCCGCCGGCTCCCCCTTGCGCGCCTGTGCTATTATGTTGGCATAGGTTACATCGTGTGTCTACCCTCGCTATATAAGAGAGGCCTAGGATACAAGTGTCCTACTAGGACACGACTCCATATCCTATCTAAACACAATACTACTCAGAGTCCAACTGTAACCTACCATGTACACAATATTTGACACAACTCTAACAAACTCCACCTTGGCGAATATTCTCCACCACCTTGAATTCGTCAATGCGTCAAACTTCCATGTACATTGGACTTGAGCTTATCCCATGAGTACCGCTGCTACTCCAAAGACTCCATATGACTCCACCTGCAACTTGTAATCCCTTCTTTTCTTGACCACAGTCAACACTCGAGCAAAATTAAGTTCCACATTGCTCTAGTTAGCGCTCCCAACTTCCAGAGTATCATATCAACGCCATCACACACCGATCACTAACCTGCGTGAAAGTGAACAACTCACATATTGGGTGTCACACATAAGAGTTACCTGAACTCAATATCACCGCTCCTTTCTTGACCGCATGTCTGAAACTTGAAGGAATTTCACCATTGCTTGTAGTCATCCCGAGTCAAATTCACAGTTGTCTCACCACATGTATGACCACCAGAGCCCTGGCCCGTCTCCATGTCCGTGCATACCGCACGCCTCGCCGCTATTACCGCGTCGAGTCTCCGCTGTCCTGGTTGAGTCTCAAGGGTCGTAAAACCACACCACTCAAACCCCACTGCAGAGTACCACCGATCAACACCAACCGATGACGAGTTTCATGCTTCCATCAGACCACTGAGCTCCAGTCCGAATTACGTGTCCCTCGCTTTTCCCGTCCGCTGAATAGGCTTTGATTCCCTGGATCCTTACACCATAGCCCCTCAATCCAGCTCCACCTTCAACATGACTCCATGGTAGATGATCAGTCCACCCTCGTGCCTCATCGACTTCAAGCTCCGTGTATACACCACCTTGAATCAATCCCGCGCCATAGTCTTGTCGAAGCCACACAAGCACTCCGGCCCGTGTCGGGTGTTTCCACGCCCAGAAATCGGTCACCATCAGCATCACGCACCTACGTCGTCGTCGCTGATTCCACCACCGTCTTCTGTACCAACCGACTTGCGTCGATCCGTTAGACTGTCCAGGACAATTGCCCTATGTGTCTGACCCGAGCCGACTTTTCTGATTACAACCATCTGCAACTCCTTCACAACCATCATCGTCCATATTAACTGGCTTGACATCCCGCAACGCCTTCAAGCATCCATGTTATGCCAACATATTTTTCATCCTTGTCTGTCATAACCCAAGGTTTCCAGTTCCGTTGAACTTCTCCATCTCAAACCTAGTATCCGTTGACGCGATAGTTCTTTGTATGACTGTCCAATGAAAAAAAAAACCCGACTCAACTCCATATGCTAGCAATTGCTGCCAATTCCATAGCTATTTCCAATGAACGTGTGGCACGGTGGAATTTCCCGTACACGAAAGACCTGCCTTGTTGCTGCAGTAGTCCGGCTCGGAACGGGGAGAACGCATCTCCACCCGGGACTCGGTCCCTTTTCTTTTCAAACAAATCTGAGATAATTGCATCTATAGTCCTCGTACTTGCTGGCTGCGTCCACTTCGGTCCTGGAACTTGCGTATTGCTCTCATACAGTCCCGGTACATGCGAATACGTCGTCAATACGGTCCCTGAGGTTGCACCGCCAGTCCTGGCTCTACACGTGCACTACGTACACCGTATCCAGCTGTATGCCACGTCCGCCCGGGACCCGTGCGTCAGGTGGGACCCACCCGTCAGCCCGTGGCCCAGCCGTTATTTCGCAAATTGGCCCCCTATCTTTCTGTCTTCTCCTCTCGATCCCCTGTTCTTCCTCTCGATCCCCTGTTCTTCCTCTCTCGATCCCCTGTTCTCCTGACGGCATCGAAGGAGTGCGAACCCTAGCGGCGATGGGGTGCGGCGGCGGATGATCTGCGTCTCGGGTGCCCTCTCTTCTTACTGCATACGGCGGCTGAAGCTAGTTGGACGCCCGCTCAAAGCTGTCGGCGCTGTTTCGTGGCGATGCAGTGCCTGACGCGGCGGCCCGACGGCGAGGCTGCTCCGGCGTACGGTACGTCAGTGGCTAACTAAGTCGAACTGATGTACAATTCCGGTGAATTTGCTGTGATTATGCCGTTTTGCACATGCTATTTCTACGATTTTGTCCACTAGATGCAAAGTTGCGAAATTAATCTAGGGTTTCAGTATGTTGAGGGCACTAATTTAGTGATGTTTGTTAATGTTTTTCAGCGAAAGGAAGTCCATATTTCACAGTTGAGGTGATCCATGGAGGTTTCTTCTTTGGGAGTGGGCAGAATAGGTGCTATCTGAATGGCCATAAGGTTTGCTATGATTACTGTCATAGGGACAATGCCTATTTCAGAATGTTTGAAGAAATAGTTGAGGAATTAGGTTATGAAATGTCAGGTAGAATTGATATCTATTGGTTGCCCCCTGGTTGTCAGCTTAATGAAGGTGGTGCTAGGCTTTTGCCTAATGATACTGATGTGGATTGTATGTATCTAAAGATAAATCTAGGGCACCACTTTCAAATGATATACCTGGATCATTTAGAGAGCCACATTTCTGGAGGAGGAGCAGAATGGGATGATGTTGTGGCTAATCCAATAGCACAAATCCCTCCTGTTTTCAGCCCAATGAAGAAGGAAATGAATGCAATTGAGAACAAAGATCCCTGTGAGAGCAATGTTTCTTGTGGTGTTGTGGATGAAAGTGTTGAAATTGAGAGCACTGAGCAGTTCTTTGTGAAGCTGAGACCAAGGGTAAAGAAAACAGAAGAGGAGGAAGAACTAAATGCAGACTCTGATTCCACAGACAGTGATTATGTACCTGAGATTGTGGATAGTGACTATGACTTGGAGGATGGAGATGATGATCTGTTGCAGGAGCAGTTGCAACCAATGAATGACAAGAAAGGGAAGCATGTGGTTGAGGATTGCAACTCAGAAGATGAGGAACTAAATGCTCCAGAATCAGATGAGGATGAAATGAAATTCAATTTCAAGTCTTTCACAGCAGCAGACATGCATGAACCTAAGTTCCATCCTGGGCAATTGTTCTCTTTTGTTGAGCTGTTAAGGAAACCTGTGAGAGAGTATAGTTGCAAAGAGAGAGTTAACATCACATTTCCGAAGAATGACAAAATCAGGCTTGCTGCAAAGTGTGAAAAGGGATGCCCCTGGTATCTGTATGCATCTTGGGATAATAGAACAAATTCTGTAATGGTGAAAACATTTAATGGGCAACATACTTGTGAGAAAAAGTGGCAAGTTACAGCTTTTACAGCTAGGTACATTGCTCACAAATATGTGGACAAAATCAGGGCATGTGAGAAATTATCTTTGAAGGCCTTTGCAGCTTTTGTGCAAGATGATTGGAACATGAGAATTAAAAGGGGCAAGCTGGGGAGAGCTAGGAAGATTGCATATGACATCTTATATGGAGATGATATTGCACAATACAACTTGCTGTGGGACTATGCAAATGAGTTGAAAAGATCAAACCCTGGAAGTACTTTCCTTCTTGAACTGTCAGAAGAGGGACAATTTCAGAAGTGCTACTTTTCTTTTGATGCATTCAAGAGGGGGTTCTTATGTGCTTGCAGGCCAATCATATTCCTAGATGGTTGCCACTTAAAGACACAATATGGAGGTGTTCTATTAAGTGCAGTAGGAATGGACCCCAATGATTGCATTATTCCGATTGCACATGCTGTGGTGCAGAGTGAGGACACAAAAGCTTGGAGGTGGTTTCTAACTGCATTGAAGCAAGATTTAGGAATTGATAACAATGAGTTATGGACAATCATGTCAGACAAGCAAAAAGTATGTATGTTATATTTCTGTAATATATTTATGTCAAATAATTCTGTTTTCTTATGTTTAACATGTTTAATGCAGGGTTTAATCAAGGCAGTTAAAGAGTTGTTTCCTCTATCACCTCACAGATTTTGTGTGAGGCATTTGTGGCAGAACTTCAACAAGAATTTCAAAGGAGAAGCTTTGAAAAATCAACTATGGAAGTGTGCAAGGAGTACTACAGAGGGTAGATTTAGGGAAAATATGAACCAGATGTTAGTTCTCAGCCAGCAGGCCCATGATTGGCTTGCAGAGTTGGACCCAAAAACACGGGTTAGGGCTTACCAGAATGATTTCCCCAAGTGTGATGTGTTGTTAAATAACAACTGTGAGGTGTTCAACAAATATATTTTGGAGGCTAGGGAAATGCCAATCATAAGCATGATCCAAAGGATCAAAGGGCAGAATATGGGAAGGAATTTTGCAAAGCAGCAGGAGAGTTTGAAGTGGCATGGTGCTATATGTCCAAAGATAAGAAAGAAACTAGAGAAGAGTGTAGAATTTTCAAGAACTTGTCAAGCTGCACCAGCTGGCAAAGGACTGTTTGTAGTGAATGACAGAGGAGTTGATTTCAGTGTTGACACAAGGAGGGAAATGTGCAGTTATAAAAGATGGGATTTGTCAGGTATACCTTGCTGTCATGGGGTTTCTGCTCTTAGGTATGACAAAATTCCACCTGAGTCTAGGGTCAACTCATGTTACTCCATTGCAACTTATTGCAAAGCATATGAGCACATAATTATGCCTTGTCAAGATGGCAGTGAGTGGGCAAAGATGAAAGGGAGAAAAATCTTACCACCCCCAATTCAAAAGAAGAAAGGAAGAAGGGCAAAAAACGGAAGACAACAACCAGAAGAGAAGCAAGGAAAAAGAGGTGTGCAAATCACAAGGGCAGGTGCTGTCATACACTGTGGGTATTGTGGTGGTCCTGGCCATAACATAAATGGCTGTTTGGACTGGAAGTTGGGACTTAAACCAAAGAAAAGAGAAAAAAAAATAGAGAGTTAGAGCTGAGCCAGACGTGTCATCTTCTGATGAAGAAACTGTGGGGCTTACTCAGGTAATGTGTCATAATAATGTGTGTTCAGCTCATAGCATTGAATTATTTCTACATATTAATGTGTTACTTGTCAACAGGAGATTAATCTTCAAACAGCTGGAGTCACTACCCAAGCCCCACCATTGTATGAGCCAGAGATAATAACTTCACTAACACAGGAGGTATGTTCAACTATATTTGGACAAGGTAATAAACTGTCAACTATATTTGGACACTAACAGCAGCTACCTACACACTAATGCAGAGAGAGACAAGGCTTGTACAAGAAGTTGTGCAAGGGCCCCTGCCTCACAATGCTTTCATACATGAGCAATCCCTCTCACAGCCTCCAATTCAACAGAGCACAGCAACAAAAGGGGGAGATATTCACAGGAAAAGAGAAGTCATGGCACTTGCCAAACTAAAGGCTGCATCAGAGAGAAGGGAGATAGCAGATCAGGCCAAATATGATGCAGCAATGGCAAAATTAAAGGAAGAAGAAGAAAAAATTAATTTATCTGCTCAAAGGAGAAAAGATGAACTACTTGCCAAGAAAAATGCTGCTGAGGAGAGGAAGAAAGCTGTTCTAGAACAGAAAAGACTAGCTGCTGAAGAGAAGAGAAGAGCTAGTGAGGAAAAGAAAAGACAGACCCTGGAGGAAAAACTTGCCAAAGCAGACCAAAGAAGAGAAGCTATGGAGGAAAAGAAAAGAATTAAAGAAGAGGCAAAGAGAGTAAGAGCAGAAGAGAAAATGAAAATTGCTGAAGAGAAGAAGAGAGTTTGTTGGACTGCATATGATGCAGAGGAGGCGATTTTTCTTATAAATCAAGCTGAAGAGTTGGAAAGAAGGCAATTGTTTCTACAAACACAAGAGGCATCAAGACAAGAAGCCTGGGAGCAGAAGAAAAATCAGCAGGAAGATACAAGAATTGAGACAGACTTGCAAGAGAAAAACAAGAAGGAAGCCCAACAAGCAAGAGAGGCAGTGGAAGAGGAACAGAGAATGACTGCATGTCTGTCCAAACCAACACAAATGAAGAGAAGTGCACCAACTACAAGTACCAACAACAAAGGATTTAAAAAACCTAGAAGAGTGAGCATGTTTGATGAACTGAGATAGGAAAAGATAGTTTCATTTTGTGTTCTGCTTATGATCAGCTGTAGAACATGCTAATGAACATGTTCTGTTCATGATCATGCTCCAGATCATGTGGTTATGCTCTTTTGTAATATGATCAGCTGTATTACTCCTGGATCATGTGGTTATGCTCTTTTGTAATATGATCAGCATGTTCTAAAGTTTGTGAGATGCTCCAGAATATATGATCTTGTGTGAGATGCACTATAGTTTGTGAAATGCTCCACAATTTATAATGAAGTGCTCTGTACAGTTAGCCAACTTCACACTTAATATTACATACCAGGTTCACAGTTAGCCAAATTCGCACTTGATAATATGAGAATTACTGCACATTATATAACAAGTTCATCCATAGATAATTTTCCAACTTAATATTACATACCATGTCACCCAGGTTCACAGTTAGCCAAATTCACACATGATAATATGAGAATTACAGCACATTATATAACAAGATCATCCATTGATAATTTTCCAACTTAATATTACATACCAGGTTCACAAAAGGCCACTGGACATACCAAATTCACAAAAGAGCACTGGACATACCTAATTGATACTAGTTCAGAAACTACATAGACAAACTCATAAGTTCGTTGCTAAAGTACACATATAAACTAAACTGCTTAGTAATCATAGACAGTGCCGTCCACTTTGCCAAGCACTATGGTGAATTCGTGCTTGCGAGTCAGATCCTCCCCTTCGTTAGGCAGCCATTCATCCGGCAGGTCTTCAACGAGCAGAGGACCATGATCAATAACCTCCTTCATGTGACATATAACTGGATACACAATCGTCTTCTTCTTCCTCGGCGACGATGGTCCATACTCACAAATGCTTTCACGCGCAACAAATTCTTCATGAGACTGTGGAGGCGGATCCGTGTACAACGCAAGCTTTGGCTCCGGTATCTCCACGTCAACCACCTTGCAAACTTTCGACGGGTCTTGGAGCCACGCCATTACCTCAAGCTCACGCCGGTTCTTCGGCGGTATAATCTCAATCAACTCGCCGCCCAAGTCCTTCAGTAGACCTTCGACTGAACGCCTCGACCATGCTTGGTCCGGAAGGCCTTCGAAACTTAACTTGGACTTGTACTCCAGGGCACCCGAACTGCCGCGGATCTCTCTCACCCAACGCTCAAACTTAATCCACCAGCGGCAGCACTTGAGCTTCATCGATGATTGGAGCACCACCGTGCACTTCTCCTCCGTTGAGAAATGCAACCACAGATCATGTGGGGGCACGCAACCTCGATGCTCACCTCCGCCGGCAGCACGCCGCAGCGCTTCTCGATGGCGGCCAGCAGCGCAGTTGCCATCACAGCCTCCTCGCCATCACCAACCGCAGTGGCCAGCAGGACCAGACCGCGGTAGCGAGCCTCCGCCGCATCCATTGATGGAATGCGGGCGAGCAGGACATGGCTCCTCTCCGGTCGGAGACACGGCTCGCCTCGACGCCAAACCTCCTGCGGATATTCCCTGGCAAGCAAACTGCGCCTCGATCCATCGTCGCCGACAAGCGCCGCCAACGAGCTACCGCCGTCTTCTATCGACGCGTCGAGGGACATAGTGGTGGAGGTCACGCTCGCGCCGCCCATCGGAGAGAAGCTAGGGATTGCGGGATGCGGGGTTGCAGAATTTTTCCTCTCCGAGAAACAGCGCAGCGCCTTATCCAGACAGCGGCTGGGCCACGGGCTGACGGGTGGGTCCCACCTGACGCGCGGGTCCCGGGCGGACGTGGCATACAGCTGGATACGGTGTACGTAGTGCACGTGTAGAGCCAGGACTGGCGGTGCAACCTCAGGGACCGTATTGACGACGTATTCGCATGTACTGGGACTGTATGAGAGCAATACGCAAGTTCCAGGACCAAAGTGGACGCAGCCAGCAAGTACGAGGACTATAGATGCAATTATCTCAGATTTGTTTGAAAAGAAAAGGGACCGAGTCCCGGGTGGAGATGCGTTCTCCCCGTTCCGAGCCGGACTACTGCAGCAACAAGGCAGCTCTTTCGTGTACGGGAAATTCTACCGTGCCACACGTTCATTGGAAATAGCTATGGAATTGGCAGCAATTGCTAGCATATGGAGTTGAGTCGGGTTTTTTTTTTCATTGGACAGTCGTACAAAGAACTATGGCGTCAACGGATACTAGGTTTGAGATGGAGAAGTTCAACGGAACTGGAAACCTTGGGTTATGACAGACAAGGATGAAAAATATGTTGGCACAACATGGATGCTTGAAGGCGTTGCGGGATGTCAAGCCAGTTAATATGGACGATGATGGTTGTGAAGGAGTTGCAGATGGTTGTAATCAGAAAAGTCGGCTCGGGTCAGACACATAGGGCAATTGGCCTGGACAGTCTGACGGATCGACGCATGTCGGTTGGTACAGAAGACGGTGGTGGAATCAGCGACGACGACGTAGGTGCGTGATGCTGATGGTGACCGATTTCTGGGCGTGGAAACACCCGACACGGGCCGGAGTGCTTGTGCGGCTTCGACAAGACTATGGCGCGGGATTGATTCAAGGTGGTGTATACACGGAGCTTGAAGTCGATGAGGCGCGAGGGTGGACTGATCATCTACCATGGAGTCATGTTGAAGGTGGAGCTGGATTGAGGGGCTATGGTGTAAGGATCCAGGGAATCGAAGCCTATTCAGCGGACGGGAAAAGCGAGGGACACGTAATTCGGACTGGAGCTCAGTGGTCTGATGGAAGCGTGAAACTCGTCATCGGTTGGTGTTGATCGGTGGTACTCTGCAGTGGGGGTTGAGTGGTGGGGTTTTACGACCCTTGAGACTCGACCAGGACAGCGGAGACTCGACGTGGTAATAGCGGCGAGGCGTGCGGTATGCACGGACATGGAGACGGGCCAGGGCTCTGGTGGTCATACATGTGGTGAGACAACTGTGAATTTGACTCAGGATGACTACAAGCAATGGTGAAATTCCTTCAAGTTTCAGACAATGCGGTCAAGAAAGGAACGGTGATATTGAGTTTAGGTAACTCTTATGTGTGACACCCAATATGTGAGTTGTTCACTTTCACGCAGGTCAGTGATCAGTGTGTGATGGCGTTGGACTGATACTCTGGAAGTTGGGAGCGCTAACTAGAGCAATGTGGAACTTAATTTTGCTCGAGTGTTGACTGTGGTCAAGAAAAGAAGGGATTACAAGTTGCAGGTGGAGTCATATGGAGTCTTTGGAGTAGCAGTGGTACTCATGGGATAAGCTCAAGTCCAATGTACATGGAAGTTTGACGCATTGACGAATTCAAGGTGGTGGAGAATATTCGCCAAGGTGGAGTTTGTTAGAGTTGTGTCAAATATTGTGTACATGGTAGGTTACAGTTGGACTCTGAGTAGTATTGTGTTTAGATAGGATATGGAGTCGTGTCCTAGTAGGACACTTGTATCCTAGGCCTCTCTTATATAGCGAGGGTAGACACACGATGTAACCTATGCCAACATAATAGCACAGGTGCGCAAGGGGGAGCCGGCGGCGTGTGCCGGCGCCCGGGTGGCCGGTGTGCGGTATTGTGACGGTGTCACGGAGAGGAGCGCCATATCGGTGAACCTCGTTAACAAATCTCGGTGTCGTGCCTCGTGTGATTGCTTGGTCCTCGGATGATCAACGATATGCCTTGGATTTATTCTAACAGAGAACCTTCTTTGCATCGTACGTACTGTCAGGCAATTCGTTATCCTTTGGAAGCTTCTTCTTCATTATTTTCAAATGCTTCCCAAATCCCTTATCAGATAAACCATTCTCTGTCTTCCATTGCAGCAATTCCAGTATGGTACCGAGCTTTGTGTTGCCATCTTCGCAATTTGGGTACAACCTTTTTTGTGATCCTCTAACAAGCGATTGAACTTCAACTTATCCCTTTCACTTTCGTATTCTCTTTGTGCATCAACAATGACTGGACGAAGATCATCATCGGGCACATCGTCTGGTGCCTCTTGATCTTCAGCTCCCACTCTTCTTCAGCAGTATCACCGTATTCAAAGAACATATGATAGTTGTCATCATCCTCTTCTTCTGCGTTGTTTCCATCATAACCCACCTTTCTCCGTGCTTGATCGAAACATTATAATGTGGCATGAAACTCTTATCAAGCAGGTGCTAGTAAAGGGTTTTCAAGGAAGAGTAATCCTTCATATTCTCACAGACAGTACATGCAGGCCCTCTATGTAGTGCGAGGTGCATTGATCACCGTACATCCAATGCCGGTTCATCTGCATCCATTATATAATTAAATATATCGAAAAACCATTACAGAAGAGCATGAATAAAGAAGTGCCCAAATTAATACAAGTTCATCATTACATTAAAATGAAAGTACAGTAGTGATGAAAAGTTATTACATAAAAAAATAATACATAAAGTTCATACATAGTTCTCATAGAAGAACATATAGCTCTCTAGAGCATCAAATTAAAACATACATTGAAACTAACATACAACTATGTAAAACATTTAAATGCAACAATAAATGCGATCATAATCGCAACTAAGCACTAGTAGATAAAGGGACATCTGCCCCGGTTGGTAAGGGCCTTTAGCCCCGGTTCCTCAACCGGGACTAAAGGGTCGGTACTAATGTCCTAGCCCTTTAGTCCCGGTTCAATCTAGAACCGGGGTAGATGGGGTCTCCATGTGGCCTGTGCACGGAGCCCAGGCAGGAGGGCCTTTGGTCCCGATTGGTGGCACCAACCGGGACCAAAAGGCATCCACGCGTTAGCATTTCTGTGGCTGTGGTTTTTGTTTTTTTTTTGAAAGGGGAGGGGGGTTTGGAGGTTTTGGGCGGTTAATTTAGGTGTTTCATATATTGTGTTAGCTAGCTAATTAATAGAGAGAAGTGTCCTCTCTTATGTCCGTGGTTGGTCGACGCTACGTACTACACATACGTATAGAGAGGACTAGACACGCTAGCTAGCTAGCTAGTAAGCAAACGAAGGAAACAGAAGATCGTAATCAACATATATATGCATACAGAGAGAAGTAATATCGACCACCTCTCCTTCTCCGAGAGATTGGTCGAACAACAAGTTCTCGTATATCTATCCGACACTACCGGGTACATATATACAATAATTATCTCTTACAAATATAATCTCCTATACGATGGACGCATGGTCCACATAGTATTCTACGTCTGGCGCGATCACGTGGTCAAGGAAGAATGCCGCCAATTCCTCTTGAATTGCTCGCAGACGATCTGGTGCTAGGAGTTCATTCCGCATCCGAAAGATCTAATTTGAAGAAGGGGGTCAATATATATATATATGAATAAATGAAACTCAACACAAATGATGGTAATGAAATAAAATTGTGAATATTATTAATTGCTTACGCACTTCAAATTGTGCTTCAGAGTAGCCCCGCTCACAGGTCGTGTGGCGGATGGACTCGCCAATGTAGTATCCACATAAATCATTCCCTTGTTCGTTCCACAACCACTTTACAAGAAATAGAGGTCAATCAAACTAATAAGCAAGAATGCCAAATGGTATTGATGAAACTAGCGCTTGAATCAATAAGAGATGCGCGGAACATGCTACTATATACTACTTACTTTCGGATATCTAAATTCCAGCTTCTTCGGCAGTCCCGGAGCTTTTTTGGTGAATTTTCTCCAAACCCTGCCAGACAAAGAAAACAATTACTTGATATCAGAAATGAACAAAGTTGCTGATATGCACGGTGGATAATGATCGATTTAACTTACTTCTCTCGAGCATTTGAGTCATGTCCGCATACTCCTTTGGATCTTTTCGTTTAGAGTCCAAGACAGTTACTACTCCCTGCTCAAGCTTAATCTCTAGGAGAATATAGTGGAAGCTGCGCACGCATGCATGAACTCATCAATTACATTACTATAACCTTGACTGATATATAAGGGAAACCGAATATGCACAAGACAGTAACACTCACTTGAAGTTGTAAGGAAAGAGTATTATATCTTTGTTTTCATTTACCACCAACGATCGTAGCAAATTGGCCTCGGTATCTGAGGCACGCAATGTAACCTCGGTTGCATCTATGAGGTATGTGTTAATAAACCCAATATGACCGACATGTTTTTTCTTCAATTCGACGATCTTCAATCTGCATAATATAGTGAGGATAATTATAAATACATGCAATGAAAGAGCTTAGCTATATAGATAGACTTAATGACAGAAGTAGTACTACTTACAGACAGTAGCAGGTGACCGTTGCTTTATCGAGGGCTGATACGTCCAAAACGTATCTATAATTTCTGCTTGCTCCATGCCACTTTTGGGTGATATTGCTATGATATTCATACACTTCCATACACTTTTGATCATATTTGGACTAACCTACTAATCCAGTGCACCCCAGTGCCAGTTTCTGTTTTCGGCTGTTTTTGTATTTCAGGTTTTCACGTTACGAGAGCTGCCAGGAAAAATCCAGAAAAATCATATAAAAAATCAGCGTTCCAGAACCTACCTTGCGTCCGAAGGGCAGCCGGGGGGGGGGGCACCAGGGCTCCAGGCGCCCTG
>LR738709.1:21710837-21722332 GCA_902687465.1 Secale cereale
GGGGGGGGGGGGGGGGGGGCGCCTGGGCCCCCCGAAGCCCGTCTGGTGCCCCCCTTCGGCATATATTTAGAGCGTCCTTCGAAACCCTCGGAACGGGAACTCTTTTTCGTGATCTCATCTCTGTTCCGCCGCCGCCGCCGCTTCCAAGATCGGGAGCACCAGGAGAACTCTTCCCGGCACCCTGCCGGAGGGGAGGATCACCACCGGGAGCTTCTCCACCACCATGGACGCCTCCCGGATGAGTTGTGAGTAGTCTCCCTTGGACCATGAGTCCATGACCAGTAGCTATGTGATGTTCTCCTCCCGTTCTTGTGCTTCACTAATTAGTCCTCGTGAGCTGCCCTACATGATCGAGGCACATATGTAATCCTTATGCTGTTGCTATGATGAGTTTGCTGGGATCCGATGGATTATGAGATTATGTTCAGATTGATCTTGAGTAATATATTTGATCTACCTCTTTTATATTTATGTTCATAAGTAATTCTTGCATGTTCTCCGTTGTTATTTATTGCTTTGGCCAAGTAATAGGTAGTGACTCCAAGAGGGAACGTTATGCTCGATTGTGGGTTCATGCCCCTCGATGACTAGCTTCAGTGACAGAAACATGAGTCTAGGGGATGTGTTGTTGCCACAAGGGGGAAAACAACGGTGCTTGTGCCCGCGGGTGCAAGGATTGTTTACTTTACGCGAAGTTCTTTTAATGCAGTTGTCTGTTGCATTGACTTTACACTATGGGTGGGACTCGCAACTTAATACCAGCGAGATGTTCTGGATAGATATCTCAAGGTGGATGATTAGTAGTAGATATTGATGGATTTCGGTCTACTTAATTTGGCGTACCGCCCATGCTTTGAACCTCAACCTTTCTTGCAATGTAATCAGCATTGGTTTGCGTTCGTGGTCCTGTCAATTGCCCAGCTGTAATTTGTTTACCTCACATAGTTGTTTTATCGTCTTTTGGGAGAGAGACATCACTAGTGAACATCATGAGACTCCGGTCCATATTACCATCATTGATCACATCCGCTATTTACTTTTCGCTTTTATTTACTATTGCAAACATTATCTATCACTACTATCATTTGCTTTTAATCCTTTGTGAACTACGAGGCCGGAGGGATTGACAACCTCTCTGTACTCGTTGGGAGCAAAGTTATTTGTATCTGTGTGCAGGTCCATGTTGATTGCTAATCCGCGCCGTTAGCAGTTGACACCTACTTGTTGAACCTAGGAGTCTCTGGGGATTCGATCCTTGGCATCTTTGCTAAGGGAAAACACTTCTACATACTGCATCTTACACCTTCCACTTGGGGTAACCAACGAGGGGTTCGAGGCCCATCAAGGAGTTTTTTCTGGCACCGTTGCCGGGGACTCCACTCTTCAGGATAGGGGAGTTGCACACTATCTTTTACCTTTGCTTTTAGTCTTGTTAGTTTACCTTTCAGTTTTTGCTTTAGTACCTTTTATCGAAAATCACAAAAATAGTTATCTTGCTTGCTTGCTACTATGGGTTCCACCGAGAACACCAAGTTGTGTGACTTCACTAGTCACAACAACGATGACTTTATCAGCACACCTATCACTACACCTACCACTTCAGCACCTTCATATGAAATTAAACCTGCTTTACTGAAGTTAGTCATGAAAGATCAATTCTCCGGTGCTGGAGATGCTGCTGCTTTACACTTAAACAACTTTGTTGAACTTTGTGATATGCAAAAGTACCAAGAAATAGATGGTAATATTGTTAAGCTTAAGCTTTTTCCTTTCTCCTTGAGAGGAGGAGCTAAAATTTGGTTTCAGTACTTGCCTAGAAATATCATAGATTCATGGGACAAGTGCAAAGATGCTTTTATCGGAAAATACTATCCACCTGCTAAAATTATCCAACTTAGAAGTAACATAATGAATTTTAAACAATTGGATAATGAACACGTTGCCCAAGCTTGGGAACGTATGAAATCTCTTATCAAGAACTGCCCTACTCATGGTTTGACTACTTGGATGGTTATCCAAACTTTTTATGCAGGCTTGAACTTTACCTCGCGGAACTTGTTAGATTCGGCCGCGGGAGGAACTTTTATGTCAACTACACTTGGTGCTGCCACGAAGCTTCTCGATGAAATGATGACCAACTATTCCCAATGGCACACCGAACGCGCTCCAACAGGTAGGAAGGTAAACTCTGTCGAGGAGATTTCCTCCCTTAATGAAAAAGTTGACATGATCATGTCTCTACTTTCGAAGCAATCTACTGTTGATCCTCGTGATGTTCCTTTAAATTCTTTGATTGCTCAAGAACAAGTAGATGTGAACTTTATCTCTAGAAACAATTTTAACAACAATGCTTATAGGAGTAACTTTGGTAACAATCCTAGACCGTTCCCCTCTAATTCTTATGGGAACAACAATGCTTATCCTAGTACCAAGAACTCCACTACTGAACTAGAGATTATGCTTAAAGATTTCATCACTACCCAAAAAGCCTTTAATAAGAGTGTAGAAGAAAAACTACATAAACTAGATGATCTTTCTTTTAAGGTAGACCATTTAGCCAATGAGGTAAAATTGCTAAAAATTGAAACTTCTCCTCTTAAGGAGAGGGAAGTCACTCCTATAAATGCCATTCAAGTGCAAATTAATGAAAATATTAGGATGATGGCTAAACTTAAAGAATGATGGGCTAGAGAAAGGGAGGAAGAGGATAGAATTAAGAGCCTTCCTACCCACCACACTGTTGCTACTATCAAAGTTGTTGAGGATATCCAAACTCTTAGCACCCAATGTACTCCTGGTCCCAATGGACCTATTAATGGTGATGCTATGACTATAGAAACTACCAAACAAGTGAACCTAAAGGACACTACTACCACTTTACTTGATGCTCGTGATCTTGATTTTGATAATTGCACTCTTACCGAAGTTATTGATTTCCTTCACAAGATGTCTAGAGACCCCTGCACTAGCACGCTTAACCTTGCCTTCACGGAGCATATCACTAATGCTCTCATCAAAGCTAGGGAGGAGAAACTTAGAGTAGAAGCCTCCATACCTAGAAAGCTAGAAGATGGTTGGAATCCTATGATAAAAATTAAATTGAATGACTTCTCTTGCTATGCATTATGTGATGTTGGAGCTAGTACCTCTGTTATGCCCAAAAGAATATATGATATGCTTAAATTGAAACCTTATGATTCTTGTTCTTTTGGTGTTCGTCTCGTTGATTCTTCCATAAAGAAACCTTTGGGGAGGATCGACGATATTCTTGTCGTTGTTAATGATAATTATGTTCCCGTTGATTTTACTATTATAGATATTGAATGTGATCCTTCATGTCCAATTATTTTGGGACGTCCCTTTTTACGCACCGTTGGTGCTATCATTGACATGAAAGAGGGTAATATAAAATTTCAGTTTCCTCTCAGGAAAGGGATGGAACACTTCCCTCGAAAGAAGAGCAAGTTACCTTTTGAGTACGTTGTACGGGCTAGCTATTCTTTTACTCTTGATAAAACTTGATCTATATGCATTATGCCTAGCTTAAAGGCATAAAAGAAAGCGCTTTTGGGAGGCAGCCCAATGAATAAATTTTTATATTTTGCTTTTGTTGTGTCTTGATATTGTTTACTGCTGTAGCATCATCATTGTATCTTTGCTTTTCATATTTGTGCCAAGTATAGCCTCTGATTGCTAGAAAGTTCAAAAGTTGTGAGGTGCTGTCCAGGAAACAGATTCTGTCCTTGGATAGAAAAATTCGTATAAAATCACCAGATCATCTTTTTGGTCTGAATTTTTTCGACAGCGTTATCTATATAATTGTCTTTCGTGCATCTGTTCTGAGTTTTTTGATTTGAGTTGCAGAAGTGCCCCGAACAAATCAATTACTACCTGCTGTTCTGTTTTTCACAGATTCTGTCCTGCTTTGCCTTTCCTTCATTTTGCAAATCAAGAGCTTGCTTTTTCTTTGCAAAAACCTTTTGGCAATCTTGAGAAACAGTAGAACTTCAAGAATATCTTTATTCCCAGCAAGGTATAATTATTTTATTAAGGGTACTAACCTCGCTAATCAGATTATGATGAGTTATGTATGAAGGGAGTTTTCAAGTGTGCGAGGGAAGATGATAAAAAGATTCAGGAGTGTCAAGCGCTCAAGCTTGGGGATGCCCCCGTGCACCACCAAGAAATATTCAAGGAGACTCAAGCGTCTAAGCTTGGGGATGCCCCCGTGCATCCCCTTCTCCATCAACATTATCAGTTCGTCTTTCGTTTCGCTATATTTTTATCACTTCATGTGTTAAGTGCTATGCTTGGAGCGTCTTGCTTTTAGTTGTCTTTTTAGTTTTTCATAACGAGTCGGAACTCAGCATTCTTTATGTGGGAGAGAAACACGCTCCACTTCTACCTAGAACATAACATAGAATTTTCATGTCTATCTTTGCTGTGTGTGTTCTTTGTCTTTTAATAGCTACTATCATGCTCTGCTCTTAGTATTCATGCTTATCTTTTCAAAGAGCTTTTGTTTAGTTGGTTGCTTGAACTCTCTTTAATTATCATGCTTACCTTATTAAGAGAGTTTGCTTCCGTTGCATTGGTTAATATGTCTATGATAAAGATGCTACGTGCATAATGGCGCTTAGTAGTTCAGGTTTTCTTATGGTTAATCTCAAATAGCTGGGGGATTCCCAATGTGTTATTGGAGTACCAACTTGATTTGTTTGCCTATGATGTGGTATGGTTTAGTAATATCTTCCTTCGAGAATTTATTTTGATTGACTTGGCGTATGCTCACGCATATTTAAGACTGTAAAGAAAGTCTGTCAAGCCTTGATGATCGTTTATTTCTGAGTAGCGATATAACTACCATGCCTGATTCAATATTGCTTTGTCGCTCTGCATGATTATGACCGTCATTGCTCTCTTAGTTGGTCGCTCCCAGTCTTTTGCTAACCTCCACCTGTACTAAGCAGACTAACCTTGCAATACATAGCTCATGGGAAAGTAGCTTAAAAACTATTGTTGTAAAGAATATGTTGCTTATGTATCTTATTTCTTATAAGTTGCTTGCTGAGCGGTAACCATGTTTCTGGGGACGCCATCAACTGTCACACTTTTGTTGAATATCATGTGAGTTGCTATGCATGTTCGTCTTGTCTGAAGTAAGGGTGATTTGCCATGGGTTGAATTAATATGCATATTGTTAGAGAAGAACATTGGGCCGCCAACCAAAGCCATGTATCATGGTGGAAGTTTTAGCTTGGACATTACTCCTCAATCTCTTATGAGAATATGCTTATGCATTAAAGAGGAGTCCATCATCTATTTTCTATGTTGTCCCGGTATGGATGTCCTCAAGTTGAGATCTATCAAAAACGAGAAATCAAATGCGATTTATCTCCTTGGACCTTTGTACAGGTGGCATAGAGGTACCCCTTTGTGACGCTTGGTTGAAACATATGTAATGCAATGATAACCCATGGAAATCTGAGCTAATTAAGACAAGGTGCGAGCACTATTGGTATTCGATGCATGAGGCCTGCAACTTATAGGATGTCTTATACATGACACATATGAAGTACTACTACCGTTGACAAAATTGCTTCCATGTTTTCAAAATAAAAGGCTCTAGCACATAACCATTCTTTTACTTTTATGTTGAGCCTCCACCTTCTTTTAAAAGCACCAACTACTGAGAGCATGATTGTCATTCTGAGTGTAATGTGCATTGTCCCAAAGTAGCATTGTCTTTTGCATGATTGTGATATCGTTTATTTTGAAATCATTGTATCTAGTCATCACTTAAACCTTGAAGGTGTCCCTGCATTTATGTTTTGCTTCACTAAAGGGGGCAAGCTAGATATCACTTTATCATATTTGCACATCATGTTCATTACAAATCTTTTTGATGCTTCAATGTCATATTGTAAAACTTTCAGTCATTTGTGATTTTCTCATGAGGCAACTTAATTACTATAGAATCATTGTCTCAGTAAGCTTTTGTCATATGACTGTAAAAAGCCTATATGGTTAATAGCATGTCACCATAGACATTATTCTTGTTATCATTTACCTACTCGAGGACGAGCATGAATTAAGCTTGGGGATGTTGATACGTCCAAAACGTATCTATAATTTCTGCTTGCTCCATGCCACTTTTGGGTGATATTGCTATGATATTCATACACTTCCATACACTTTTGATCATATTTGGACTAACCTACTAATCCAGTGCACCCCGGTGCCAGTTTCTGTTTTCGGCTGTTTTTGTATTTTAGGTTTTCACGTTACGAGAACTGCCAGGAAAAATCCAGAAAAATCATATAAAAAATCAGCATTCCAGAACCTACCTTGCGTCCGAAGGGCAGCGGGGGGGGGGGGCACCAGGGCTCCAGGCGCCCTGGCGGCGCGCCCCCCTGGGCCGTGCCGGGGAGGCGCCTGGCCCCCCCGAAGCCTGTCTGGTGCCCCCTTCGTCATATATTTAGAGCGTCCTTCGAAACCATCGGAACAAGAACTCTTTTTCGCGATCTCATCTCTGTTCCGCCGCCGCCGCCGCTTCCAAGATCGGGAGCACCAGGAGAACTCTTCCCGGCACCCTGCCGGAGGGGAGGATCACCACCGGGAGCTTCTCCACCACCATGGACACCTCCCGGATGAGTTGTGAGAAGTCTCCCTTGGACCATGAGTCCATGACCAGTAGCTATGTGATGTTCTCCTCCCGTTCTTGTGCTTCACTAATTAGTCCTCGTGAGCTGCCCTACATGATCGAGGCACATATGTAATCCTTATGCTGTTGCTATGATGAGTTTGCTGGGATCCGATGGATTATGAGATTATGTTCAGATTGATCTTGAGTAATATATTTGATCTACCTCTTTTATATTTATGTTCATAAGTAATTCTTGCATGTTCTCCGTTGTTATTTATTGCTTTGGCCAAGTAATAGGTAGTGACTCCAAGAGGGAACGTTATGCTCGATTGTGGGTTCATGCCCCTCGATGACTAGCTTGAGTGACAGAAACATGAGTCTAGGGGATGTGCTGTTGCCACAAGGGGGAAAACAACGGTGATTGTGCCCGCGGGTGCAAGGATTGTTTACTTTACGCAAAGTTCTTTTAATTCAGTTGTCTGTTGCATTGAGCTTACACTATGGGTGGGACTCGCAACTTAATACCAGCGAGATGTTCTGGATAGATATCTCAAGGTGGATGATTAGTAGTAGATATGGATGGATTTCGGTCTACTTAATTTGGCGTACCGCCCATGCTTTGAACCTCAACCTTTCTTGCAATGTAATCAGCATTGGTTTGCGTTCGTGGTCCTGTCAATTGCCAAGCTGTAATTTGTTTACCTCACATAGCTGTTTTATCGTCTTTTGGGAGAGAGACATCACTAGTGAACATCATGAGACTCCGGTCCATATTACCATCATTGATCACATCCGCTATTTACTTTTCACTTTTATTTACTATTGCAAACATTATCTATCACTACTATCATTTGATTTTAATCATTTGTGAACTACAAGGCCGGAGGGATTGACAACCTCTCTGTACTCGTTGGGAGCAAAGTTATTTGTATCTGTGTGCAGGTCCACATTGATTGCTAATCCGCGCCGTTAGCAGTTGACACCTACTTGTTGAACCTAGGAGTCTCTGGGGATTCGATCCTTGGCATCTTTGCCAAGGGAAAACACTTCTACACATTGCATCTTACACCTTCCACTTGGGGTAACCAACGAGGGGTTCGAGGCCCATCAAGGGCCAATTGATTGAAAAACTGATAGAACTCCTCAAATGGAATAGGCAACAGTTCAATTCCAACGAGGTCATGCTCCGGTTTAACTCTCACATACAAACTATCCCTCCCCCAGACTCTTTGCAGATTTTCAAGTACCAATCATGCAATCTTCGCATCATCGTTGATAGAGATCTTTCATCTTTGACGAGAGGCTTCCCGTACTCGTATCTTTGTATCTGCACCTCCAAGAAATCATAATGTACATCGTCGGGCAGGTAATCTCCAAGATTGCTATAACCGGTCACCATCCTCGGATCATTAGTGACGATGTCGCTAGACACCTTGAGCGGGGGGCACGATTGGTCCGCTTGTTCGCCGAGCTGGGCAATTTGTTTCCCAGCTCATCCTTCTGCTAACCTTTGATCACTTTTAGTACTTCCCGATCGCTTCGCTTCATGAAATGACTTTTCAATAATGCGGTCATAGTTGTCTTTCGGCTGACTTTTCGCTGGTTTCTTCAGGGCAGCAAGAGTGCGCTTTGCTTTCACCGGATCTATCTTCTCCTCGGAGGTGGATGTCTCTGTGCTTTCAACCCTTCAAGCCAGTCCTTCACTTCACCTTCAGCGATCTCCGTGTTTTCCTCGTCGAACCTCTCGTATGATAACTTCTCTAGAGGCGTGAGAGAAGGACCGAATCTGTATTGCCTCCCGCCTTTGGCTGTACTGCTAGATGCCGGCAGATCAGACGAAGCGGCTGTCTTCTTTCCTTGCTTACGCGTCGGAGCAGCCGGAGCGGCGGCAGGTATCTTCCGCCCTTGCTGACTAGGCGGAGAAGGAGGAGGCTGGCTGCTCGGGCGTGCCGGCGCAGGCGGAGAAGGAGGCGGAGTGCTGCCACGCGCCGGAGAAGGAACCGGAGTGCCCTGATCGTCACTCGCCGGAGGAGGAGGCGGTGGAGGAGGCGGAGTGCCCTGACTCGCCGGAGGAGGAGGAGGAGGCGGAGGCGTCCAGTTGAGAATGTTGATGAGGTCCTTCCGCCATAGGCATGGAGTCTTCAGTGAAGAACCCAGCCGAGTCTCCCCTTCACCGGTAGGGTGGTCAAGCTGGAGGTCCTCAAATCCCTCTGTTATTCCGTCCACCATCACCCTAGCATATCCTTCTGGAATCGGCCGGCAGTGAAAAGTTGCGCCGAGTCCAGTAGGATAAACAGAGCCAGCAGCCGCCTTGACCTTCATATTTATCCATTGCGTCATAAGGTGGCAATTTTGAGACTCCATGATAGCATCCACGGGATAGCTGGCAGGAGCCGTCAAGACATGCTCCGACTGAAGCAACTCGGTGGAAGCCACGCTGCTTCTCCGCTAAGATGGCGGGGTAGCTTCGGGAGAAGCTTCGGCAGTTCTTTTGTCCCGATTTGCTTCTTGTTCCTCTATCGCTTGTATTCTGGCGCGCAGCGCCTGCATTTCTGTCTGCTGCACTTTCTTCCTCCTCTCGTGGCATTTGTAACCGCCTGCGTCCGGAAACCTAGCACTCCTTGGAACGGAGCCTGGCGTGCCTCGTGTCCGTCCTGGGTGCTCAGGATTCCCGAGGGACATTGTGAGCTCGTCGTTCTCTCTGTCGGGAAAGAACGTCCCTTGCTGCGCTGCTTTGATATAGTAACGAAGCTTCTTCAGTGCTATTTCCAATTGCTTGTCCGTCCAAATGCACCTCCCTGATACAGGGTCCAAGGTTCCGCCAGCCCCGAAGAACCAAGTCCGGCAACGGTCTGGCCAGTTCATTATCTCTGGTTCGATCCCTTTCTGAAGCAGATCATTCTCAGCCTTGGCCCACTTAGGCCGGGCTCTGAGGTAGCCACCTGGCCCCGTGCGATGGTGATGCATCTTTTTCGAAGCATTTTTCTGGTTTGTCGCCGACATCTTCTTACTCTTTTCCGATGTCTTATAGGCCACAAATGCGGGCCAGTCATCTCTGGTCTTCTCATATATGCCCTGGAATTCTGGAGTCTCTTTTTTGCGGACAAACTTATTCAGGTGTTTCTTCCACCCCCTGAATAGTTCTGCCATCTTTGTAAGAGCAAAAGACTTGATTAAATCCTCTGTAACTGGCTTCGCCGGATCAGCCTCTCGCGGTAGGGTGAAATTTGACTTCAGCTCAGTCCAAAGATCTTCTTTTTGCATATCAGTGACATAAGACACCTGAGCGTCTTCTGCAGCCGGCTTTAACCATTGATGGTTGCTGATCGGGATCTTGTCCCTAACCAGAACCCCGCATTGATCAACAAATGCGTTCTTTGTCCGGATGGGTTCAATCGGGTCGCCGGTGCGCGCGATTTCTGTGATCTCAAACTTTTCATCCGACCTCAACTTTTTCTTCGCGCCTCGCCTCTTTACCGAAGATTTGCTCGATCCAGAGGGCCAGAAAAAAGAACAAAGACGAGAGTTAATTAATTAATATGTGTACATACCAAAACAATGAATGCATCAATTAACTAGTCAGCACAGGCTTAACTAATATATATACCTGCTGGCCGGACTCGGTTCGGTCACCAGAGCCATCATCACGGTCTCCTTCTTGCACCGGCATTGGGTCACCGGAGCCGTCCTCACGGTCTACTTCTTGCATGTGCATTGGGTCACCGGAGCCATCATAATCATAGCCTGGATCTTCCTCCTCTCTTTCAAGCAGCTCATTGGTGTCGTTGAGAAACGACAAGACGGCATCTTGTCCGTCTGCGATTATGTCCAGCAACATCGCTTCTTTTGCTTCGTCTCGGGGGGTTATCGTCCATAGTTTCTACAAATATTTACAAAATGCCAATTATTATTCAAACATGACAGATGGATATATTAATGGCAAACGTAGAACTAGCTAGCTAATCACAGTAAGGAATCATATATATTAATTTGTGGCCTCGACGCTGCTTCTCTAGGGTTTCGGGTGGCCTCGACAACGCTTCAAGGGTTAGGGGTGGCCTCGAGAACGCTTCAACGGTTAGGGGTGGCCTCGACAACGCTTCAAGGGTTAGGGGTGGCCTCGAGAACGCTTCAAGGAGGGGGTAATATCGAAGATTTCAAGAAAATCATGACTTCATCATTAGCCGGAAATGACAGGCGCATAATGGTACGAGAAGCTTTTCAAAGTTGTTTTGGATGGAGTTCCCGATAGAATAATTTTCTTTTTAGTACCCTCGACCCCTGGACGACCCTCGACCCTCAACTGCTCGGCGATCCACAACCCTAGACCCCCTCATGTCACATTTTGTCTAGTGTCAAAGGATTCAACAAAACCATGTCTTCATCATTAGGCGAAAGTAACAGGCGCATGATGGTACAAAGCTCTCCAAAGTTATTTTGGAACGGAGTCCCAGATAGGATAATTCGTAACAAAAGACGGATTATCCTATCAGGAACTCCGTTCCAAAATAACTTTCCAGAACTTCGTATCAACATGCCTCGGTTACTTCTGGCAAATGATGAAGGCATGGATTTCTTCAATACTTTGACACTAGGCAACCTCTCGACCCCTCGACCCTCGACTTCTCGGCGATCCACAACCCTAGACCCCCTCATGTCACATTTTGTCTAGTGTCAAAGGATTCAACAAAACCATGTCTTCATCATTAGGCGAAAGTAACAGGCGCATGATGGTACGAAGCTCTCCAAAGTTATTTTGGAACGGAGTCCCAGATAGGATAATTCGTAACAAAAGACGGATTATTCTATTAGGAACTCCGTTCCAATATAACTTTCCAGAACTTCGTAC
>LR738709.1:21722676-21746132 GCA_902687465.1 Secale cereale
TATCGGGGAGGGGGTATATCGACAACGACATACCCGATAAAAAAGAAGAAGAGGAAGAAGAAGAAAAAAAAGAGGAGAAGAAGAAAGGAACAGCTACAGGAGAAGATCGAAAAAAAAAGAAAAAAAAAGAGGAGAAGAAGAAAGGAATAGAGGAGAAGAAGAAAGGATTTTTTTTTCTTCTTATTTATTTCTCCTCTTCTTCCTCTCCTCTTCTTCTTTCTTTCCTCTTCTTATTTTCTTCTTTCCTATCCTTCTTTTTCTAAATTTGTAACTTTTGCATATATAAAACTTTTCTACAATTGTAACTTTCTATATATGAACAAAAAACTTTCTATGAACAAAAAAACATTTTTAACAAATATATTTAGCAAATTCCTAAGAAAAAAAAAATTTATAGCCACATACACATATACATTATAGCCACATACATCAACTATATACACATATACATATACACATAAGCAACTATATATATACACATACACATATATATACATATCATATCACATATGAAAAAAACATATATATAGCAATATGTATATAACAGAGCCGGGTAGGGGCGCAGCGGCTCACAGCGCAGGGGCAGGCAGAGGCCGCCGGCGACGAGGAGCGGGGCGATGGCGCGGGGCGATGGGGCGACGGCGCGGGGCGACGGCGGGCTCGGGCTTGGCGGCGTCGGGGGCGGGGAAAAGAGATAACTGAAACGAAATTTCACAAGTGCTACTTATATAGACAGGGCATTGGTCCCGGTTCGTGGCACAAACCGGGACGAATGCCCCCTTTAGTCCCGGTTGGTGCCACCAACCGGGACCAAAGGCCTCTTTTCACCAGCCCCCTTGTACAACAGGTACGCCTCCAGATCAGCAGAACGCCTCATGACCAGTCTGCCACGTCCACGAGCCGACGCCTCCCACGCGTCTTGGCGCTGAGCCGTGTGTACCGCTGCGGCTGTGCACGCCTGCCTGCACCATGCAATTCGAGACCTGCCAAACTCGCCGAGATCGATCTCAATTGCTTTGTACACGCTGCAGGTGCTTCCGATTGCTATTCCAAAAAAAAAACGCCGACTCCGAACAGATCTCGTTGCCACCGTTCCAATCTGTCGATCGGTTTCAACTCCACAACTACGATCTCTCGGCTTCCCTTCCTCTAGATCAACAGCCAACGCCCTTCGAACAACCTAGCTCTGATACCACTTGTTAGAATAAATCCAAGGCATATCGTTGATCATCCGAGGACCAAGCAATCACACACGGCAGGACACCGAGATTTGTTAACGAGGTTCATCGATATGGCTACATCCTCGGGGCTTGACTACGGGCGCTCCTCCCCGTGACACCGTCACAATACCGCACACCGGCCATCCGGGTGCCGGCACACGCCGCCGGCTCCCCCTTGCGTGCCTGTGCTATTATGTTGGCATAGGTTACATCGTGTGTCTACCCTCGCTATATAAGAGAGGCCTAGGATACAAGTGTCCTACTAGGACACGACTCCATATCCTATCTAAACACAATACTACTCAGAGTCCAACTGTAACCTACCATGTACACAATATTTGACACAACTCTAACATTCTCCGCCCTCTAGGATTAGAGATGCAGAAGATATATGCATGCCCTAATGACTGCATCCTCTACCGCAGTGAGGAAACTCCACTGTTGCCTCCACCGATGGTATTTCCTTACCATGTGAACTATCATTCCGCAGCTGCCATATTCGCCATAGCAACATGATCACCATACCACGGACCTGATCCGAACATTGAGTGCGTAAACTCAGCAACCACTCCTTGCCCATGTTGATCAACAGACTATCTGATGGAAGGGGCCATCTGGTACGCATGCCCATCCATATGAGACGCTCGTGTTCACATGTAATTAGCGCATGAAATTCATTCTCTTCCTCAATTCCGCTGAGCGGGCACGTAGACCGCTTGGACATGTGTCTGTATTTTTTGAATAGCGATGTCGGCAAGGCACCCGACACCACCTTCCAAGCCGCTATCCTCATCTTCTGTGGCACCGAAGCTTTCCACACACAATTCCAAATTGATCTTTTACCATTTGGTGCTCCTGAAGATGATCCTCCTGCAAAAAGAATTGGCCCTTAATTCTTTCTTGAAGGCATTGTTGTGAACCTTCTGCATCTTGTCCACACCATGTGTACTGGAAGTGAAAGTCTTGGCTGGATCCTGCCTTTGGATTCGAATATGAGTAGCACCTTACCGGACTGCGTGGTGGCATGGCTCTTGGTGGTGGTGGCCGGCAAGTGGACGGCGAGTGGAAAGTGGCGTTGGCGACAGACGGGTCAAGAGGAAATGTGGACAGGGTAGGGTTCGGTGCTGGCGGTTGTCTTAAATAGTTGGGCTAGGGCACTACGTGCCCCGCCGAAGCGGCGCCACTTTGCGTCATCGGACCAACGGAGGAGACGAGTTTCGGACCGCCCGGTTTCAGAGTGTTTTCATGTGGGCCGCGTCAAGCCAGCATGGCGGACGCGCCCAGTCGCACGCGGGCCTCCATATATTCGTTCCAGATTTGAGCTAGATATGAAGGATGCCGGTCCAACCGAGCGTATGAGGCCGGGTTGAGGGGCCTTCATCGCGTGGAACGTCGTTCGTCAGGAGACGCCTTCATCGACGCTATCAAGTTTTTGAAGGAAGGCGAATGCTGAGATGAGATCATCGCGTGGGCTGCCGCGTGCGCTGGCCAGGAACCACCACCGGACCACAACAAGGCTTGCGCCGGCGCGAGGCTTGCGCTGATGAATTGCATAGTGGACACCGAGGAAGCCATCCGCAACAAGGAGGAGCAGCAGGGAAAGTCGAGCTGATTGTGATCGACGCCGGCCTCATTACCTAATTAACGCTATATTCACCATGGGTGTCCTGGATTGACTGTTTTCGATTTTTAATTCTTTAAGATGCAGAGTAGTAACTTACTCCCTCCGTAAATTAATATAAGAGTATTTGTCACTACTTTAATAATCTAAACGCTCTTATATTAGTTTACAAAGGGAGTATTTTTTGTCCGCCCTAATTGTCTTGTGTACGCAGACCATACGCAGCTTTCTGTTACTAATTTGTAATGCTTTGATCATGTCAATCTCTCTACAATAAGTTTGGTGGATGCTTTGCTATAGCGTTATATTTTGCCACTTAAGGTCATTTCTAACCGTTCCCTAAAAAATAAAGGAGGACCGGGCTGAGTAAACCTTATTGGAGTATTTATACTCCACTAAGTTTTAGTCGGTTCTATTCGATCCCCTAGCATAAATTCAACCTAGTTTCAATCAAGATTGGCATACATTTAAACATAAGTTCAATATAGTCTTGACAACCAAACGTTAAACATATATTCAAATTTAAATCACACTAGACTACTCATTGGCCATAGTGGCGGTCAAGCCAGTCTTTACTCGGCAGGCCACCGCCGTTGAGACATGGGTGTTAAACATTGTACATATGGTATTGTATAAACCGTTTATGTGTGCGTGCGTGTAGCTGTTTGTAATCCGGTTAGGCTGTTGGGATTCTCTCTTATCTCTCTCTTATCTCTAGTCCTTTCTTGTAGATCAATCCACAGCCTAACCAATCTGTAATCTCTTGCCTATATAAACACGCACGCGTCCCTGCTAGCTGCATACGCTTAAGCCTCCTTTTCTACATGGTATACAGAGCCTAACTCTTCCAAACACATCTAGGTTATGGCAGCCTCCTCCTCTCACGTCGCCATGTCCTCTCCTTCCCTCGCATCGCTCGGCCACACCATCACCGAGAAGCTGACCAGGGAAAACTTCCTAGTGTGGAAGACGCAGGTACTGCCGCATATCAGGGCGGCAGGGATGATGGGCTACCTTGATGGCTCGATCAAGGAGCCGGCCGCCGTCCTTCTCGCTGAGAAGGAGATCGCCGATGGGAAGAAAGAGACCATCACAGTCCCGAACCCTGAATACACCATCTGGGTAACGCAGGATCAACAGGTGCTCTCGTTCCTGATTGCTTCTCTCTCTCGTGATGTTCTCATGCAAGTCTCGAATCACACCACCTCTGCTAGCATCTGGCAAGCTTTGCTCCAGAGCTTCTCATCACAGTCCAGGGCACGCATCATCCAGCTCCGTTCTGCCCTAGGGAACACACGCAAGGGGGATCTCTCCGCGGCAGCCTATTTCACCAAGATGAAGGGCATCGCCGATGAGCTCGCAGCGGCCGGGAAGCCACTTGGAGAAGATGATCTCGTCGACCAGATTCTTCAAGGTCTGGTGCATGAACCCGACTACAACGGGTTCATCTCCGCCATCTCCACGCGCGCCGCCATGGATCAACAGATCAGGCTCACGGAGCTCTTCTCGTTGCTCCTGGCGACTGAGGCCCGCATCGCTGCCCAACAGGCGGCATTCTCCTCCGGCCACTCCGCCAACCTCGCGTCCCGCGGTGGAGGCCGCGGTGGCAACTTCGGTCGCGGGAGCGGCAACAGCGGCGGACGTGGCGGCTACAACAACAACTCTGGCCCCTCTCGCTACAACGACAACTCCGGCGGTGGTTCCTCCGGTGGTGCGCCGCGCAAGCAAGGTGGTGATCGCGGTGACCGTGAACGCTGCCAGATCTGCAAGGAGGACGGCCATGGAGCGTGGCGCTGCAGAAAGCGCTACGACAAGGGCTACAACAGCAACGTCCGCAACCCCGCAGGTGGTGGTGGTGCGGGCGGCAACAATGGCGGCGGTGGTGGCAACAATGGCGGCCAGCATCGAGCTGCCAATGCAGCACACTCTTATGGTGTAGATACCAACTGGTATCTTGACACCGGCGCAACGGACCATATCACCGGAGAATTGGAGAAACTTGCTGTTCGGGACCGCTATACAGGGAACGAACAGATCCACACTGCTAGTGGACAAGGTATGGACATTGCACACATTGGCCATTCGGTTTTATCTACTCCCTCCGGCTCCTTGAAACTGAACAATATCCTCCATGTCCCTAGTTCTGAGCAAAGTCTTCTATCAGCTTATCAACTTATGAAAGATAACCACATGTTTATTGAACTTCACCCTGAAACTTTTCTTGTTAAGGATCAGGCTACTCGGAGGACCATACTCCAAAACAAGAGTAGATGGCGACTCTTTCCTGTGACTGGACGGCAAAGTACTCCGCAACGGCAAGCGCTTGGAGCAACCAAGCCATCTACATCTCGGTGGCACAAGCGTTTAGGGCATCCCTCTTTTCCGGTGGTCCAGAAAATTGTTCGTGATTTCAATCTTCCCGTGTCCAATAAACAGGATCATCTTTTGGTCTGTGATGCATGTCAGATGGCCAAGAGCCATCAACTACCTTATCCTTGCTCAGTTAGTGAGACCAAAGCTCCTTTAGAGCTTATTTTTTCAGATGTTTGGGGTCCTGGACCCATCTCTGTTGGCAGACAAAAATACTATGTCAGTTTTATTGATGATTTCAGCAAGTTTAGTTGGATCTATTTGCTCAAAAATAAATCTGATGTGTTTGAAAAATTTCGCCTTTTCCAAGCTCATGTTGAACGTTTGTTTGATCGCAAAATCCTTGCCATGCAAACGGATTGGGGAGGTGAATACCAGAGTCTCAATTCGTTCTTTGAACGCATTGGCATCACCCATCATGTCTCATGCCCGCATGCACATCAACAAAACGGATCCGCTGAACGGAAACATCGTCACATAGTGGAAGTTGGGCTTTCTCTTTTAGCTCATGCTTTTATGCCCCTAAAGTTTTGGGATGAAGCTTTTCTCACAGCTGTGTATCTCATCAATCGTGTTCCTAGTAGAGTCATTAAAAATCAAACTCCACTAGAACGGCTGTTTGGCACTAAACCCAACTATAGCTTTCTCCGTATCTTTGGTTGTGCAGTGTGGCCAAATTTACGCCCCTTCAATAAACACAAACTTGAGTTTCGCTCCAAGCAATGCGCTTTCCTCGGCTATAGTAGTCTTCACAAATGGTACAAGTGCCTAGACATCTCCTCTGGGCATGTCTATATCTCTAGAGATGTCATGTTTGATGAACAAGTGTTTCCTTTTGCTCAACTTCATCCCAACGCCGGGGCACAACTTCGCAAAGAACTTGTTCTGCTACCATCCCATCTTGTACCATCACCTAACTATGTTCCAGGGGGAGTTGGTGCTAATGGTCATGTGTCAGTGGCTAATACCTTTAATGCAGAATCTGCTGATAGTCTGCAGGAAACAGGGTTGCAAAATGATGAAGAAATTGGAGAAAACACTTATGATTTTATGCAGCACACAGCAGATCCGGGCGCGGCCTCCGATGCTGATTCTGGCGGGCATATCCCCTCGGGATCTGGTGCTGCAGCTGCGCCAGGCGGATCCTTCGCGGGATCAGTGCCCCCAGGCGGGCCCTCTGCTGGCACGTCTCCTGGTCGGGGCGCAGCTTCCACCTCCGCGAACGAGCGCCAACCACGTGGCCCGGGGCCCACAGACGAGACGGACGGTCGGCCAGGCGGGCCCTCGGCTGTCTTGTCTCCCGGTCGGGGCGTGGCCTCCTCTTCTGTGGACGAGCGCGGTCCACCTGGCGCGGGGCGCGCTGGCCCAGGCGCATCGGACCCAGGCGTGTCGAGCCCCACCCGGGCGCTGGTGCCGAGCCCGCTGCGGTCTGCACAGGAGTTCTCCTCGGGATCTGGTACGGCTGACTCCGGATCTTCTGCAGATACCTCCCAATCTGCTGTTTCTACCTCAACAAATCGTCTCCAACTTCAAGCTGACCGACCGGCCTTGCCTCCTCCTGAGCGTGCGCGCACAAGATCTCAGAGTGGTATTACTAAACCAAAAGTTTACAAGGATGGGTGTGTGCGTTGGGGTTCTTTTTGTGCTGCAGGAGAACCAAGGAACCTACAGGATGCACTCGGTGACCCAAAGTGGAAGAAGGCAATGGATGAGGAATACTCTGCATTGATGGCCAACAAGACATGGCATTTGGTTCCACCTGTCAAAGGGAGGAATGTGATTGACTGCAAATGGGTGTACAAAATAAAAAGGAAGTCGGATGGCACTATTGACAGGTACAAAGCACGGTTAGTCGCGAAGGGCTTCAAGCAAAGGTACGGTGTTGACTATGAGGATACTTTCAGCCCTGTAGTTAAAGCAGCTACTATTCGTTTAGTCCTTTCAATTGCACTCTCTCCCAATTGGTGCATGCGACAACTAGATGTGAAGAACGCGTTTTTGCATGGTGTTCTGGAAGAGGAAGTCTTTATGAAGCAACCTCCTGGGTATGAGAGCTCAGTCTCACCACGACATGTCTGCAAGCTTGATAAAGCACTATATGGCTTGAAACAAGCACCCAGAGCTTGGTATTATCAATTGTACTCAAAGTTACGATCTCTTGGCTTCCTTGCGTCAAAGGGAGATACTTCACTATTCTTCTATCATCGGCATGGGGTAACTATTTTTATGCTCATATATGTTGATCACATTATTGTCACAAGCTCTTCATCTCAAGCAGTTACAGCCCTTCTTAAGGATCTGAGTATGGATTTTGCACTTAAGGATTTGGGTGAGTTGCATTTCTTCCTTGGTATTGAGGTGAAACATATTGCACATGGAGTTCTCTTGTCACAAGAAAAGTATGTTCAAGAGATACTCCAACGAATGGGGATGACAGGGTGTAAGCCTTCTCCTACACCTTTGTCCACCTCGGAAAAACTGTCTCTTCATGATGGAGATGTACTTACAACAGAAGACTCCACCAGGTATAGGAGTATTGTGGGGGCACTACAATACCTAACGTTGACTCGGCCAGATATTGCATATGCTGTTAATAAGGTTTGTCAGTTCTTACATGCTCCCACCTCTGTTCATTGGACTGCGGTAAAAAGGATACTTAGATACCTTCAAGGAACATCGGGTCATGGGCTTAAACTTTGCAAGACAGACTCGATGCTTGTCAGTGCGTTTTCTGATGCAGATTGGGCAGGCTGTCCTGATGACAGAAGGTCCACAGGAGGTTTTGCAGTCTTTCTTGGAGGTAATCTAATTTCCTGGAGTGCTCGTAAGCAGGCTACTGTATCTAGATCAAGCACTGAGGCTGAATACAAAGCCCTTGCTAATGCCACTGCTGAACTTATCTGGGTACAGAACATGCTGACAGAGCTGGGTATTCAACATCCCAAGGCAGCATCACTATGGTGTGACAATTTGGGTGCCACATATTTATCCGCTAATCCTGTTTTCCATGCAAGGACAAAGCATATAGAGATAGATTACCATTTTGTACGAGAACGGGTAGCCAACAAACTGTTGAATGTTCGCTTTGTTCCTACTGGTGATCAAGTTGCAGATGGGTTTACTAAACCCCTTTCTTTGAGGCAGTTGGAGGCATTCAGACGCAATCTCAACTTAGATAAGTTGTGATTGAGGGGGAGGGTTAAACATTGTACATACGGTATTGTATAAACCGTTTATGTGTGCGTGCGTGTAGCTGTTTGTAATCCGGTTAGGCTGTTGGGATTCTCTCTTATCTCTCTCTTATCTCTAGTCCTTTCTTGTAGATCAATCCACAGCCTAACCAATCTGTAATCTCTTGCCTATATAAACACACACGCGTCCCTGCTAGCTGCATACGCTTAAGCCTCCTTTTCTACATGGTATACAGAGCCTAACTCTTCCAAACACATCTAGGTTATGGCAGCCTCCTCCTCTCACGTCGCCATGTCCTCTCCTTCCCTCGCATCGCTCGGCCACACCATCACCGAGAAGCTGACCAGGGAAAACTTCCTGGTGTGGATTCAAGCGCTAGTTTCATCAATACCATTTGGCATTCTTGCTTATCAGTTTGATTGACCTCTATTTCTTGTAAAGTGGTTATGGCACGAACAAGAGAATGATTTCTGTGGATACTACATTTGCGAGTCCATCTGCCACACGACCTGTGAGCGGGGCTACTCTGAAGCACAATTTGAAGTGCGTAAGCAATTAATAATATTCACAATTTTATTTCATTACCATCATTTGTGTTGAGTTTCATTTATTCATATATATATATTGACCCCCTTCTTCAAATTAGATCTTTCGGATGCCGAATGAACTCCTAGCACCAGATCGTCTGCGAGCAATTCAAGAGGAATTGGCGGCATTCTTCCTTGACCACGTGATCGCGCCAGACGTAGAATACTATGTGGACCATGCGTCCATCATATAGGAGATTATATTTGTAAGAGATAATTATTGTATATATGTATCCGGTAGTGTCGGATAGATATACGAGAACTTGTTGTTCGACCAATCTCTCGGAGAAGGAGAGGTGGTCGATATTACTTCTCTCTGTATGCATATATATGTTGATTACGATCTTCTGTTTCCTTCGTTTGCTTACTAGCTAGCTAGCTAGCGTGTCTAGTCCTCTCTATACGTATGTGTAGTACGTAGCGTCGACCAACCACGGACATAAGAGAGGACACTTCTCTCTATTAATTAGCTAGCTAACACAATATATGAAACATCTAAATTAACCGCCCAAAACCTCCAAACCCCCCTCCCCTTTCAAAAAAAAACAAAAACCACAGCCACAGAAATGTTGACGCGTGGATGCCTTTTGGTCCCGGTTGGTGCCACCAATCGGGACCAAAGTCCCTACTGCCTGGGCTCCGCGCACAGGCCACATGGAGACCCATCTACCCCGGTTCTAGATTGAACCGGGACTAAAGGGCTAGGGCATTAGTACCGACCCTTTAGTCCCGGTTGAGGAACCGGGGCTAAAGGCCCTTACCAACCGGGGCAGATGTCCCTTTATCTACTAGTGCTTAGTTGCGATTATGATCGCATTTATTGTTGCATTTAAATGTTTTACATAGTTGTATGTTAGTTTCAATGTATGTTTTAATTTGATGCTCTAGAGAGCTATATGTTCTTCTATGAGAACTATGTATGAACTTTATGTATTTTTTTTATGTAATAACTTTTCATCACTACTGTACTTTCATTTTAATGTAATGATGAACTTGTATTAATTTGGGCACTTCTTTATTCATGCTCTTCTATAATGGTTTTTCGATATATTTAATTATATAATGGATGCAGATGAACCGGCATTGGATGTACGGTGATCAATGCACCTCGCACTACATAGAGGGCCTGCATGTACTGTCTGTGAGAATATGAAGGATTACTCTTCCTTGAAAACCCTTTACTAGCACCTGCTTGATAAGAGTTTCATGCCACATTATAATGTTTCGATCAAGCACGGAGAAAGGTGGGTTAAGGAAACAACGCAGAAGAAGAGGATGATGACAACTATCATATGTTCTTTGAATACGGTGATACTGCTGAAGAAGAGTGGGAGCTGAAGATCAAGAGGCACCAGACGATGTGCCCGATGATGATCTTCGTCCGGTCATTGTTGATGCACAGAGAG
This sequence comes from Secale cereale, assembly GCA_902687465.1. Classification (NCBI taxonomy): domain Eukaryota; kingdom Viridiplantae; phylum Streptophyta; class Magnoliopsida; order Poales; family Poaceae; genus Secale; species Secale cereale. Next base: position 21,733,073 of record LR738709.1, read on the forward strand.
AATACGAAAGTGAAAGGGATAAGTTGAAGTTCAATCGCTTGTTAGAGGATCACAAAAAAGGTTGTACCCAAATTGCGAAGATGGCAACACAAAGCTCGGGACCACACTGGAATTGCTGCAATGGAAGACAGAGAATGGTTTATCTGTTAAGGGATTTGGGAAGCATTTGAAAATAATGAAGAAGAAGCTTCCAAAGGATAACGAATTGCCTGACAGTACGTACGATGCAAAGAAGGTTCTCTGTTAGAATAAATCCAAGGCATATCGTTGATCATCCGAGGACCAAGCAATCACACGAGGCACGACACCGAGATTTGTTAACGAGGTTCACCGATATGGCTACATCCCCGGGGCTTGACTATGGGCGCTCCTCTCCGTGACACCGTCACAATACCGCACACCGGCCACCCGGGCGCCGGCGCACGCCGCCGGCTCCCCCTTGCGCGCCTGTGCTATTATGTTGGCATAGGTTACATCGTGTGTCTACCCTCGCTATATAAGAGAGGCCTAGGATACAAGTGTCCTACTAGGACACGACTCCATATCCTATCTAAACACAATACTACTCAGAGTCCAACTGTAACCTATCATGTACACAATATTTGACACAACTCTAACAAACTCCACCTTGGCGAATATTCTCCACCACCTTGAATTCGTCAATGCGTCAAACTTCCATGTACATTGGACTTGAGCTTATCCCATGAGTACCGCTGCTACTCCAAAGACTCCATATGACTCCACCTGCAACTTGTAATCCCTTCTTTTCTTGACCACAGTCAACACTCGAGCAAAATTAAGTTCCACATTGCTCTAGTTAGCGCTCCCAACTTCCAGAGTATCATATCAACGCCATCACACACCGATCACTGACCTGCGTGAAAGTGAACAACTCACATATTGGGTGTCACACATAAGAGTTACCTGAACTCAATATCACCGCTCCTTTCTTGACCGCATGTCTGAAACTTGAAGGAATTTCACCATTGCTTGTAGTCATCCCGAGTCAAATTCACAGTTGTCTCACCACATGTATGACCACCAGAGCCCTGGCCCGTCTCCATGTCCGTGCATACCGCACGCCTCGCCGCTATTACCGCGTCGAGTCTCCGCTGTCCTGGTTGAGTCTCAAGGGTCGTAAAACCACACCACTCAACCCCCACTGCAGAGTACCACCGATCAACACCAACCGATGACGAGTTTCATGCTTCCATCAGACCACTGAGCTCCAGTCCGAATTACGTGTCCCTCGCTTTTCCCGTCCGCTGAATAGGCTTTGATTCCCTGGATCCTTACACCATAGCCCCTCAATCTAGCTCCACCTTGAACATGACTCCATGGTAGATGATCAGTCCACCCTCGTGCCTCATCGACTTCAAGCTCCGTGTATACACCACCTTGAATCAATCCCGCGCCATAGTCTTGTCGAAGCCGCACAAGCACTCCGGCCCGTGTCGGGTGTTTCCACGCCCAGAAATCGGTCACCATCAGCATCACACACCTACGTCGTCGTCGCTGATTCCACCACCGTCTTCTGTACCAACCGACTTGCGTCGATCCGTCAGACTGTCCAGGCCAATTGCCCTATGTGTCTGACCCGAGCCGACTTTTCTGATTACAACCATCTGCAACTCCTTCACAACCATCATCGTCCATATTAACTGGCTTGACATCCCGCAACGCCTTCAAGCATCCATGTTATGCCAACATATTTTTCATCCTTGTCTGTCATAACCCAAGGTTTCCAGTTCCGTTGAACTTCTCCATCTCAAACCTAGTATCCGTTGACGCCATAGTTCTTTGTACGACTGTCCAATGAAAAAAAAACCCGACTCAACTCCATATGCTAGCAATTGCTGCCAATTCCATAGCTATTTCCAATGAACGTGTGGCACGGTGGAATTTCCCGTACACGAAAGAGCTGCCTTGTTGCTGCAGTAGTTCGGCTCGGAACGGGGAGAACGCATCTCCACCCGGGACTCGGTCCCTTTTCTTTTCAAACAAATCTGAGATAATTGCATCTATAGTCCTCGTACTTGCTGGCTGCGTCCACTTCGGTCCTGGAACTTGCGTATTGCTCTCATACAGTCCCAGTACATGCGAATACGTCGTCAATACGGTCCCTAAGGTTGCACCGCCAGTCCTGGCTCTACACGTGCACTACGTACACCGTATCCAGCTGTATGCCACGTCCGCCCGGGACCCGCGCGTCAGGTGGGACCCACCCGTCAGCCCGTGGCCCAGCCGTTATTTTGCAAATTGGCCCCCTATCTTTCTGTCTTCTCCTCTCGATCCCCTGTTCTTCCTCTCGATCCCCTGTTCTTCCTCTCTCGATCCCCTGTTCTCCCGACGGCATCGAAGGAGTGCGAACCCTAGCGGCGATGGGGTGCGGCGGCGGATGATCTGCGTCTCGGGCACCCTCTCTTCTTACTGCATACGGCGGCTGAAGCTAGTTGGACGCCCGCTCAAAGCTGTCGGCGCTGTTTCGTGGCGATGCAGTGCCTGACGCGGCGGCCCGACGGCGAGGCTGCTCCGGCGTATGGTACGTCAGTGGCTAACTAAGTCGAACTGATGTACAATTCCGGTGAATTTGCTGTGATTATGCCGTTTTGCACATGCTATTTCTACGATTTTGTCCACTGGATGCAAAGTTGCGAAATTAATCTAGGGTTTTAGTATGTTGAGGGCACTAATTTAGTGATGTTTGTTAATGTTTTTCAGCGAAAGGAAGTCCATATTTCACAGTTGAGGTGATCCATGGAGGTTTCTTCTTTGGGAGTGGGCAGAATAGGTGCTATCTGAATGGCCATAAGGTTTGCTATGATTACTGTCATAGGGACAATGCCTATTTCAGAATGTTTGAAGAAATAGTTGAGGAATTAGGTTATGAAATGTCAGGTAGAATTGATATCTATTGGTTGCCCCCTGGTTGTCAGCTTAATGAAGGTGGTGATAGGCTTTTGGCTAATGATACTGATGTGGATTGTATGTATCTAAAGATAAATCTAGGGCACCACTTTCAAATGATATACCTGGATCATTTAGAGAGCCACATTTCTGGAGGAGGAGCAGAATGGGATGATGTTGTGGCTAATCCAATAGCACAAATCCCTCCTGTTTTTAGCCCAATGAAGAAGGAAATGAATGCAATTGAGAACAAAGATCCCTGTGAGAGCAATGTTTCTTGTGGTGTTGTGGATGAAAGTGTTGAAATTGAGAGCACTGAGCAGTTCTTTGTGAAGCTGAGACCAAGGGTAAAGAAAACAGAAGAGGAGGAAGAACTAAATGCAGACTCTGATTCCACGGACAGTGATTATGTACCTGAGATTGTGGATAGTGACTATGACTTGGAGGATGGAGATGATGATCTGTTGCAGGAGCAGTTGCAACCAATGAATGACAAGAAAGGGAAGCATGTGGTTGAGGATTGCAACTCAGAAGATGAGGAATTAAATGCTCCAGAATCAGATGAGGATGAAATGAAATTCAATTTCAAGTATTTCACAGCAGCAAACATGCATGAACCTAAGTTCCATCCTGGGCAATTGTTCTCTTCTGTTGAGCTGTTAAGGAAACCTGTGAGAGAGTATAGTTGCAAAGAGAGAGTTAACATCACATTTCCGAAGAATGACAAAATCAGGCTTGCTGCAAAGTGTGAAAAGGGATGCCCCTGGTATCTGTATGCATCTTGGGATAATAGAACAAATTCTGTAACGGTGAAAACATTTAATGGGCAACATACTTGTGAGAAAAAGTGGCAAGTTACAGCTTTTACAGCTAGGTACATTGCTCACAAATACGTGGACAAAATCAGGGCATGTGAGAAATTATCTTTGAAGGCCTTTGCAGCTTTTGTGCAAGATGATTGGAACATGACAATTAAAAGGGGCAAGCTGGGGAGAGCTAGGAAGATTGCATATGACATCTTATATGGAGATGATATTGCACAATACAACTTGCTGTGGGACTATGCAAATGAGTTGAGAAGATCAAACCCTGGAAGTACTTTCCTTCTTGGACTGTCAGAAGAGGGACAATTTCAGAAGTGCTACTTTTCTTTTGATGCATTCAAGAGGGGGTTCTTATGTGCCTGCAGGCCAATCATATTCCTAGATGGTTGCCACATAAAGACACAGTATGGAGGTGTTCTATTAAGTGCAGTAGGAATGGACCCCAATGATTGCATTATTCCGATTGCACATGCTGTGGTGCAGAGTGAGGACACAAAAGCTTGGAGGTGGTTTCTAACTGCATTGAAGCAAGATTTAGGAATTGATAACAATGAGTTATGGACAATCATGTCAGACAAGCAAAAAGTATGTATGTTATATTTCTGTAATATATTTATGTCAAATAATTCTGTTTTCTTATGTTTAACATGTTTAATGCAGGGTTTAATCAAGGCAGTTAAAGAGTTGTTTCCTCTATCACCTCACAGATTTTGTGTGAGGCATTTGTGGCAGAACTTCAACAAGAATTTCAAAGGAGAAGCTTTGAAAAATCAACTATGGAAGTGTGCAAGGAGTACTACAGAGGGTAGATTTAGGGAAAATATGAACCAGATGTTAGTTCTCAGCCAGCAGGCCCATGATTGGCTTGCAGAGTTGGACCCAAAAACACGGGTTAGGGCTTACCAGAATGATTTCCCCAAGTGTGATGTGTTGTTAAATAACAACTGTGAGGTGTTCAACAGATATATTTTGGAGGCTAGGGAAATGCCAATCATAAGCATGATCCAAAGGATCAAAGGGCAGAATATGGGAAGGAATTTTGCAAAGCAGCAGGAGAGTTTGAAGTGGCATGGTGCTATATGTCCAAAGATAAGAAAGAAACTAGAGAAGAGTGTAGAATTTTCAAGAACTTGTCAAGCTGCACCAGCTGGCAAAGGACTGTTTGTAGTGAATGACAGAGGAGTTGATTTCAGTGTTGACACAAGGAGGGAAATGTGCAGTTGTAAAAGATGGGATTTGTCAGGTATACCTTGCTGTCATGGGGTTTCTGCTCTTAGGTATGACAAAATTCCACCTGAGTCTAGGGTCAACTCATGTTACTCCATTGCAACTTATTGCAAAGCATATGAGCACATAATTATGCCTTGTCAAGATGTCAGTGAGTGGGCAAAGATGAAAGGGAGAAAAATCTTACCACCCCCAATTCAAAAGAAGAAAGGAAGAAGGGCAAAAAACGGAAGACAACAACCAGAAGAGAAGCAAGGAAAAAGAGGTGTGCAAATCACAAAGGCAGGTGCTGTCATACACTGTGGGTATTGTGGTGGTCCTGGCCATAACATAAATGGCTGTTTGGACTGGAAGTTGGGACTTAAACCAAAGAAAAGAGAAAAAAAATAGAGAGTTAGAGCTGAGCCAGACGTGTCATCTTCTGATGAAGAAACTGTGGCGCTTACTCAGGTAATGTGTCATAATAATGTGTGTTCAGCTCATAGCATTGAATTATTTCTACATATTAATGTGTTACTTGTCAACAGGAGATTAATCTTCAAACAGCTGGAGTCACTACCCAAGCCCCACCATTGTATGAGCCAGAGATAATAACTTCACTAACACAGGAGGTATGTTCAACTATATTTGGACAAGGTAATAAACTGTCAACTATATTTGGACACTAACAGCAGGTACCTACACATTAATGCAGAGAGAGACAAGGCTTGTACAAGAAGTTGTGCAAGGGCCCCTGCCTCACAATGCTTTCATACATGAGCAATCCCTCTCACAGCCTCCAATTCAACACAGCACAGCAACAAAAGGGGGAGATATTCACAGGAAAAGAGAAGTCATGGCACTTGCCAAACTAAAGGCTGCAGCAGAGAGAAGGGAGATAGCAGATCAGGCCAAATATGATGCAGCAATGGCAAAATTAAAGGAAGAAGAAGAAAAAATTAATTTATCTGCTCAAAGGAGAAAAGATGAACTACTTGCCAAGAAAAATGCTGCTGAGGAGAGGAAGAAAGCTGTTCTAGAACAGAAAAGACTAGCTGCTGAAGAGAAGAGAAGAGCTAGTGAGGAAAAGAAAAGACAGACCCTGGAGGAAAAACTTGCCAAAGCAGACCAAAGAAGAGAAGCTATGGAGGAAAAGAAAAGAATTAAAGAAGAGGCAAAGAGAGTAAGAGCAGAAGAGAAAATGAAAATTGCTGAAGAGAAGAAGAGAGTTTGTTGGACTGCATATGATGCAGAGGAGGCAATGTTTCTTATAAATCAAGCTGAAGAGTTGGAAAGAAGGCAATTGTTTCTACAAACACAAGAGGCATCAAGACAAGAAGCCTGGGAGCAGAAGAAAAATCAGCAGGAAGAGACAAGAATTGAGACAGACTTGCAAGAGAAAAACAAGAAGGAAGCCCAACAAGCAAGAGAGGCAGTGGAAGAGGAACAGAGAATGACTGCATGTCTGTCCAAACCAACACAAATGAAGAGAAGTGCACCAACTACAAGTACCAACAACAAAGGATTTAAAAAACCTAGAAGAGTGAGCATGTTTGATGAACTGAGATAGGAAAAGATAGTTTCATTTTGTGTTCTGCTTATGATCAGCTGTAGAACATGCTAATGAACATGTTCTGTTCATGATCATGCTCCAGATCATGTGGTTATGCTCTTTTGTAATATGATCAGCTGTATTACTCCTGGATCATGTGGTTATGCTCTTTTGTAATATGATCAGCATGTTATATAGTTTGTGAGATGCTCCAGAATATATGATCTTGTGTGAGATGCACTATAGTTTGTGAAATGCTCCACAATTTATAATGAAGTGCTCTGTACAGTTAGCCAACTTCACACTTAATATTACATACCAGGTTCACAGTTAGCCAAATTCACACTTGATAATATGAGAATTACTGCACATTATATAACAAGTTCATCCATAGATAATTTTCCAACTTAATATTACATACCAGGTCACCCAGGTTCACAGTTAGCCAAATTCACACATGATAATATGAGAATTACAGCACATTATATAACAAGATCATCCATTGATAATTTTCCAACTTAATATTACATACCAGGTTCACAAAAGGCCACTTGACATACCAAATTCACAAAAGAGCACTGGACATACCTAATTGATACTAGTTCAGAAACTACATAGACAAACTCATAAGTTCGTTGCTAAAGTACACATATAAACTAAACTGCTTAGTAATCATAGACAGTGCCGTCCACTTTGCCAAGCACTTGGTGAATTCGTGCTTGCGAGTCAGATCCTCCCCTTCGTTAGGCAGCCATTCATCCGGCAGGTCTTCAACGAGCAGAGGACCACGATCAATAACCTCCTTCATGTGACATATAACTGGATACACAATCGTCTTCTTCTTCCTTGGCGACGATGGTCCATACTCACAAATGCTTTCACGCGCAACAAATTCTTCAAGAGACTGTGGAGGCGGATCCGTGCACAACGCAAGCTTTGGCTCCGGTATCTCCACGTCAACCACCTTGCAAACTTTCGACGGGTCTCGGAGCCACGCTATTACCTCAAGCTCACGCCGGTTCTTCGGCGGTATAATCTCAATCAACTCGCCGCCCAAGTCCTTCAGTAGACCTTCGACTGAACGCCTCGACCATGCTTGGTCCGGAAGGCCTTCGAAACTTAACTTGGACTTGTACTCCAGGGCACCCGAACTGCCGCGGATCTCTCTCACCCAACGCTCAAACTTAATCCACCAGCGGTAGCACTTGAGCTTCATCGATGATTGGAGCACCACCGTGCACTTCTCCTCCGTTGGGAAATGCAACCACAGATCATGTGGGGGCACGCAACCTCGATGCTCACCTCCGCCGGCAGCACGCCGCAGCGCTCCTCGATGGCGGCCAGCAGCGCAGTTGCCGTCACAGCCTCCTCGCCATCACCAACCATAGTGGCCAGCAGGACCAGACCGCGGTAGCGAGCCTCCGCCGCATCCATTGATGGAATGCGGGCGAGCAGGACATGGCTCCTCTCCGGTCGGAGACACGGCTCGCCTCAACGCCAAACCTCCTGCGGATATGCCCTGGCAAGCAAACTGCGCCTCGATCCATCGTCGCCGACAAGCGCCGCCAACGAGCTACCGCCGTCTTCTGTCGACGCGTCGAGGGACATAGTGGTGGAGGTCACGCTCGCGCCGCCCATCGGAGAGAAGCTAGGGATTGCGGGATGCGGGGTTGGGGAATTTTTCCTCTCCGAGAAACAGCGCAGCGCCTTATCCAGACAGCGGCTGGGCCACGGGCTGAAGGGTGGGTCCCACCTGACGCGCGGGTCTCGGGCGGACGTGGCATACAGCTGGATACGGTGTACGTAGTGCACGTGTAGAGCCAGGACTGGCGGTGCAACCTCAGGGACCGTATTGACGACGTATTCGCATGTACTGGGACTGTATGAGAGCAATACGCAAGTTCCAGGACCGAAGTGGACGCAGCCAGCAAGTACGAGGACTATAGATGCAATTATCTCAGATTTGTTTGAAAAGAAAAGGGACCGAGTCCCGGGTGGAGATGCGTTCTCCCCGTTCCGAGCCGGACTACTGCAGCAACAAGGCAGCTCTTTCGTGTACGGGAAATTCTACCGTGCCACACGTTCATTGGAAATAGCTATGGAATTGGCAGCAATTGCTAGCATATGGAGTTGAGTCGGGTTTTTTTTCATTGGACAGTCGTACAAAGAACTATGGCGTCAACGGATACTAGGTTTGAGATGGAGAAGTTCAACGGAACTGGAAACCTTGGGTTATGACAGACAAGGATGAAAAATATGTTGGCACAACATGGATGCTTGAAGGCGTTGCGGGATGTCAAGCCAGTTAATATGGACGATGATGGTTGTGAAGGAGTTGCAGATGGTTGTAATCAGAAAAGTCGGCTCGGGTCAGACACATAGGGCAATTGGCCTGGACAGTCTGACGGATCGACGCAAGTCGGTTGGTACAGAAGACGGTGGTGGAATCAGCGACGACGACGTAGGTGCGTGATGCTGATGGTGACCGATTTCTGGGCGTGGAAACACCCGACACGGGCCGGAGTGCTTGTGCGGCTTCGACAAGACTATGGCGCGGGATTGATTCAAGGTGGTGTATACACGGAGCTTGAAGTCGATGAGGCGCGAGGGTGGACTGATCATCTACCATGGAGTCATGTTGAAGGTGGAGCTGGATTGAGGGGCTATGGTGTAAGGATCCAGGGAATCGAAGCCTATTCAGCGGACGGGAAAAGCGAGGGACACGTAATTCGGACTGGAGCTCAGTGGTCTGATGGAAGCGTGAAACTCGTCATCGGTTGGTGTTGATCGGTGGTACTCTGCAGTGGGGGTTGAGTGGTGTGGTTTTACGACCCTTGAGACTCGACCAGGACAGCGGAGACTCGACGTGGTAATAGCGGCGAGGCGTGCGGTATGCACGGACATGGAGACGGGCCAGGGCTCTGGTGGTCATACATGTGGTGAGACAACTGTGAATTTGACTCGGGATGACTACAAGCAATGGTGAAATTCCTTCAAGTTTCAGACATGCGGTCAAGAAAGGAACGGTGATATTGAGTTCAGGTAACTCTTATGTGTGACACCCAATATGTGAGTTGTTCACTTTCACGCAGGTCAGTGATCAGTGTGTGATGGCGTTGGACTGATACTCTGGAAGTTGGGAGCGCTAACTAGAGCAATGTGGAACTTAATTTTGCTCGAGTGTTGACTGTGGTCAAGGAAAGAAGGGATTACAAGTTGCAGGTGGAGTCATATGGAGTCTTTGGAGTAGCAGTGGTACTCATGGGATAAGCTCAAGTCCAATGTACATGGAAGTTTGACGCATTGACGAATTCAAGGTGGTGGAGAATATTCGCCAAGGTGGAGTTTGTTAGAGTTGTGTCAAATATTGTGTACATGGTAGGTTATAGTTGGACTCTGAGTAGTATTGTGTTTAGATTGGATATGGAGTCGTGTCCTAGTAGGACACTTGTATCCTAGGCCTCTCTTATATAGCGAGGGTAGACACACGATGTAACCTATGCCAACATAATAGCACAGGTGCGCAAGGGGGAGCCGGCGGCGTGTGCCGGCGCCCGGGTGGCCGGTGTGCGGTATTGTGACGGTGTCACGGAGAGGAGCGCCCATAGTCAAGCCCCGGGGATGTAGCCATATCGGTGAACCTCGTTAACAAATCTCGGTGTCGTGCCTCGTGTGATTGCTTGGTCCTCGGATGATCAACGATATGCCTTGGATTTATTCTAACAGAGAACCTTCTTTGCATCGTACGTACTGTCAGGCAATTCGTAATCCTTTGGAAGCTTCTTCTTCATTATTTTCAAATGCTTCCCAAATCCCTTATCAGATAAACCATTCTCTGTCTTCCATTGCAGCAATTCCAGTATGGTACCGAGCTTTGTGTTGCCATCTTCGCAATTTGGGTACAACCTTTTTTGTGATCCTCTAACAAGCGATTGAACTTCAACTTATCCCTTTCACTTTCGTATTCTCTCTGTGCATCAACAATGACCGGACGAAGATCATCATCGGGCACATCGTCTGGTGCCTCTTGATCTTCAGCTCCCACTCTTCTTCAGCAGTATCACCGTATTCAAAGAACATATGATAGTTGTCATCATCCTCTTCTTCTGCGTTGTTTCCATCATAACCCACCTTTCTCCGTGCTTGATCGAAACATTATAATGTGGCATGAAACTCTTATCAAGCAGGTGCTAGTAAAGGGTTTTCAAGGAAGAGTAATCCTTCATATTCTCACAGACAGTACATGCAGGCCCTCTATGTAGTGCGAGGTGCATTGATCACCGTACATCCAATGCCGGTTCATCTGCATCCATTATATAATTAAATATATCGAAAAACCATTACAGAAGAGCATGAATAAAGAAGTGCCCAAATTAATACAAGTTCATCATTACATTAAAATGAAAGTACAGTAGTGATGAAAAGTTATTACATAAAAAAATAATACATAAAGTTCATACATAGTTCTCATAGAAGAACATATAGCTCTCTAGAGCATCAAATTAAAACATACATTGAAACTAACATACAACTATGTAAAACATTTAAATGCAACAATAAATGCGATCATAATCGCAACTAAGCACTAGTAGATAAAGGGACATCTGCCCCGGTTGGTAAGGGCCTTTAGCCCCGGTTCCTCAACCGGGACTAAAGGGTCGGTACTAATGTCCTAGCCCTTTAGTCCCGGTTCAATCTAGAACTGGGGTAGATGGGTCTCCATGTGGCCTATGCACGGAGCCCAGGCAGGAGGGCCTTTGGTCCCGATTGGTGGCACCAACCGGGACCAAAAGGCATCCACGCGTCAGCATTTCTGTGGCTGTGGTTTTTGTTTTTTTTTGAAAGGGGAGGGGGGTTTGGAGGTTTTGGGCGGTTAATTTAGGTGTTTCATATATTGTGTTAGCTAGCTAATTAATAGAGAGAAGTGTCCTCTCTTATGTCCGTGGTTGGTCGACGCTACGTACTACACATACGTATAGAGAGGACTAGACACGCTAGCTAGCTAGCTAGTAAGCAAACGAAGGAAACAGAAGATCGTAATCAACATATATATGCATACAGAGAGAAGTAATATCGACCACCTCTCCTTCTGCGAGAGATTGGTCGAACAACAAGTTCTCGTATATCTATCCGACACTACCGGGTACATATATACAATAATTATCTCTTACAAATATAATCTCCAATACGATGGACGCATGGTCCACATAGTATTCTACGTCTGGCGCGATCACGTGGTCAAGGAAGAATGCCGCCAATTCCTCTTGAATTGCTCGCAGACGATCTGGTGCTAGGAGTTCATTCCGCATCCGAAAGATCTAATTTGAAGAAGGGGGTCAATATATATATATATATGAATAAATGAAACTCAACACAAATGATGGTAATGAAATAAAATTGTGAATATTATTAATTGCTTACGCACTTCAAATTGTGCTTCAGAGTAGCCCCGCTCACAGGTCGTGTGGCGGATGGACTCGCAAATGTAGTATCCACAGAAATCATTCCCTTGTTCGTGCCACAACCACTTTACAAGAAATAGAGGTCAATCAAACTAATAAGCAAGAATGCCAAATGGTATTGATGAAACTAGCGCTTGAATCAATAAGAGATGAGCGGAACATGCTACTATATACTACTTACTTTCGGATATCTAAATTCCAGCTTCTTCGGCAGTCCCGGAGCTTTTTTGGTGAATTTTCTCCAAACCCTGCCAGACAAAGAAAACAATTACTTGATATCAGAAATGAACAAAGTTGCTGATATGCACGGTGGATAATGATCGATTTAACTTACTTCTCTCGAGCATTTGAGTCATGTCCGCATACTCCTTGGGATCTTTTCGTTTAGAGTCCAAGACAGTTACTACTCCCTGCTCAAGCTTAATCTCTAGGAGAATATAGTGGAAGCTGCGCACGCATGCATGAACTCATCAATTACATTACTATAACCTTGACTGATATATAAGGGAAACCGAATATGCACAAGACAGTAACACTCACTTGAAGTTGTAAGGAAAGAGTATTATATCTTTGTTTTCATTTACCACCAACGATCGTAGCAAATTGGCCTCGGTATCTGAGGCACGCAATGTAACCTCGGTTGCATCTATGAGGTATGTGTTAATGAACCCAATATCACCGACTTGTTTTTTCTTCAATTCGACGATCTTCAATCTGCATAATATAGTGAGGATAATTATAAATACATGCAATGAAAGAGCTTAGCTATATAGATAGACTTAATGACAGAAGTAGTACTACTTACAGACAGTAGCAGGTGACCGTTGCTTTATCGAGGGCTGATACGTCCAAAACGTATCTATAATTTCTGCTTGCTCCATGCCACTTTTGGGTGATATTGCTATGATATTCATACACTTCCATACACTTTTGATCATATTTGGACTAACCTACTAATCCAGTGCACCCCCGTGCCAGTTTCTGTTTTCGGCTGTTTTTGTATTTCAGGTTTTCACGTTACGAGAACTGCCAGGAAAAATCCAGAAAAATCATATAAAAAATCAGCGTTCCAGAACCTACCTTGCGTCCGAAGGGCAGCCGGGGGGGGG
>LR738709.1:21746321-21757998 GCA_902687465.1 Secale cereale
CCTGGGCCGCGCCGGGGGGGGCCTGGGCCCCCCGAAGCCCGTCTGGTGCCCCCCTTCGGCATATATTAAGAGCGTCCTTCGAAACCCTCGGAACGGGAACTCTTTTTCGCGATCTCATCTCTGTTCCGCCGCCGCTGCCGCTTCCAAGATCGGGAGCACCAGGAGAACTCTTCCCGGCACCCTGCCGGAGGGGAGGATCACCACCGGGAGCTTCTCCACCACCATGGACGCCTCCCGGATGAGTTGTGAGTAGTCTCCCTTGGACCATGAGTCCATGACCAGTAGCTATGTGATGTTCTCCTCCCGTTCTTGTGCTTCACTAATTAGTCCTCGTGAGCTGCCCTACATGATTGAGGCACATATGTAATCCTTATGCTGTTGCTATGATGAGTTTGCTGGGATCCGATGGATTATGAGATTATGTTCAGATTGATCTTGAGTAATATATTTGATCTACCTCTTTTATATTTATGTTCATAAGTAATTCTTGCATGTTCTCCGTTGTTATTTATTGCTTTGGCCAAGTAATAGGTAGTGACTCCAAGAGGGAACGTTATGCTCGATTGTGGGTTCATGCCCCTCGATGACTAGCTTCAGTGACAGAAACATGAGTCTAGGGGATGTGTTGTTGCCACAAGGGAGAAAACAACGGTGCTTGTGCCCGCGGGTGCAAGGATTGTTTACTTTACGCAAAGTTCTTTTAATGCAGTTGTCTGTTGCATTGAGTTTACACTATGGGTGGGACTCGCAACTTAATACCAGCGAGATGTTCTGGATAGATATCTCAAGGTGGATGATTAGTAGTAGATATTGATGGATTTCGGTCTACTTAATTTGGCGTACCGCCCATGCTTTGAACCTCAACCTTTCTTGCAATGTAATCAGCATTGGTTTGCGTTCGTGGTCCTGTCAATTGCCCAGCTGTAATTTGTTTACCTCACATAGCTGTTTTATCGTCTTTTGGGAGAGAGACATCACTAGTGAACATCATGAGACACCGGTCCATATTACCATCATTGATCACATCCGCTATTTACTTTTCGCTTTTATTTACTATTGCAAACATTATCTATCACTACTATCATTTGCTTTTAATCCTTTGTGAACTACGAGGCCGGAGGGATTGACAACCTCTCTGTACTCGTTGGGAGCAAAGTTATTTGTATCTGTGTGCAGGTCCATGTTGATTGCTAATCCACGCCGTTAGCAGTTGACACCTACTTGTTGAACCTAGGAGTCTCTGGGGATTCGATCATTGGCATCTTTGCTAAGGGAAAACACTTCTACATACTGCATCTTACACCTTCCACTTGGGGTAAAAAACGAGGGGTTCGAGGCCCATCAAGGAGTATTTTCTGGCACCGTTGCCGGGGACTCCACTCTTCAGGATAGGGGAGTTGCACACTATCTTTTACCTTTGCTTTTAGTCTTGTTAGTTTACCTTTCAGTTTTTGCTTTAGTACCTTTTATCAAAAATCACAAAAATAGTTATCTTGCTTGCTTGCTACTATGGGTTCCACCGAGAACACCAAGTTGTGTGACTTCACTAGTCACAACAACGATGACTTTATCAGAACACCTATCACTACACCTGCCACTTCAGCACCTTCATATGAAATTAAACCTGCTTTACTGAAGTTAGTCATGAAAGATCAATTCTCCGGTGCTGGAGATGCTGCTGCTTTACACTTAAACAACTTTGTTGAACTTTGTGATATGCAAAAGTACCAAGAAATAGATGGTAATATTGTTAAGCTTAAGCTTTTTCCTTTCTCCTTGAGAGGAGGAGCTAAAATTTGGTTTCAGTCTTTGCCTAGAAATATCATAGATTCATGGGACAAGTGCAAAGATGCTTTTATCGGAAAATACTATCCACCTGCTAAAATTATCCAACTTAGAAGTAACATAATGAATTTTAAACAATTGGATAATGAACACGTTGCCCAAGCTTGGGAACGTATGAAATCTCTTATCAAGAACTGCCCTACTCATGGTTTGACTACTTGGATGGTTATCCAAACTTTTTATGCAGGCTCGAACTTTACCTCGCGGAACTTGTTAGATTCGGCCGCGGGAGGAACTTTTATGTCAACTACACTTGGTGCTGCCACGAAGCTTCTCGATGAAATGATGACCAACTATTCCCAATGGCACACCGAACGCGCTCCAACAGGTAGGAAGGTAAACTCTGTCGAGGAGATTTCCTCCCTTAATGAAAAAGTTGACTTGATCATGTCTCTACTTTCGAAGCAATCTACTGTTGATCCTCGTGATGTTCCTTTAAATTCTTTGAATACTCAAGAACAAGTAGATGTGAACTTTATCTCTAGAAACAATTTTAACAACAATGCTTATAGGAGTAACTTTGGTAACAATCCTAGACCGTTCCCCTCTAATTCTTATGGGAACAACAATGCTTATCCTACTCCCTCTGTACCATAATATTTGTCTTTCTAGCAGCTCAATTTGAACTGCTAGAAAGACAAATATTATGGTACGGAGGGAGTAGTACCAAGAACTCCACTACTGAACTAGAGATTATGCTTAAAGATTTCATCACTACCCAAAAAGCCTTTAATAAGAGTGTAGAAGAAAAACTACATAAACTAGATGATCTTTCTTTTAAGGTAGACCATTTAGCCAATGAGGTAAAATTGCTAAAAATTGAAACTTCTCCTCTTAAGGAGAGGGAAGTCACTCCTATAAATGCCATTCAAGTGCAAATTAATGAAAATATTAGGATGATGGCTAAACTTAAAGAAAGATGGGCTAGAGAAAGGGAGGAAGAGGATAGAATTAAGAGCCTTCCTACCCACCACACTGTTGCTACTATCAAAGTTGTTGAGGATATCCAAACTCTTAGCACCCAATGTACTCCTGGTCCCAATGGACCTATTAATGGTGATGCTATGACTATAGAAACTACCAAACAAGTGAACCTAAAGGACACTACTACCACTTTACTTGATGCTCGTGATCTTGATTTTGATAATTGCACTCTTACCGAAGTTATTGATTTCCTTCACAAGATGTCTAGAGACCCCCGCACTAGCA
Source organism: Secale cereale (assembly GCA_902687465.1). Lineage (NCBI taxonomy): Eukaryota > Viridiplantae > Streptophyta > Magnoliopsida > Poales > Poaceae > Secale > Secale cereale. Next base: position 21,749,376 of record LR738709.1, read on the forward strand.
CGCTTAACCTTGCCTTCACGGAGCATATCACTAATGCTCTCATCAAAGCTAGGGAGGAGAAACTTAGAGTAGAAGCCTCCATACCTAGAAAGCTAGAAGATGGTTGGGATCCTATGATAAAAATTAAATTGAATGACTTCTCTTGCTATGCATTATGTGATGTTGGAGCTAGTACCTCTGTTATGCCCAAAAGAATATATGATATGCTTAAATTGAAACCTTATGATTCTTGTTCTTTTGGTGTTCGTCTCGTTGATTCTTCCATAAAGAAACCTTTGGGGAGGATCGACGATATTCTTATCGTTGTTAATGATAATTATGTTCCCGTTGATTTTACTATTATAGATATTGAATGTGATCCTTCATGTCCAATTATTTTGGGACGTCCCTTTTTACGCACCGTTGGTGCTATCATTGACATGAAAGAGGGTAATATAAAATTTCAGTTTCCTCTCAAGAAAGGGATGGAACACTTCCCTCGAAAGAAGATCAAGTTACCTTTTGAGTCCGTTGTACGGGCTAGCTATTCTTTTACTCTTGATAAAACTTGATCTATATGCATTATGCCTAGCTTAAAGGCATAAAAGAAAGCGCTTTTGGGAGGCAGCCCAATGAATAAATTTTTATATTTTGCTTTTGTTGTGTCTTGATATTGTTTACTGCTGTAGCATCATCATTGTATCTTTGCTTTTCATATTTGTGCCAAGTATAGCCTCTGATTGCTAGAAAGTTCAAAAGTTGTGAGGTGTTGTCCAGGAAACAGATTCTGTCCTTGGATAGAAAAATTCGTATAAAATCACCAGATCATCTTTTTCGTCTGAATTTTTTCGACAGCGTTCTCTATATAATTGTCTTTCGTGCATCTGTTCTGAGTTTTTTGATTTGAGTTGCAGAAGTGCCCCGAACAAATCAATTACTACCTGCTGTTCTGTTTTTCACAGATTCTGTCCTGCTTTGCCTTTCCTTCATTTTGCAAATCAAGAGCTTGCTTTTTCTTTGCAAAAACCTTTTGGCAATCTTGAGAAACAGTAGAAATTCAAGAATATCTTTATTCCCAGCAAGGTATAATTATTTTATTAAGGGTACTAACCTCGCTAATCAGATTATGATGAGTTATGTATGAAGGGAGTTTTCAATTGTGCGAGGGAAGATGATAAAAAGATTCAGGAGTGTCAAGCGCTCAAGCTTGGGGATGCCCCCGTGCACCCCCAAGAAATATTCAAGGAGACTCTAGCGTCTAAGCTTGGGGATGCCCCCGTGCATCCCCTTCTCCATCAACATTATCAGTTCGTCTTTCGTTTCGCTATATTTTTATCACTTCATGTGTTAAGTGCTATGCTTGGAGCGTCTTGCTTTTAGTTGTCTTTTTAGTTTTTCATAACGAGTCGGAACTCAGCATTCTTTATGTGGGAGAGAAACACGCTCCACTTCTACCTAGAACATAACATAGAATTTTCATGTCTATCTTTGCTGTATGTGTTCTTTGTCTTTTAATAGCTACTATCATGCTCTGCTCTTAGTATTCATGCTTATCTTTTCAAAGAGCTTTTGTTTAGTTGGTTGCTTGAACTCTCTTTAATTATCATGCTTACCTTATTAAGAGAGTTTGCTTCCGTTGCATTGGTTAATATGTCTATGGTAAAGATGCTACGTGCATAATGGCGCTTAGTAGTTCAGGTTTTCTTATGGTTAATCTCAAATAGCTGGGGGATTCCCAATGTGTTATTGGAGTACCAACTTGATTTGTTTGCCTATGATGTGGTATGGTTTAGTAATATCTTCCTTCGAGAATTTATTTTGATTGACTTGGCGTATGCTCACGCATATTTAAGACTGTAAAGAAAGTCTGTCAAGCCTTGATGATCTTTTATTTCTGAGTAGCGATATAACTACCATGCCTGATTCAATATTGCTTTGTCGCTCTGCATGATTATGACCGTCATTGCTCTCTTAGTTGGTCGCTCCCAGTCTTTTGCTAACATCCACCTGTACTAAGCAGATTAACCTTGCAATACATAGCTCATGGGAAAGTAGCTTAAAAACTATTGTGGTACAGAATATGTTGCTTATGTATCTTATTTCTTATAAGTTGCTTGCTGAGCGGTAACCATGTTTCTGGGGACGCCATCAACTGTCACACTTTTGTTGAATATCATGTGAGTTGCTATGCATGTTCGTCTTGTCTGAAGTAAGGGTGATTTGCCATGGGTTGAATTAATATGCATATTGTTAGAGAAGAACATTGGGCCGCCAACCAAAGCCATGTATCATGGTGGAAGTTTTAGCTTGGACATTAATCCTCAATCTCTTATGAGAATATGCTTATGCATTAAAGAGGAGTCCATCATCTATTTTCTATGTTGTCCCGGTATGGATGTCCTCAAGTTGAGATCTATCAAAAACGAGAAATCAAATGCGATTTATCTCCTTGGACCTTTGTACAGGTGGCATAGAGGTACCCCTTTGTGACGCTTGGTTGAAACATATGTAATGCAATGATAACCCATGGAAATCCGAGCTAATTAAGACAAGGTGCGAGCACTGTTGGTATTCGATGCATGAGGCCTGCAACTTATAGGATGTCTTATACATGACACATATGAAGTACTACTACCGTTGACAAAATTGCTTCCATGTTTTCGAAATAAAAGGCTCTAGCACATAACCATTCTTTTACTTTTATGTTGAGCCTCCACCTTCTTTTAAAAGCACCAACTACTGAGAGCATGATTGTCATTCTGAGTGTAATGTGCATTGTCCCAAAGTAGCATTGTCTTTTGCATGATTGTGATATCATTTATTTTGAAATCATTGTATCTAGTCATCACTTAAACCTTGAAGGTGTCCCTGCATTTATGTTTTGCTTCACTAAAGGGGGCAAGCTAGATATCACTTTATCATATTTGCACATCATGTTCATTACAAATCTTTTTCATGCTTCAATGTCATATTGTAAAACTTTCAGTCATTTGTGATTTTCTCATGAGGCAACTTAATTACTATAGAATCATTGTCTCAGTAAGCTTTTGTCATATGACTGTAAAAAGTCCTATATGGTTAATAGCATGTCACCATAGAAATTATTCTTGTTATCATTTACCTACTCGAGGACGAGCAGGAATTAAGCTTGGGGATGTTGATACGTCCAAAACGTATCTATAATTTCTGCTTGCTCCATGCCACTTTTGGGTGATATTGCTATGATATTCATACACTTCCATACACTTTTGATCATATTTGGACTAACCTACTAATCCAGTGCACCCCGGTGCCAGTTTCTGTTTTCGGCTATTTTTGTATTTCAGGTTTTCACGTTACGAGAACTGCCAGGAAAAATCCAGAAAAATCATATAAAAAATCAGCGTTCCAGAACCTACCTTGCGTCCGAAGGGCAGCCGGGGGGGGGGGGGCACCAGGGCTCCAGGCGCCCTGGCGGCGCGCCCCCCCCCTGGGCCGTGCCGGGGGGGCGCCTGGGCCCCCCGAAGCCCGTCTGGTGCCCCCCTTCGTCATATATTTAGAGCGTCCTTCGAAACCATCGGAACGGGAACTCTTTTTCGCGATCTCATCTCTGTTCCGCCGCCGCCGCCGCTTCCAAGATCGGGAGCACCAGGAGAACTCTTCCCGGCACCCTGCCGGAAGGGAGGATCACCACCGGGAGCTTCTCCACCACCATGGACACCTCCCGGATGAGTTGCGAGTAGTCTCCCTTGGACCATGAGTCCATGACCAGTATCTATGTGATGTTCTCCTCCCGTTCTTGTGCTTCACTAATTAGTCCTCGTGAGCTGCCCTACATGATCGAGGCACATATGTAATCCTTATGCTGTTGCTATGATGAGTTTGCTGGGATCCGATGGATTATGAGATTATGTTCAGATTGATCTTGAGTAATATATTTGATCTACCTCTTTTATATTTATGTTCATAAGTAATTCTTGCATGTTCTCCGTTGTTATTTATTGCTTTGGCCATGTAATAGGTAGTGACTCCAAGAGGGAACGTTATGCTCGATTGTGGGTTCATGCCCCTCGATGACTAGCTTGAGTGACAGAAACATGAGTCTAGGGGATGTGCTGTTGCCACAAGGGGGAAAACAACGGTGCTTGTGCCCGCGGGTGCAAGGATTGTTTACTTTACGCAAAGTTCTTTTAATTCAGTTGTCTGTTGCATTGAGTTTACACTATGGGTGGGACTCGCAACTTAATACCAGCGAGATGTTCTGGATAGATATCTCAAGGTGGATGATTAGTAGTAGATATGGATGGATTTCGGTCTACTTAATTTGGCGTACCGCCCATGCTTTGAACCTCAACCTTTCTTGCAATGTAATCAGCATTGGTTTGCGTTCGTGGTCCTGTCAATTGCCAAGCTGTAATTTGTTTACCTCACATAGCTGTTTTATCGTCTTTTGGGAGAGAGACATCACTAGTGAACATCATGAGACTCCGGTCCATATTACCATCATTGATCACATCCGCTATTTACTTTTCACTTTTATTTACTATTGCAAACATTATCTATCACTACTATCATTTGATTTTAATCCTTTGTGAACTACAAGGCCGGAGGGATTGACAACCTCTCTGTACTCGTTGGGAGCAAAGTTATTTGTATCTGTGTGCAGGTCCACATTGATTGCTAATCCGCGCCGTTAGCAGTTGACACCTACTTGTTGAACCTAGGAGTCTCTGGGGATTCGATCCTTGGCATCTTTGCCTAGGGAAAACACTTCTACATATTGCATCTTACACCTTCCACTTGGGGTAACCAATGAGGGGTTCGAGGCCCATCAAGGGCCAATTGATTGAAAAACTGATAGAACTCCTCAAATGGAATAGGCAACAGTTCAATTCCAACGAGGTCATGCTCCGGTTTAACTCTCACATACAAACTATCCCTCCCCCAGACTCTCTGCAGATTTTCAAGTACCAATCATGCAATCTTCGCATCATCGTTGATAGAGATCTTTCATCTTTGACGAGAGGCTTCCCGTACTCGTATCTTTGTATCTGCACCTCCAAGAAATCATAATGTACATCGTCGGGCAGGTAATCTCCAAGATTGCTATAACCGGGCACCATCCTCGGATCATTAGTGACGATGTCGCTAGACACCTTGAGCGGGGGGCACGATTGGTCCGCTTGTTCGCCGAGCTGGGCAATTTGTTTCCCAGCTCATCCTTCTGCTAACCTTTGATCACTTTTAGTACTTCCCGATCGCTTCGCTTCATGAAATGACTTTTCAATAATGCGGTCATAGTTGTCTTTCGGCTGACTTTTCGCTGGTTTCTTCAGGGCAGCAAGAGTGCGCTTTGCTTTCACCGGATCTATCTTCTCCTCCGGGGGTGGATGTCTCTGTGCTTTCAACCCTTCAAGCCAGTCCTTCACTTCGCCTTCAGCGATCTCCGTGTTTTCCTCGTCGGACCTCTCGTATGATAACTTCTCTAGAGGCGTGAGAGCAGGACCGAATCTGTATTGCCTCCCGCCTTTGGCTGTACTGCTAGATGCCGGCAGATCAGACGAAGCGGCTGTCTTCTTTCCTTGCTTATGCGCCGGAGCAGCCGGAGCGGCGGCAGGTATCTTCCGCCCTTGCTGACTAGGCGGAGAAGGAGGAGGCTGGCTGCTCGGGCGCGCCGGCGCAGGCAGAGAAGGAGGCGGAGTGCTGCCACGCGCCGGAGAAGGAACCGGAGTGCCCTGATCGTCACTCGCCGGAGGAGGAGGCGGTGGAGGAGGCGGAGTGCCCTGACTCGCCGGAGGAGAAGGAGGAGGCGGAGGCGTCCAGTTGAGAATGTTGATGAGGTCCTTCCGCCATAGGCATGGAGTCTTCAGTGAAGAAGCCAGCCGAGTCTCCCCTTCACCGGTAGGGTGGTCAAGCTGGAGGTCCTCAAATCCCTCTGTTATTCCGTCCACCATCACCCTAGCATATCCTTCTGGAATCGGCCGGCAGTGAAAAGTTGCGCCGGGTCCAGTAGGATAAACAGAGCCAGCAGCCGCCTTGACCTTCATATTTATCCATTGCGTCATAAGGTGGCAATTTTGAGACTCCATGATAGCATCCACGGGATAGCTAGCAGGAGCCGTCAAGACATGCTCCGACTGAAGCAACTCGGTGGAAGCCACGCTGCTTCTCCGCTAAGATGGCGGGGTAGCTTCGAGAGAAGCTTCGGCAGTTCTTTTGTCCCGATTTGCTTCTCGTTCCTCTATCGCTTGTATTCTGGCGCGCAGCGCATGCATTTCTGTCTGCTGCACTTTCTTCCTCCTCTCGTGGCATTTGTAACCGCCTGCGTCCGGAAACCCAGCACTCCTTGGAACGGAGCCTGGCGTGCCTCGTGTCCGTCCTGGGTGCTCAGGATTCCCGAGGGACATTGTGAGCTCGTCGTTCTCTCTGTCGGGAAAGAACGTCCCTTGCTGCGCTGCTTTGATATAGTAACGAAGCTTCTTCAGTGGTATTTCCAATTGCTTGTCCGTCCAAATGCACCTCCCTGATACAGGGTCCAAGGTTCCGCCAGCCCCGAAGAACCAAGTCCGGCAACGGTCTGGCCAGTTCATTATCTCTGGTTCGATCCCTTTCTGAACCAGATCATTCTCAGCCTTGGCCCACTTAGGCCGGGCTCTGAGGTAGCCACCTGGCCCCGTGCGATGGTGATGCATCTTTTTCGAAGCATTTTTCTGGTTTGTCGCCGACATCTTCTTACTCTTTTCCGATGTCTTATAGGCCACAAATGCAGGCCAGTCATCTCTGGTCTTCTCATATATGCCCTGGAATTCTGGAGTCTCTTTTTTGCGGACAAACTTATTCAGGTGTTTCTTCCACCCCCTGAATAGTTCTGCCATCTTTGTAAGAGCAAAAGACTTGACTAAATCCTCTGTAACTGGCTTCGCCGGATCAGCCTCTGGCGGTAGGGTGAAATTTGACTTCAGCTCAGTCCAAAGATCTTCTTTTTGCATATCAGTGACATAAGACACCTGAGCGTCTTCTGTAGCCGGCTTTAACCATTGATGGTTGCTGATCGGGATCTTGTCCCTAACCAGAACCCCGCATTGATTAACAAATGCGTTCTTTGTCCGGATGGGTTCAATCGGTTCGCCAGTGCGCGCGATTTCTGTGATCTCAAACTTTTCATCCGACCTCAACTTTTTCTTCGCGCCTCGTCTCTTTACCGAAGATTTGCTCGATCCGGAGGGCCAGAAAAAAGAACAAAGACGAGAGTTAATTAATTAATATGTGTACATACCAAAACAATGAATGCATCAATTAACTAGTCAGCACAGGCTTAACTAATATATATACCTGTTGGCCGGACTCGGTTCGGTCACCAGAGCCATCATCACGGTCTCCTTCTTGCACCGGCATTGGGTCACCGGAGCCGTCCTCACGGTCTACTTCTTGCATGTGCATTGGGTCACCGGAGCCATCATAATCATAGCCTGGATCTTCCTCCTCTCTTTCAAGCAGCTCATTGGTGTCGTTGAGAAACGACAAGACGGCATCTTGTCCGTCTGCGATTATGTCCAGCAACATCGCTTCTTGTGCTTCGTCTCGGGGGGTTATCGTCCATAGTTTCTACAAATATTTACAAAATGCCAATTATTATTCAAACATGACAGATGGATATATTAATGGCAAACGTAGAACTAGCTAGCTAATCACAGTAAGGAATCATATATATTAATTTGTGGCCTCGACGCTGCTTCTCTAGGGTTTCGGGTGGCCTGGACAACGCTTCAAGGGTTAGGGGTGGCCTCGAGAATGCTTCAAGGGTTAGGGGTGGCCTCGACAACGCTTCAAGGGTTAGGGGTGGCCTCGAGAACGCTTCAAGGAGGGGGTAATATCGAAGATTTCAAGAAAATTATGACTTCATCATTAGCCGGAAATGACAGGCGCATAATGGTACGAGAAGCTTTTCAAAGTTGTTTTGGATGGAGTTCCCGATAGAATAATTTTCTTCTTAGTAACCTCGACCCCTGGACGACCCTCGACCCTCAACTGCTCGGCGATCCACAACCCTAGACCCCCTCATGTCACATTTTGTCTAGTGTCAAAGGATTCAACAAAACCATGTCTTCATCATTAGGCGAAAGTAACAGGCGCATGATGGTACAAAGCTCTCCAAAGTTATTTTGGAACGGAGTCCCAGATAGGATAATTCGTAACAAAAGACGGATTATCCTATCAGGAACTCCGTTCCAAAATAACTTTCCAGAACTTCGTATCAACATGCCCCGGTTACTTCTGGCAAATGATGAAGGCGTGGATTTCTTCAATACTTTGACACTAGGCAACCTCTCGACCCCTCGACCCTCGACTTCTCGGCGATCCACAACCCTAGACCCCCTCATGTCATATTTTGTCTAGTGTCAAAGGATTCAACAAAACCATGTCTTCATCATTAGGCGAAAGTAACAGGCGCATGATGGTACGAAGCTCTCCAAAGTTATTTTGGAACGGAGTCCCAGATAGGATAATTCGTAACAAAAGACGGATTATCCTATCAGGAACTCCGTTCCAATATAACTTTCCAGAACTTCGTACCAACATGCCCCGGTTACTTCTGGCAAATGATGAAGGCATGGATTTCTTCAATACTTTGACACTAGGCAACCTCTCGACCCCTCGACCCTCG
>LR738709.1:21758297-21769184 GCA_902687465.1 Secale cereale
CCCCCCCCCCCCCTCATGTCGAAGTTATCGGGGAGGGGGTATATCGACAACGACATACCCGATAAAAAAGAAGAAGAGGAAGAAGAAGAAAAAAAAAGAGGAGAAGAAGAAAGGAACAGCTAGAGGAGAAGATCGAAAAAAAAAGTGGAGAAGAAGAGAGGAATAGAGGAGAAGAAGAAAGGATTTTTTTTTCTTCTTATTTATTTCTCCTCTTCTTCCTCTCCTCTTCTTCTTTCTTTCCTCTTCTTATTTTCTTCTTTCCTATCCTTCTTTTTCTAAATTTGTAACTTTTGCATATATAAAACTTTTCTACAATTGTAACTTTCTATATATGAACAAAAAACTTTCTATGAACAAAAAAACATTTTTAACAAATATATTTAGCAAATTCCTAAGAAAAATAAAAAAAATTATAGCCACATACACATATACATTATAGCCACATACAGCAACTATATACACATATACATATACACATAAGCAACTATATATATACACATACACATATATATACATATCATATCACATATGAAAAAAACATATATATAGCAATATGTATATAACAGAGCCGGGTAGGGGCGCAGCGGCTCACAGCGCAGGGGCAGGCAGAGGCCGCCGGCGACGAGGAGCGGGGCGATGGCGCGGGGCGACGGGGCGACGGCGCGGGGCGACGGCGGGCTCGGGCTTGGCGGCGTCGGGGGCGGGGAAAAGAGATAACTGAAACGAAATTTCACAAGTGCTACTTATATAGACAGGGCATTGGTCCCGGTTCGTGGCACAAACCGGGACGAATGCCCCCTTTAGTCCCGGTTGGTGCCACCAACCGGGACCAAAGGCCTCTTTTCACCAGCCCCCTTGTACAACAGGTACGCCTCCAGATCAGCAGAACGCCTCATGACCAGCCTGCCACGTCCACGAGCCGACGCCTCCCACGCGTCTTGGCGCTGAGCCGTGTGTACCGCTGCGGCTGTGCACGCCTGCCTGCACCATGCAATTCGAGACCTGCCAAACTCGCCGAGATCGATCTCAATTGCTTTGTACACGCTGCAGGTGCTTCCGATTGCTATTCCAAAAAAAAACGCCGACTCCGAATAAATCTCGTTGCCACCGTTCCAATCCGTCGATCGGTTTCAACTCCACAACTACGATCTCTCGGCTTCCCTTCCTCTAGATCAACAGCCAACGCCCTTCGAACAACCTAGCTTTGATACCACTTGTTAGAATAAATCCAAGGCATATCGTTGATCATCCGAGGACCAAGCAATCACACGCGGCAGGACACCGAGATTTGTTAACGAGGTTCATCGATATGGCTACACCCTCGGGGCTTGACTACGGGCGCTCCTCCCCGTGACACCGTCACAATACCGCACACCGGCCATCCGGGTGCCGGCACACGCCGCCGGCTCCCCCTTGCGTGCCTGTGCTATTATGTTGGCATAGGTTACATCGTGTGTCTACCCTCGCTATATAAGAGAGGCCTAGGATACAAGTGTCCTACTAGGACACGACTCCATATCCTATCTAAACACAATACTACTCAGAGTCCAACTGTAACCTACCATGTACACAATATTTGACACAACTCTAACATTCTCCGCCCTCTAGGATTAGAGATGCAGAAGATATATGCATGCCCTAATGACTGCATCCTCTACCGCAGTGAGGAAACTCCACTGTTGCCTCCACCGGTGGTATTTCCTTACCATGTGAACTATCATTCCGCAGCTGCCATATTCGCCATAGCAACATGATCACCATACCACGGACCTGATCCGAACATTGAGTGCGTAAACTCAGCAGCCACTCCTTGCCCATATTGATCAACAGACTATCTGATGGAAGGGGCCATCTGGTACGCATGCCCATCCATATGAGACGCTCGTGTTGACATGTAATTAGCGCATGAAATTCATTCTCTTCCTCAATTCCGCTGAGCGGGCACGTAGACTGCTTGGACATGTGTCTGTATTTTTTGAATAGCGATGTCGGCAAGGCACCCGACACCACCTTCCAAGCCGCTATCCTCATCTTCTGTGGCACCGAAGCTTTCCACACACAATTCCAAATTGATCTTTTACCATTTGGTGCTCCTGAAGATGATCCTCCTGCAAAAAGAATTGGCCCTTAATTCTTTCTTGAAGGCATTGTTGTGAACCTTCTGCATCTTGTCCACACCATGTGTACTGGAAGTGAAAGTCTTGGCTGGATCCTGCCTTTGGATTCGAATATGAGTAGCACCTTACCGGACTGCGTGGTGGCATGGCTCTTGGTGGTGGTGGCCGGCAAGTGGACGACGAGTGGAAAGTGCCGTTGGCGACAGACGGGTCAAGAGGAAATGTGGACAGGGTAGGGTTCGGTGCTGGCGGTTGTCTTAAATAGTTGGGCTAGGGCACTACGTGCCCCGCCGAAGCGGCGCCACTTTGCGTCATCGGACCAACGGAGGAGACGAGTTTCGGACCGCCCGGTTTCAGAGTGTTTTCATGTGGGCCGCGTCAAGCCAGCATGGTGGACGCGCCCAGTCGCACGCGGGCCTCCATATATTCGTTCCAGATTTGAGCTAGATATGAAGGATGCCGGTCCAACCGAGCGTATGAGGCCGGGTTGAGGGGCCTTCATCGCGTGGAACGTCGTTCGTCAGCAGACGCCTTCATCGACGCTATCAAGTTTTTGAAGGAAGGCGAATGCTGAGATGAGATCATCGCGTGGGCTGCCGCGTGCGCGGGCCAGGAACCACCACCGGACCACAACAAGGCTTGCGCCGGCGCGAGGCTTGCGCTGATGAATTGCGTAGTGGACACCGAGGCAGCCATCCGCAACAAGGAGGAGCAGCAGGGAAAGTCGAGCTGATTGTGATCGACGCCGGCCTCATTACCTAATTAACGCTATATTCACCATGGGTGTCCTGGATTGACTGTTTTCGATTTTTAATTCTTTAAGATGCAGAGTAGTAACTTACTCCCTCCGTAAATTAATATAAGAGTATTTATCACTACTTTAATAATCTAAACGCTCTTATATTAGTTTACAAAGGGAGTATTTTTTGTCCGCCCTAATTGTCTTGTGTACGCAGACCATACACAGCTTTCTGTTACTAATTTGTAATGCTTTGATCATGTCAATCTCTCTACAATAAGTTTGGTGGATGCTTTGCTATAGCGTTATATTTTGCCACTTAAGGTCATTTCTAACCGTTCCCTAAAAAATAAAGGAGGACCGGGCTGAGTAAACCTTATTGGAGTATTTATACTCCACTAAGTTTTAGTCGGTTCTATTCGATTCCCTAGCATAAATTCAACCTAGTTTCAATCAAGATTGGCATACATTTAAACATAAGTTCAATATAGTCTTGACAACCAAACGTTAAACATATATTCAAATTTAAATCACACTAGACTACTCATTGGCCATAGTGGCGGTCAAGCCAGTCTTTACTCGGCAGGCCACCGCCGTTGAGACATGGGTGTTAAACATTGTACATATGGTATTGTATAAACCGTTTATGTGTGCGTGCGTGTAGCTGTTTGTAATCCGGTTAGGCTGTTGGGATTCTCTCTTATCTCTCTCTTATCTCTAGTCCTTTCTTGTAGATCAATCCACAGCCTAACCAATCTGTAATCTCTTGCCTATATAAACACGCACGCGTCCCTGCTAGCTGCATACGCTTAAGCCTCCTTTTCTACATGGTATACAGAGCCTAACTCTTCCAAACACATCTAGGTTATGGCAGCCTCCTCCTCTCACGTCGCCATGTCCTCTCCTTCCCTCGCATCGCTCGGCCACACCATCACCGAGAAGCTGACCAGGGAAAACTTCCTGGTGTGGAAGATGCAGGTACTGCCGCATATCAGGGCGGCAGGGATGATGGGCTACCTTGATGGCTCGATCAAGGAGCCGGCCGCCGTCCTTCTCGCTGAGAAGGAGATCGCCGATGGGAACAAAGAGACCATCACAGTCCCGAACCCAGAATACGCCATCTGGGTAACGCAGGATCAACAGGTGCTCTCGTTCCTGATTGCTTCTCTCTCTCATGATGTTCTCATGCAAGTCTCGAATCACACCACCTCTGCTAGCATCTGGCAAGCTTTGCTCCAGAGCTTCTCATCACAGTCCAGGGCACGCATCATCCAGCTCTGTTCTGCCCTAGGGAACACACGCAAGGGGGATCTCTCCGCGGCAGCCTATTTCATCAAGATGAAGGGCATCGCCGATGAGCTCGCAGTGGCCGGGAAGCCACTTGGAGAAGATGATCTCGTCGACCAGATTCTTCAAGGTCTGGTGCATGAACCCGACTACAACGGGTTCATCTCCGCCATCTCCACGCGCGCCGCCATGGATCAACAGATCGGGCTCACGGAGCTCTTCTCGTTGCTCCTGGCGGCTGAGGCCCGCATCGCCGCCCAACATGCGGCATTCTCCTCCGGCCACTCCGCCAACCTCGCGTCCCGCGGTGGAGGCCGCGGTGGCAACTTCGGTCGCGGGAGCGGCAACAGCGGCGGACGTGGCGGCTACAACAACAACTCTGGCCCCTCTCGCTACAACGACAACTCCGGCGGTGGTTCCTCCGGTGGTGCGCCGCGCAAGAAAGGTGGTGATCGCGGTGACCGTGAACGCTGCCAGATCTGCAAGGAGGATGGCCATGGAGCGTGGCGCTGCAGAAAGCGCTACGACAAGGGCTACAACAGCAATGTCCGCAACCCCGCAGGTGGTGGTGGTGCGGGCGGCAACAATGGCGGCGGTGGTGGCAACAATGGCGGCCAGCATCGAGCTGCCAATGCAGCACACTCTTATGGTGTAGATACCAACTGGTATCTTGACACCGGCGCAACGGACCATATCACCGGAGAATTGGAGAAACTTGCTGTTCGGGACCGCTATACAGGGAACGAACAGATCCACACTGCTAGTGGACAAGGTATGCACATTGGACACATTGGCCATTCGGTTTTATCTACTCCCTCCGGCTCCTTGAAACTGAACAATATCCTCCATGTCCCTAGTTCTGAGCAAAGTCTTCTATCTGCTTATCAACTTATGAAAGATAACCACATGTTTATTGAACTTCACCCTGAAACTTTTCTTGTTAAGGATCAGGCTACTCGGAGGACCATACTCCAAAACAAGAGTAGATGGCGACTCTTTCCTGTGACTGGACGGCAAAGTACTCCGCAACGGCAAGCGCTTGGAGCAACAAAGCCATCTACATCTCGGTGGCACAAGCGTTTAGGGCATCCCTCTTTTCCGGTGGTCCAGAAAATTGTTCGTGATTTCAATCTTCCCGTGTCCAATAAACAAGATCATCTTTTGGTCTGTGATGCATGTCAGATGGCCAAGAGCCATCAACTACCTTATCCTCGCTCAGTTAGTGAGTCCAAAGCTCCTTTAGAGCTTATTTTTTCAGATGTTTGGGGTCCTGGACCCATCTCTGTTGGCAGACAAAAATACCATGTCAGTTTTATTGATGATTTCAGCAAGTTTAGTTGGATCTATTTGCTCAAAAATAAATCTGATGTGTTTGAAAAATTTCGCCTTTTCCAAGCTCATGTTGAACGTTTGTTTGATCGCAAAATCCTTGCCATGCAAACGGATTGGGGAGGTGAATACCAGAGTCTCAATTCGTTCTTTGAACGCATTGGCATCACCCATCATGTCTCATGCCCTCATGCCCTCATGCACATCAACAAAACGGATCCGCTGAACGGAAACATCGTCACATAGTGGAAGTTGGGCTTTCTCTTTTAGCTCATGCTTTTATGCCCCTAAAGTTTTGGGATGAAGCTTTTCTCACAGCTGTGTATCTCATCAATCGTGTTCCTAGTAGAGTCATTAAAAATCAAACTCCACTAGAACGGCTGTTTGGCACTAAACCCAACTATAGCTTTCTCCGTATCTTTGGTTGTGCAGTGTGGCCAAATTTACGCCCCTTCAATAAACACAAACTTGAGTTTCGCTCCAAGCAATGCGCTTTCCTCGGCTATAGTAGTCTTCACAAAGGGTACAAGTGCCTAGACATCTCCTCTGGGCATGTCTATATCTCTAGAGATGTCGTGTTTGATGAACAAGTGTTTCCTTTTGCTCAACTTCATCCCAACGCCGGGGCACAACTTCGCAAAGAACTTGTTCTGCTACCATCCCATCTTCTACCATCACCTAACTATGTTCCAGGGGGAGTTGATGCTAATGGTCATGTGTCAGTGGCTAATACCTTTAATGCAGAATCTGCTGATAGTGTGCAGGAAACAGGGTTGCAAAATGATGAAGAAATTGGAGAAAACACTTATGCTTTTATGCAGCACACAGCAGATCCGGGCGCGGCCTCCGATGCTGATTCTGGCGGGCATATCCCCTCGGGATCTGGTGCTGCAGCTGCGCCAGGCGGATCCTCCGCGGGATCAGTGCCCCCAGGCGGGCCCTCTGCTGGCACGTCTCCTGGTCGGGGCGCGGCTTCCACCTCCGCGAACGAGCGCCAACCACGTGGCCCGGGGCCCGCAGACGAGACGGACGGTCGGCCAGGCGGGCCCTCGGCTGTCTTGTCTCCCGGTCGGGGCGTGGCCTCCTCTTCTGTGGACGAGCGCGGTCCACCTGGCGCGGGGCGCGCTGGCCCAGGCGCATCGGACCCAGGCGCGTCGAGCCCCACCCGGGCGCTGGTGCCGAGCCCGCTGCGGTCTGCACAAGAGTTCTCCTCGGGATCTGGTACGGCTGACTCCGGATCTTCTGCAGACACCTCCCAATCTGCTGTTTCTGCGTCAACAAATCGTCTCCAACTTCAAGCTGACCGACCGGCCTTGCCTCCTCCTGAGCGTGCGCGCACAAGATCTCAGAGTGGTATTACTAAACCAAAAGTTTACAAGGATGGGTGTGTGCGTTGGGGTTCTTTTTGTGCTGCAGGAGAACCAAGGAACCTACAGGATGCACTCGGTGACCCAAAGTGGAAGAAGGCAATGGATGAGGAATACTCTGCATTGATGGCCAACAAGACATGGCATTTGGTTCCACCTGTCAAAGGGAGGAATGTGATTGACTGCAAATGGGTGTACAAAATAAAAAGGAAGTCGGATGGCACTATTGACAGGTACAAAGCACGGTTAGTCGCGAAAGGCTTCAAGCAAAGGTACGGTCTTGACTATGAGGATACTTTCAGCCCTGTAGTTAAAGCAGCTACTATTCGTTTAGTCCTTTCAATTGCACTCTCTCGCAATTGGTGCATGCGACAGCTAGATGTGAAGAACGCGTTTTTGCATGGTGTTCTGGAAGAGGAAGTCTTTATGAGGCAACCTCCTGGGTATGAGAGCTCAGTCTCACCACGACATGTCTGCAAGCTTGATAAAGCACTATATGGCTTGAAACAAGCACCCAGAGCTTGGTATTATCGATTGTACTCAAAGTTACGATCTCTTGGCTTCCTTGCGTCAAAGGGAGATACTTCACTATTCTTCTATCATCGGCATGGGGTAACTATTTTTATGCTCATATATGTTGATCACATTATTGTCACAAGCTCTTCATCTCAAGCAGTTACAGCCCTTCTTAAGGATCTGAGTATGGATTTTGCACTTAAGGATTTGGGTGAGTTGCATTTCTTCCTTGGTATTGAGGTGAAACATATTGCACATGGAGTTCTCTTGTCACAAGAAAAGTATGTTCAAGAGATACTCCAACGAATGGGGATGACAGGGTGTAAGCCTTCTCCTACACCTTTGTCCACCTCGGAAAAACTGTCTCTTCATGATGGAGATGTACTTACAACAGAAGACTCCACCAGGTATAGGAGTATTGTGGGGGCACTACAATACCTAACGTTGACTCGGCCAGATATTGCATATGCTGTTAATAAGGTTGGTCAGTTCTTACATGCTCCCACCTCTGTTCATTGGACTGCGGTAAAAAGGATACTTAGATACCTTCAAGGAACATCGGGTCATGGGCTTAAACTTTGCAAGACAGACTCGATGCTTGTCAGTGCGTTTTCTGATGCAGATTGGGCAGGCTGTCCTGATGACAGAAGGTCCACAGGAGGTTTTGCAGTCTTTCTTGGAGGTAATCTAATTTTCTGGAGTGCTCGTAAGCAGGCTACTGTATCTAGATCAAGCACTGAGGCTGAATACAAAGCCCTTGCTAATGCCACTGCTGAAGTTATCTGGGTACAGAACATGCTGACAGAGCTGGGTATTCAACATCCCAAGGCAGCATCACTATGGTGTGACAATTTGGGTGCCACATATTTATCCGCTAATCCTGCTTTCCATGCAAGGACAAAGCATATAGAGATAGATTACCATTTTGTACGAGAACGGGTAGCCAACAAACTGTTGAATGTTCGCTTTGTTCCTACTGGTGATCAAGTTGCAGATGGGTTTACTAAACCCCTTTCTTTGAGGCAGTTGGAGGCATTCAGACGCAATCTCAACTTAGATAAGTTGTGATTGAGGGGGAGTGTTAAACATTGTACATACGGTATTGTATAAACCGTTTATGTGTGCGTGCGTGTAGCTGTTTGTAATCCGGTTAGGCTGTTGGGATTCTCTCTTATCTCTAGTCCTTTCTTGTAGATCAATCCACAGCCTAACCAATCTGTAATCTCTTGCCTATATAAACACGCACGCGTCCCTGCTAGCTGCATACGCTTAAGCCTCCTTTTCTACAATGGGCCCCGGCTGGTGCCGTTGTCGACTTGTCGTCGCAGCTGGGGAAGATCCGCCTCCACACCTCGACGTCGAACTCCTTCCCTCCTTACTGCCCTCCTCGCCGCCTTCAACCTCATTGTCAGAGATCACGATGACCTCCCTGCCATTGTCGGCGAATATCGCCTGCTCCGCCTCCACGAGCTCGGTGTGCGGGCGGCGGAGGTCCTCCATGTACGCCTCGTGGGCGATCTCCGCCTTGAGACGCTCCCTCGCCTCTCGGTCCTCCCAATCCATCGCTGCACTCACCACATCCGGCACCGGCTGCATGAGGTGGACCGGCGCTATCCCAAACGGGAAATTGAGCCTAGCCATAGAACCCGACATGCCACCGGTCGTATTCCAGCACCGTGAGCTCCGCTGGGTGGAACGACCCAGGCCACTTCCTCGTGTGAGTCTCCTGATCGGTGAACTCCGCCAACCATGTCCCCACGAGCGTTGCCGGACGCCGATGTATGTCCTCTGTGGCGCGCGCGGCGGAGGGAGGTCCAGGAAGTCAGCGAACCGGGCGGGACCAGCGGATCGAGGATGCACCGCTAGACGACGAACCGCGGGTGTGGCGACCTTGATCCACATTTTGTAGATTAATAATATTTCTTAATATAAACAAAGTGAAACATAAAAAAAAGTAAAACTAAAAATTGAATATATATATAAAACAAAAAAAGAAACACGACGTCAGCAGGCTAGCCGCGGTTACTGGGCTGGCCCAATACGCGCTGCCCGGCAGGCAGCAAGGGCTCGGCTGCACATAGCTGCGGCCGTGTGACTTTCTTGATGCAGAGTTGGGAACAAATCCATCTCAGATATGGCGCGCTTTACATGAAGGAAAGGAAGTACTCAAACTGGGCTTGATCCGGCGCATAGGAAACGGAGTAGATACAAATGCATGGGAGGATGGCTGGCTACCACGTGATTTCATGCTGCGGCCAATATGTGCAGCGGCTGCAAACCCACCTGAGAAGGTAGCTGACTTTATAGTTGCAGCAACAAAAGAATGGGATGTTCAGAAGCTAAACACATATATGCTGCCTATGGACGCCGAGGTGGTACGACAGATTCCATTAAGTCACTCAAACTCTCATGATTTCTGGGCATGGCACTACGATCAACACGGAATTTTTACGGTGCGATCTTGTTATAAGTTTCTCGTTGATACTAAGTTACAAAGAGAAGCTTGGCTGAGTGGCGACACGGGGAACTCCAATTTACAGCAGGAGGAGAAGGGTTGGAAGAAGCTATGGAGTACAAAAGTACCACCAATGTTACGTATGTTTGTTTGGAGGCTGGCCAGGGCGTCATTGCCGACGGGAGAGGTGCGTGCACAACGGCAAATGGCCACCACACCGGTCTGCTCCCTATGTAACGCAGCAAATGATACATGGAGACATTCTTTACTGGATTGTAATATGGCAAAAAGTGTGTGGGCGCTGCGGGATGATGATTCTACCCTTCCGATATATGGAGACGAAACACAAGATGCAAAGTTATGGTTATTCGGGATGAGCGAGACTCTGTCCAACAAGAAGTTTATCGAGGTGCTAGTCACTTTGTGGGCTATATGGTATGCCCGGAGGAAAGCAATTCATGAGCATGAATTCCAAAGTCCATTGTCGACACATCTATTCATTAGCAGATACTTGGAGGAGCTTAAGGTGTTAGATGTGCAGACCAAGACCGGGCATGGGGCAGCTCGAGAGGTGCCTCGATGGGTTCCTCCGCTCAATGGACATTGCAAGATCAACGTCGATGGAGCTGTGGCAAAGACGCAATGCAGAGGGGCTGTCGGGGCCGTGTGCCGGGATGAACAAGGGCGTTTCCAAGGGGCCTCGGCAGTGGTGTTTGAGGGCATCTCTGATGCAGAAACCCTGGAAGCACTTGCAGGTCGAGAAGCATTGGCGTTGAGTGAGGACCTGGACCTGGAAAGAGTACATATTGCTACTGACTGTCTGAGAGTCGTCCGGGAAATCGAAGCACCAAAGAACCTTGGTGGACATTGTATGGTTTTGCATGAGATCAAAGAACGAAGCAATTTATTTAGGGCTTGTCTTTTTAGTCATGAACAGCGCGAATGTAATGGGGAGCCTCACAAACTAGCACGTATGGCTACGTCTCTTGATATAGGTAGGCATGTGTGGCTTGATGCACCACCTGCTCATTTATGTATCCCTGTAAACATTGAACTTAGGCAATAAAGTGCGCTGTG
>LR738709.1:21769440-21850356 GCA_902687465.1 Secale cereale
AAAAAAAAAAAAAAAAAAAAAAAAAAAGCTGCGGCCGTGTTTGCTCCACAGCTGCCGGATTACAAAACCAGAAGTCCACAACTATACCAGTTCGATTCGAATTCTTATATGTATACTACTCCCTCCGTCCGGAAATATTTGTCATCAAAATGAATAAAAGAGGATGTATCTAGATGTATTTTAGTTTTAGATACATTCTTTTTTGTCCATTTTAATGACAAGTATTTTCGGACGGAGGGAGTACTAACGTACGAGCGCCTATTGGACAGGCTTTGCATTGAGGCAATCCTTATTGAGAAACCGGAAACGGAGGATCCAGACGATAGCCCCACCATCTCGTCGAAAACGCCAGCGGCATGGCGTACATGTACGATAGCACCACCATCTCGTCGACAACTGCAGCGGCATGGCGTACACGTACGATAGCACCACCATCTTGTCGACAACGGCAGCGGCGTGGTGTACATGTACGATAGCACCACCATCTCGTCGACAATGGCAGCGGCGTGACATACACAATCCATGCGATGGCCTCACCATCTCACTGACAACAGCGACCGCAAGGCGTGCACGATCCATGCGACAACATCACCATCCCATCAACAATAGCGGCGGCACGGCGTGCATGATCCATGCGACGGCATCATCATCTCGTTGGCAATGGCGGCGGCGTGGCATGTCCGTGCTGATTAATTTACCCGTGAAGTTTTTTTTAAACACACCCATGAAGGTAAGGGGCTGGGCGTGCACAGGCACGATCAATTGTTTTGGGTTGAATCAAACATGGACTCTATTTCCACAACCGTGGGATGTAAGGACTGTTGGCCGATTCTATTTCTACAACCGTGAGATATTTCTATAGCCGTGAGATGAAAGGACTGTGGGCCTTATATTTTTCTTTGGCCGAGTTAAGATATTTTCAACCAAAAGTTACATGGGTTAATCTGAACCGTAATAATTCGGCCCCACCAGATTAACGGCTCATAAAATCTAATTAACGTGGGAATTTCTGGAGAGTCAAGAATTAGTATAGGTATAGACTAGGAAACATGCCCGTGCATTGCAACGGGAGAAAAAAAAAACTTTCCATGTCCTTAACTCATGCCTCATGGACTCATTGGTTGCAAAACCCTAAAAACACTTGTTTTTATAATTACATATATTATTTTTATTTGTATATACTTGTACACAATACACCATATAAGGGGTATCGACAAATAGCAGTACAAATATCCATCTGGTTTGATAAGGTGATTTTGCAGGAGAATTATTAAATTGGATTATTATGATTGTTAAAGAGAATATTTGGATTATAAAATAATCCATATGTTGACATAAGCTAAATTCTAATATATTCACTTAGCCGTCATCATATCAATAGTAGATTTAATTACATGTTACATCAAACACATGGTGAGCAATTCTAAGAGGTAATGAAACACTTATGTTAAATAGTCAAACTCTCCGATCATGAATGTTTTGGGAAATTGCTCAAGGTTCAAGTTTTGGTGCTTGTATTTTTCTGAATTTATTTTTGGATTTTCGGTGATGCGAATTCAGTGGGAGGAGATGTTTTCGTTGACTACGAGCCGCCTACGATAACTTCGTAAATCATCTAGATGATATATCAGCTCAGTATTTTGCATGTGCTCGTAGGGATAGGGTATCGTGTGTTCATAGAGATGAGTGTACACGTGTATATAAGGGTATGCATCTGTATTATGTTAAAAAAAAAGCAATGTGCAAACGGAGAACAAACACGCTAACACGTCCATGTAAAGGTTTTTTTACGCGTGCACGCTAGCTTCACACGCGGCTGGTCTAGAAGAAATGAGCCGCCTCGCTGGCGCTCGTCCAGCCGTAAACGAGCCGCTGACGCACGATGCAATGGACGAAGCCGCCGGCGCAGGACAGAGTGGATAAGACGAAGGGAAGGATAGCGGACTGAATTCAAATAACTACAGGGCTTTTTTGTAAAAGTGAAACGTGTTCCCAGAGTGCCGCTAAAACAGGGACTGCGGGTTGATTCCATGTATACCGACGAGCTTTTTTGTAAAACTGCCATGACGACGGACGGGCTGAAACCCAACTTTCTTTATTATTAGGTAAAGATAAAGATATGCAAAGAAATACAAAGGAAAAGAGCACGCACTTACACGCGAAAGCCACAGCGACATCGATCGACAATCTTACGCGCACGCATAGCTCTTCGTCTGCCTATCGTCGTCGTCAATCGTCATGGGGGCCGGATCATCGTCGTCGTCGTCTTCTTCTCCTGAGCAGTTGATCGACGTGGGAGTCAATGCTATCGTGTGCCTTGCCGGATGCGGGGACAGGTTTAACGACTTGCAGGCGTGCACGGAGGTCGACGGATCTGCGGAGACGCAAGCTGCGTGTTTCGAGGCGGCGGAGGCGCTGCGCAAGTGTATGCGTGCTAACGCCGCCGCGTACGAGTCCTACGTCCGCGACAAGGACAAGAAGTAGCAGCAGGAGAAATCGAGCCAAGCCTTAGCTTCTACTGTATTGATTAATTAGCAGCGCTATACCAGTACCTTAGATTCGCCAAAGAAAAGCTCTATTACGTCCTACCTTGATTAATTGTTAGTTGTAGCGTTACATTTAGCACGTCTTTCAGATATCTTTACATGGAATAATATTTGTTTGTGTGAGAGAGTTATCTTTAGGTCAGGGGTCTCAAAAAAGATCTAGTGTCAGTCCCTTTCTTTATGCACCATTCAATTCTCATCCAACGGCTGTAATCAAATCAGTGCACTATTTATCTCTTTCTTTCTTCTTCCTCCTAGCAACACCCCGGCCTGCCCTACCGTAACTGCCGGCCTCCACCACTCGCGTCATGCGGACGCTACCACACACCGCCTCGACCTCCCCCACCGCCATGATGGAATCAACCACGGACTGTTGATGTCCTGTCCGGTATGGACTAGGAGCAGTCACCGGCTCGGTATTGTAATAGGCTAGGTTAGCTAATATAAATACCTGGGTACCCCTACTTTGTAATACCAGATCAAAACGAAGCAATAAAAATACAAAGGCACGTCACGAGTCTTTAGCAATCAATCTCGCGTGTCTCTTGAGTACTGCTACTAGTTCGCGTACGACTCGCCGGAAGCAATCGCCAAGACAAAGCTAGCTAGCTTGTGCTGCTACTTCGTCTGTACGTATTGCCTCGTCCGTCGACCCGGCACCTCGAAAAGTAATCGAGCAGCTCGTACGTGCGTACCGCCAGAAAGTACTCGGCAGCGTCGTCGAGGTCGGGACCTGCGCCAACAATTGGTATCTAGAGCTTGGTTGATCTTCTAGTAACAGAAGGTCATGACGGGCAAGGAGATAGTGGAAGCGTCCGGTGCGGCTAAGTATTTGCTGCTCCGGCGAGTTCGTCGTACCCAAAGTTTGATCGCGAGAACTTCGGGGTCTGGAAAGCCCTCATGGAGTGTGGTCTCCGCGCCAACGAGCTATGTGACGCGGTCGATCCAGGAGGCAACGCGTTCAAGAAGGAGGGAGCCGAGCACCGGAAGGATCGGCAAGCGGCGTCGGCGATTTACTCGGTGATGCCAATGGATGTCCTCCAACACCTGATCGCCAAGGAAACGGCGAAGGAGGTGTGGGATACGTTGAAGCTCATGTTCGAGGGACACACCCGCGTCAAGCAAGCGAATCTTCAAACTCTCCTAAGGAACTATGAGACTTTGGTCATGGGCGACAATGAGTCCGTGGATGCGTTCGCTTCACGGGTGGCTACTCTCGTCAATCGGATCCGCGCACTTGGAGAAAACCTCACGGAGGCTTCGGTTGTCCGGCGGTTCTTGCGCGCGGCCCCTCCCCGATACCTGCAAATTGTCACGGCGATCGAGCAATGTGTCGATCTCGAGACCCTTTCCATCGATGATCTCGTCGGATGCTACAAGGCTCATGACGAGCGTATGCGGTACAGTCTCGGGGACGGGAGGAACGATGAGCAAGTCATGCTCACACGGGCTCAGTGGCTGGCGCTAGACTCAAGGAGAGGAGGCGAGGGCTCTAGCAGCAACACTCGCCAAGATCATGCGCCGAAAGAACAGAGTAAGAAGAACGCCGGCGATGGCGCTCCGAAGAAAAAGAAGTTCGACAAGCGCAAAATCAAGTGTCACAACTGTGGCATAATGGGGCACTTCAAGTCGGAGTGCAAGAAACCACTGAAGGAGAAAGCTCTCATGGCCAAAGGAGGCGATGATGGCGACATAATGCTCATGGTCGAGGTATGCGAGCTAATGGACGAGGATAGTCCAGCTCCCAAGGAACCGGCTACAGAGGTTGTCACGCTCGTAGAGGAAGCAGTTTATCTTCATGATAAGAAGAGGATGAACATGTCGAGGCACGTATGGTACCTCGACACGGGCGCTTGCAATCACATGACCGGCGATAAGGACCAGTTTTCTGAGCTCAGTGTTTTGGTGGGAGGCACGGTTCGGTTCGGCGACGGACGGACCGTTGACATCGCAGGGCGAGGTACTGTCCTGTTTGAGTTGAAGAACGGCGGTCACAAGGTACTCACGGATGTGTA
Organism: Secale cereale; assembly: GCA_902687465.1. Lineage (NCBI taxonomy): Eukaryota > Viridiplantae > Streptophyta > Magnoliopsida > Poales > Poaceae > Secale > Secale cereale. The sequence continues at coordinate 21,774,002 of LR738709.1, forward strand.
CTATATTCCCAAGCTAAAGAGCAGCATCATAAGTCTTGGTCAGCTCGAGGAGCGTGGTTGCAAGATTGTGCTCGAAGATGGCTATCTATGGGGATATGATCGTCAGAGGATGTTGATTATGAAGGTGCAGAGGTCACCAAATAGACTCTACGTCCTGAACTTGGATCGTGTGGATCCGGTATGTCTCTTGTCGAGCATGGACGACTCGGCATGAAAGTGGCACGCACACTACGGTAATCTAAATTTCCAGGCTCTTCGGCAACATGGACAAAAGGAGATGGTACGTGGTCTACCGTGCATCAACCATGTCGACCAAGTGTGCGACGGTTGTCTCATTGGGAAACAAAGGCGAGCCCCGTTCCCAAGAGAGGGAAACTTTAGAGCAAGTAAAGCTCTTGAGTTGGTCCATGGAGACTTATGCGGGCCGATTACACCGGCCACCCCTGCCGGAAACATATACTTCTTGCTCGTCGTCGACGACTTCAACAGATTCATGTGGATTGTGTTGTTGAAGACGAAGGATCAAGCCTTGCAAGCCTTCAGGATAATAAAGATGGCGGCTGAAGTAGAATCTAAAGCCAAGCTGAAGGCCCTCCGTACCGATCAGGGGGGTGAGTTCAAGTCTCATGCCTTCACGGAATTTTGCGAAGCTCAAGGGATCAAGAGGTATCTTACGGTGTCATATTCACCGCAGCAAAACGGTGTTGTGGAACGGAGGAATCAAACCATGGTGGCAATGGCACGAAGCATGTTGAAGAGTAAAGGCATGCCAGGCAAGTTTTGGGGTGAGGCGGTCAATACGGCCGTTTATTTACTGAACCGGGCTCCAACCAAGAGTGTGGTTGGGATGACGCCGTACGAAGCATAGTACGGACACAAGCCCACGGTTGATCATCTTCGTACTTTCGGGTGCGTAGCGCATGTGAAGACAGTGACCGAGCATACTAGCAAATTGGCGGATCGGAGTACTCCAGTGGTGTTGGTTGGCTATGAAAAGGGTACGAAGGCATACCGTGCGTGCAACCCCTCTACCAACAAGGTGGTTGTGACATGCGACGTGGTCTTCGAAGAAGCAAGGTCATGGAATTGGAACTCCACCGAGCCGGTATACCCGTCTTATGAATGAAATTTTCAATGTTGTTTACGATGATTACGAGCATGCAGACATTGGCGATCAACCGAAGACTTCGAGCATCGCGAGCGGGGCGGCAGAAAACGATGGCGCGAGACACGTGCCAGAAGCAGCAGCGGCCGACGCGCACGAAGCTGCGTACGGCACGCCAGGCAGCAACGCACGCAGCGCCCCTGGTAGCGCTCGCTCAGCTGGCCAAAAGAACGTGTCAGAGGGGAGCGGCCTATCCAGTGGCCCAACTGATGGACCTCAAGATGGACTCGAGCCAGAGTCCAGAGAAATCAGCCCAGTGCATGGGATTGTTGGTTCTCCTGTACGAACACCAATCTCACGTGGTTCACCTAGTGGACGTGTAGCCAGCCCAAGGTTGCTCCAATTGCCTGAAAACGGAAGTGTGGCAACTTCAGATGATGATTCCTCGTCTTCGACTGTACAGGAGACAAGGGAACGTCCGTCGACACCAGTATGTATTCGACCAATGGTGGATTTATATCCAAAGGAAGCGCTTCCAAAAGTAAATCCCGTAAAAATTATAGGAAGAGGACGGCGGTGTCTGCTTAGCGTCGAGGAGCCGACTAAATTTGAAGACGCAAATACGGAGGAGTGTTGGCGTCGTGCTATGGATGAGGAGTTGGGATTGATCCAAGACAACAAAACATGGGAGCTCGTGGATCCACCCGACGATCATAAAATCATAGGACTCAAGTGGGTGTACAAAGTCAAGAAAGATGCCGAAGGAAACTTGGTGAAGCATAAGGCAAGGCTCGTCGCCAAAGGATATGTGCAAGAGCAAGGTGTAGACTTTGAGGAAGTGTTCGCTCCGGTCACAAGGATGGAATCGGTAAGGCTAGTTATAGCTCTCGCGGCTCAAGAATCTTGGAGGCTACATCACATGGATGTTAAATCCGCGTTTTTAAACGGGGAGTTGAAAGAAGAAGTATATGTGAAGCAACCACCGGGTTACATCAAAAGGGGAGAGGAACACAAAGTGTTGAAACTACACAAGGCCTTGTACGGGCTATGCCAAGCTCCTCGGGCATGGAACATCAAGCTTGATCGTACACTGGTTTCTCTTGGTTTTGAGAAAAGTCCACTTGAGCATGCTATGTACAAGCGAGGTAAAGGCAAGGATCGTCTCTTAGTGGGCATCTATGTTGATGATCTCTTGATAACCGGAGCAGATGAGGAGGAGATTGCGAGATTCAAGCTATAGATGAAGGAGCTCTTCAAGATGAGTGATTTAGGGCTCTTGACTTACTACCTTGGGATCGAGGTACATCAAAAGCCTGAGGGGATCACACTTTGCCAGGAGGCATATGCAAAGAAGATTCTTGAAAGTTGTAGCATGGAGGACTGCAATCCAAGTAATGTTCCCATGGAGCCTCGACTTAAACTTAGCAAGAGGAGCCAAGCACCCGCGGTTGATGCAATGGAGTATAGAAGTGTGGTCGGAAGCCTAAGGTATCTTGTGAATACACGACCAGACTTGGCCTATTCCGTTGGCGTGGTGAGTCGCTTCATGGAAGCACCCACGACAGAACATTGGGCGGCTGTGAAACAAATACTCAGGTACATCAAAGGGACTACTAACTCCGGTTGTGTCTATTTGAGGGAGAAGCGGAAGGAGATGGTGGAGCTACTTGGCTACAGTGATAGCGACTTAGCAGGAGATATTGACGACCGTAAAAGTACCTCGGGCGTGTCATATTTCTTGGGAAGAAGCATCGTGACTTGGCTGTCACAAAAGCAGAAAGTGGTCGCATTATCATCTTGTGAAGCGGAGTATATTGCTGCTGCAACCGCAGCAGGTCAAGGTGTGTGGCTAGAAAGGCTACTCGGTGACCTCACTGACAAGGAACCGGAAGGAGTGGTTCTCTATGTTGACAACAAGTCTACAATTGCCCTATGTAAGAATCCAGTGCATCATGACAGGACGAAGCACATCGACATAAGGTATCACTACATACGAGAATGTGTAGAAGAAAGCAAGATTGAAGTCAACTACGTTTGCACCGACGACCAGCTTGCAGATATCCTGACCAAATCTTTGGGACGGCAGAAGTTCACGGAGATGCGGGGAAGGATCGACGTCCAAGCTGTGAAGTGAGGACATCGTGGTTGGGGGGGTGATTGTTGGAATCAACCACGGACTGTTGATGTCCTGTCCGGTATGGACTAGGAGCAGTCACCGGCTCGGCATTGTAATAGGCTAGGTTAGCTAATATAAATACCTGGGTACCCCTACTTTGTAATACCAGATCAAAACGAAGCAATAAAAATACAAAGGCAGGTCACGAGCCTTTAGCAATCAATCTCGCGTGTCTCTTGAGTACTGCTACTAGTTCGCGTACGACTCGCCGGAAGCAATCGCCAAGACAAAGCTAGCTAGCTTGTGCTGCTACTTCGTCTGTACGTATTGCCTCGTCCGTCGACCCGGCACCTCGAAAAGTAATCGAGCAGCTCGTACGTGCGTACCGCCAGAAAGTACTCGGCAGCGTCGTCGAGGTCGGGACCTGTGCCAACACGCCATTGCTTGCCGCCGCCCCGACCGTTCCTCTATGCCCCGCCACAACAGTGAAGAACTCCAATGATCCCCTACACCCCCACCCATAAGATAGATAATGAGGCAATGGTACCCCCCGGGATAGATGGTGGGGCAAATGGCTTCTGCGATGATGTTTCTGCTTCTCTGGTGAGGTTGAAAGGAAGAAAAGAAGGAAGAGGTGAATAATGCCTGAGAAAATGCCATGTACATGCTAAATAGCAAAAACCATATGTTTTATTTATGTAATTTTCCAATTAATTACGAACAGTTTGAATATGCACAATGACGTGCCCCCCGCTTGCTAATCATGTTTTTAGTGCGGAGGCCCTGTTAACCATCCGCTGCAGACAGGCTCTCATCTCGTTTTAACAAGGATAGGAAATCCTAGAAAGAAGGACAAAAAAGAAACACAAGGCAAAAACACACCAGCTACGCGAAATCGCCGAGGAGTGCACTAGTTAGATTGTTGTCGAGGAAATCGCCCGGGGGTCGAAACTTGGAGAGAGGGCCTCTCCAAAGTCGGTTTGTAACTCAAAGAAGAGTCCTTCTTGAACTCCAGGGATAAACGCCACATTTCCTGGCGTTTACATAAACGCCACGGACTCCGGCGTCTGGCCAGGAACCTTGGCGTCTAGAACCTACCCTACCAGAAAACCCCTTTGTGCATTGTCTTAAGTTCTCGTGGGCCTTACTCCTTGGCACAACCATATCATCCTATATATCAATATTTACCTCCGGAATATTCGGGAGCTCCGGAATATTCGGGAGCTCCTCGTCATGTCCGTGATCTCATCCGGGACTCCGAACAACATTCGGTCACCAACATACATAACTCATATAATACTGTATCGTCAACGAACGTTAATTGTGCGGATCCTACGGGTTCAAGAATGATGTAGACATGACCGAGACACTCTTCGGTCAATAACCAATAGCAGGACCTGGATGGCCATATTGGTTCCTACATACTCTACGAAGATCTTTATCGGTCGAACCTTTGTGACAACATACTTAGTTCCCTTTGTCTATCGGTATGTTACTTGCCCGAGATTCGATCGTAGGTATCTTCATACCTAGTTCAATCTCGTTACTGACAAGTCTTTTTACTCATTCCATAATACATCATCATGTAACTAACTCCTTAGTCACTTTGCTTGCAAGCTTCTTCTGATGATGTATTATCGAGAGGGTCCAGAGATACCTCACCGTCATACGGAGTGACAAATCCCAATCTCGATTCACGACAACTCAACAGACACCTTCGAAGACACCTGTAGAGAATCTTTATGATCACCCAGTTCGTTGTGGCGTTTAATAGCACACAAGGTATTCATTCGGTATCCGGAGTTGCATGATCTCCTGGTCGAAGAAATATGTATTTGACATTAAGAAAGGATCAGCAATAAACTCAACGATCATATGCTATGCTAACTGTTGGGGTCTTGTCCATCACATCATTCTCCTAATGATGTGATCCAGTTATCAAGCAACAACACATGTATATGGTTAGGAAACCTTAACCATCTTTTGATCAACGTGCTAGTCTAGTAGAGGCTCACTAGGGACATGATGTTGTCTATACATCGACACATGTATCTGAGTTTCCAATCAATACAATTCTAGCATGGATAATAGACGTTTATCATGAACATGCAAATATGATAATAACCAATTTATTATTGACTCTACGGCATATTTGCAACGGTAGTCGTAGAAGACCCGGCTGTCGGAGCTGACGAGGCAGGACAACGCGACCTCCTTGGTCGCCGCAGCAAGGCAGAGCGAGCAGTCCTGTCACGGGACGTCGCCGCGGGACTATGCGAAGTCCTAGACCGCGGACGAGGAGCAGCTGGCGGTGGCCGTGGCGTAATAGGCGGTGGAGACGCGCGGGACGAGCACCGCGAGGACCTGGTCGATGCTAGCATGTGTCTCCGTGCTGGTGTGGTTTTTGGCGCAGTAGGTGTCGATGGGGTCGACGCCGTAGCACGGACGCGCCATGGCGAGCAGGAGCGTCGCATGCTACGCAATGATGTGCTACCAGCAGTTTGTTTGCATGCTGGTCTGGTCCCTTAAATAAGGACTGCTGCACTTCTCAGTCCTGTACGGATCGGACCGCCAGCGGCCGGTCGTAACAACGGTTCGGATCGTGACCGGACCGGTCCGGATCGTGTCCACCCTTAACCAGAAGGCCCACTAGTCGCTCCGGTAAGCTCCAGCCTAAGGCCCAGCGGAGTTTTTCCTCGCCTTTATTATGTTTTCGTTTTGAGGAAAGAAAACCATGCTTTATTAACTTGGGGGGGGGGGGTAATCAACATCTACATGTGAAGGTACATTTGGGAAATGTTTACATACGGACGACCGGCCCAATGCTCCGTCGGTCACGCATGCATCTCAATCTCATCGTGCGTCTCATCTTCTCGCTCGAGTCTCTCTCTCAACTTCCAGACTCCACTCCAGATCGAGAACCCGACGAACTAGGCGCCGCACAAACTGCTCCCTTCCTCCCTTGACTCCACGCTGGCGAGCCGCCCGCCGCCGTGTATCAACGCCCTCCCCTTGGATACGCAGCGGCGAGCCGTCCCCCACCCACATAACATTGCTACCTGCAAGCTCCTATCACTGCTCCAAGCTACCAAGGCAATGCCCGCGAAGCAGGATACCCTCTGCAAGGAAAACTGTACCAGCTCCGCTGCCGGCGACGCTGCCATGAACGGCGACATTGCGAGCAATGCTGGAGTGCTACATGTTGCGACCGTGGTGATTGCGTGCTGGAACCAGCGTCGCGGCGTGTTGGAACCAGCGACTATTTTTGCTACATCGAATCATGGTGGAGCTATATTACCGGTGACGGCGGGGATAACTATTTTGCTGTAATCGACATTGGCTTTTGCTACAGCCGACGAGGAATTTTGCTACATCAATCCATCCCGGAAATGTGACCCAGGACAGTGGCGACAATGTGTTTTGCTGCAACCGTCATTGTCTTTTGCTACGACTAGCGAGTTGTTTTGCTACATCCATTTTAATGGAGATGACTGGTATCCGTCGTTTGAGCAACCCTATGCAGCTAGCGTCGGCTGTGGAAAAAAAGCTTCAACCGACATGGGAACAAGCTTCAACCAGCACGAAGAAAAGCTTCAACGGGGTGTGAGTGGTGACGCTGAGAGCGGCGGCCGGCGGCAGCACGGTGCTGCTGCTATGAAACGTGCTACGACAGCGGCATAGTGGTGCTGCTATTTGCCGCTGTGAGTTTTTTTGCTGGAACCGTCATAAGCAGTGCTACAACCGGCACAACGATCTGATGCACCGGCTAGAATGGTCACGGGCGGCATCTTTCGTTGGAGCTCGAAGGCGGGGTGCTATGACCGGCACCGTTGATTGCCGGAACCATCCACGGTGGGAGCGGCAACCGGAAGAGGTTGTGCAAGGGCGGCGGCCGGAGGCGACGAGGCAGACGGCCGGCGCCAATGTGGACGGCGAGCTGGCTGACGTATGGGGATCACGGAGCTTCTCTGGATGAAACAAGCGGCATGGCCTTTTTTTTCAGTTAGCGAAGCGGTAGGGGAAGGAGATATCGTGCGGCTCTAACTAGCGAAGCAGTTAGCGAATCGTACGTCCACGGTGTGACCGACCAAAATTTCGGCCGGCGCACCGGCGCCTATTACTCACCAGTACATTCACAGGCTTTACTATGGCGTCGTTGGAGCCCGGGCGCAAGCTCCAATCGGAGGCCCCACCAACCCAATGGACGATTCCGAACGAAAGGAAACAGACCCGCGGGATGAAAGGTGACAGACTTCAAACTCATTGACCTGCACTCGAAGGTACGGAGTGGTCCGAGCCGGACTCATATTCTAGATATCAGCACGTACGTGCGTCCATCCATAAACACAAGGGAAAAGAGCACACACCTAGGTACGAAAACAATCGAGTCCAGGGTACAGCAAAGTCGACAGTTTTACGCCCTAGCTAGCTACTTCTTGTCGTACGTTCCACCACCTATCATCGTCGTCATGGAGAGCGAATCCCTGTCGTCCTCATCAGCGGATCCTCACCCGTCAGCACAAGCCTATGCCAACATCGACACGGCTATCAAGTGTTTGAAGGAAGGCCAATGCCAAGATAAGATCGACGCGTGGGCTGCCGCGTGCGCTGGGCAAGAACCACCACAGGATGCCGAGGCCTGCGCCAGCGCGCAGGCCGCGCTGATGAAGTGCATAATGGACGCCGAGGCAGCCACCAGCGACATGGAGGAGGAGCAGGAGGGGAAGTCGAGCTGATTGTGATCCACGCCGGCCTCATCGTTAGCTAATTAGCGCTATATATACCTAGTTTCATCATGGATGCCTTAGATAGATTAATAATTTGGAGTTTTTATGATGTAGAGTAGTAGCTTAATTTAGATCCTGGCTATTTACTTTGTAACGCTTTGAGCGTGTCAACAATCTCTGTACGATAATTGTGATGGATGCTTGCTTTAGCTTTATACCTTGCCACGTAAGTACACGCTCCTGTAACAAAAGTCTACATGGATTGTCACTCCCTCGCGATTAATCCATAGATGTTAGTTGCAAGAAATTGATTCGCTACAGCATGTTAGTGGTCTGCCCAGGAAAATAAACCATGTAGTGGTTCAAGCTTCATGTTAGGCTAGTAGAAGCTAGTTGTTACTTCAATCGATGAAGGCCATAAGGCTAACTGGTAGTAATTGCTTATTCTTTTCTTTGATCGGCCTATGTTAGCAATGACGTACTCGATCATTATATTTAGCAAGTGATATTTTATTCCGCATCAAAGGAAATCGACACTGAAGTTGTCCAGGTATTTTTTTTTTTGTTGGAACGGAGGCTCAAGAAGAGCCCGGTTTTGAATTAACAAAGCCATCAACCGGCCAGGATTACAAAGATTACAACCACGAACCAAACTAAAGAAAAAAAAGAAAGAAAAACGGCAAAGATACACAAGTCATCGGGGGACAGCTCACATAGCACACCGCCAGCTAGATACAGATCCACGTGAAGCTACTAGCCAGGAGATGCTAGGGACCTCTTGCACATACACAACCAAGGGGGAGGCAACTGCCGGCTCAGAGCAAGGAAGCAACGACAATGAGAGGCATGCCGTTGCCAGAACACCATGGACTTGAGGAAAACACAGCCAGTCAGGTCCATCGTCAAAGAAGGCCCCTACCTCCTCGCCTGGCTCGAAAGGCGCCTTACCGTTGAGCGATGGACTAGTTCACCCTAGAACCAGCCTGGATGGCATCCAAGGAAGCCACATGAGTTGAACCAGGCGTTCCTCACATGTCGACGGCGACTCACCTCGAACCAAACAGCCCCTAAGACCAACGGTCGGTCGAGAAAGAGGGTGAGCTGCCAGGATGAAAGACAACAGCAAGGACCGCCCCAGGGCAGGCATGGTTGCCGCTGGAGACTTGCCGCCGCCGCCGCCGCACACCAACCTCACCACACCGAAGCCCACTGTCCCACTTGTTCCCGAAAACAGCGTCTTCAAGAAGATTACGACGCGAAGGGCGTCGCCGTTGTCCAACAAAGTTTGGGTTTTCACCTGGGAAGCAAGGGGGCATGGGATGGGGAGAGCAGGACCTGAACGGCGCGTCCAAGGAGGTGAGCGGCGCCCGCGGGCGTCGCCGCCGACGCGCCGGCAAGGCTGGTGTGACGCCTGAGACCGACGTCCCAGAAGATTTCAGAAGATTCCAGAAGTTCCAGATGTTCCGGGTTGCCCGTGTGTTCTTTTGCGCTTGTGTTATTTATTTTTGCATTGCATCATGTCATCATGCCATCGTGTTCTTATTTTTGCATCTCAACCTAAATAATTCGTGTGGACCTTCGGTCCATTTAAATCGAGGGAAGGTGTCTTCTCTTTAAAACATATAAAAGCCTCTCAATATTATTCGAGAGCTATATTATAAATATTCCATTTGTTTGGAATTACCCGCAACACACTTGCATATTTTCCCCATGTCTTTTTCACTTCGAGTTCTCCATCAAAAACCTTCCCTATATTCTTTTCTCAATTTTCGAGGCTCCTCCAAATATCTAGACTCCGTTCAAACTCCTTTTATTGCAAGCTAAATGTTTTAGTTTGCACTTCCCTTTTTGTTGGAACTATTTTTGTTGGGTTGGTAATATCCCGTAAAGCCTTACAAAAATGTTCCATCTTTTATTTTCTGTTCATGGCCTCCTTTTCTTATTATTGTGGACTCTCTCTAATTTTTATTTTTCTGCTTAGAGATTAATAAAAGAGGGCAGCCGCAACGGGCCTCCTCCTTCCTCCCAGCTGGCCCGTCTTCTCCTCCTCCCTCTGGGCCTCAGCCCCTCCAGCCGGCCCGATTCCCTCCTAAGGCCCAGCCGGCCTCCTCTGGCCCATTGGCCCGTTCTCCCGCTAACCCTAGCCCCGACCCGTCGCTCCTCCCTCAGTCCCTCCGTTCCCTCGCGCCGTCGAACCCTCTCGATCTCTCCTCTGTCGCCTGACACCCCCGATCCCCTTCCTCGCTCGACCCTCTCCCCCCTCGCACGCCCGCACCCTCATTCCTCGGCCAGACAGCGCCATGGCGCCCGACCGCCCCGGCCTCTCGCCTTCTGGCCCCGGCGCCTGCTCCCTCGAGGCCGCACCCTAGCCGGCGACCAAGACCGCAGGAGCAGCGCCCTGCCTCCTCTGACCGGCGACCCCCCTCGCCTTGCTCCTCCCTGAGCGCCTCCCTCCTCTCCGCATCTCGAAGGCCGAAGCCCGACGCTCGCCCCTCTGCCTCGTCCTGGCCGAGCGCCGCACCGCCGGCCGTTTCCCCGAGCGCCAGGGCCGGCCGGATCCCGTGCCCGACGCGCGCTCCCTCCCTTCCTCCGGGCCCTCCTCCTTCCGCGACAGGAGCTCGCCGCGCACCTTCCTCGCGAGTCCCTGCGACCGCGCCAAGTCCCTGCGACGGCCCGAGCACGGCTCTGCCTCCTCCATCCCCAGCGCGCCATGGGTCGTCCCTCTACCTCGCCGTGCCGCTGCCAGGGTCCCTTCCCGCAAGACCATGCTGTAGTTTTTGTTTTGTTTTGTGTTGCTTGTGTTGTTGACCTTGACAGAGAACGTGTATGCCTACACGCCAAAGACCGCAACGAACCGAACATCTACGGGAAAACGAGCTCGTGAACGGTTACGGAACAAGTACCACTACATACGTGAACGACTATCGTCGCCGGAAGCGCCAAGTACCACGACTACTCGGAGACTCCAAGTACCCCTTCGGAGAAGTACATCTACGAACTCGACGCCCGAACGTCTACTTCCACGACCGTCGACCCGAACGACTACGAACGGAACCCCTACTTCCGCTACCGTCGCCCGAGTACAACTACCGCCTCGTGAACGGCTACTTCCTCTTCGGAAACGTGAACGACTACTTCCTCTACTTCCACTACGTCCCTCGACGATCCCGAACCGTCCCGAAACGAGTGTTTCGAAGGTATAACCCCGAGACGATGACCCGTGTGATGTTGTGTTGTATGAAATGTTTCCCGTGTGTGCTTCGTGCCGTTTCGTCCGTTTGTCATGTTCCTCGGTTGCCTCATCACCGACCCGTGGGAACCCGGCAACGGGATCGCCCCACCTTCATCTCGTTTGACTCGTTCACGCCGCCCTTCATCTTTTGCACCGGACTCTCAACGAGTTACCGGAACCGATATGTTGCCGTGGCATCTTTTTTTCGGAATCGTTGTCGTGGCACCCTTTCTTTCCACCACGATGACTAATTCTCCTTATCATCTATATCTCTTTTAAGTCAACCTTTTAATAAAATTGCATAAACTTGATCATGTCATCCGCATCATGTTAACAACATTAAATGTGTTAATTGTTGTTGCTTATAATTACTAAACATGCTCATGGGGATTTTCCGGATATGTTGTTGTTATTCTCCGGCCTCATTTAAAATGCCTAAATAGTGTAGTTTGTTTATGCTTCACCTCTTGCCATGTTAAAAACATTTAATCTTGTCTTGTTAATAATCGAGAGTCAATTAAATAATTAATGTGGTGTTTCGTCAATATGCAACTCGTTGCATATTGAGCCCCACTTAACTTGTAGTATTGTTTGTGCATCTTGCCATGCCTTGCATAATTAAACCGGACATGCATCATACTTGGTTGTGCATCGTATGCCATGTTTATGCTTGTATGTTTACCGTGTTGTTTGCTTCTTTCCGGTTGCTTCTCTTGTTAGCTTCGGTTTCGTTCCGGAGTTGTGAGGATTCGCTCGACTGTTGCTCCGTCTACTTCATGGATCCGTTCTTCTCCCTTGTGGAATCCCAGGCAAGATGACCGAACCCGGATACCATTACTATCTTTGCCTATTGCTAGAGTATCGCTCTTTAGTATTTTGCCTCGATGCCCATGATCTTCTTGTCAGGCTCCTACTTGTAACCAATTGCCATGTTTAACCAACCTACCTATGCAAACCGTTGCTTGGCTAAGTACGCTTCGCTCAGCCCCTCTTATAGCTTTGTTAGTTGCAGGTGAAGATTGAAGATGCTTGCTTCATGTTGAAGTTTGGTTGGGTTATATCACACTATATATATGCTTAAAAATGAAATCATCTATATTTTGGCAAGGGTGGAAGGCTAAGCCTTTTGCTTGGTGGTTTGTTCCACTCATGCCGTTAGGAACCGTATAAACCGGTGTTATGTTCCTTGATTATGCGTTCCTAACACGGTTGGGGTGTATGGGACCCCCTTGATAAACCGCTAAGTGCTAAGTCTTTTCCAGCAAGTCCCAACATTTGGTACTATTTGCCTCATAATAACAACTTATTTAATTAATTAAATTTGCATAGGGGGTCGCTCCCTCGAGGATTCCTAATTCTACATAGCAGGGGGGGCCAGTGCCGATGGTGTTGGTCCCAAACGGGGAGTCTGCGGGGCCGCCTTGGGGAAACCCGAGGTATCTGGTATACCTGTAGAATCGCCCATCCGGTCGTGTCCTGAGACTTAGATACGCGCGGCTACTATCAGGGTGTCGACACGCCGGGAGGATTTGCTGGATTAGCCTTACCTTAGTTCGGTTTAACTTGAGCACGGGATTCCGAGGATACTCGGGTCTTCCCACTTTGGAGTTGCGACTCCGCGGATCGTGGGCTTGTAATGGGTCAAGTTGGAACACCCCTGCAGGGTTTGAACTTTCGAAAGCCGTGCCCGCGGTTATGTGGCAGATGGGAGCTTGTTAATATCCGGTTGTAGATAACTTGACACAATGTTTCTAATACACTACCAGCGTGTGTACCGTGACTGTCAATTTCCGAATAGGGATTCGGGAGTTGAACACGGTGGGGTTATGTTTGTTGAGTTTTAGCTAGGATCACTTCGTGATCATCTCTTGACCGAGGCACTTCTCTTCTCGCTCTCTTTTGCGTAAGTTAGTGCTAGTTGCTGCTGCAGACTCTTGTTGTTCCTTCACCTCTCGCTCTTTTCTTCAGCCTTATCCTCTCCCAAGGCTTAAATAGTCTTGTTACCCGGGAACGGGATTGCTGAGTCCTCTGTGGCTCACAGTTACTTCACAACACCAGATGCAGGTTCAGCCGAGTTTGATGCAGGAGTTGGATCAATTCTTCACCCGGGAGTCCGATGAAGATCGTGGTTGATTGCTTGTGACGTTTCGACGATCAGTAGTGGTTTCTACTAGGATTCGATCCTGACCTGTGGCTTTATGTTGTTTGGTATCTTTCTTTGGATCTTCACCCGTAGTCGGGTTGTGATGTTTTGAATGATGATTGCTTATGTAATGTATTGTGTGAAGTGGCGAGTGTAAGCCAACTATCTCCTTTTGCATTTTAATCCCTCTTTTACATGAGTTGTGCAAAGATACCAAACTTGAGATCATTCTAGGATGGGCTTATATCTTTAAGTCGTGCCTCGACACGTAGGAGATATAGTCCCATCCTGGGCATTACAGCTGGCTAGGGGATTCCCCCGTCCTAGAGCCCCACCATCCGCTCCCACCCACCGAAACTGGCCCCTCACGCCGTAGCAGACCAGATCTAGAGGGGGGAGGAGCATGCCGGTAGAGAGAAGGGGTGGAGACGGCCCGATCTGACGCCGCAGGAGCCGAAACCGACGCCGCTCCCAGATCCGAATCCTCCGGAGGTCTCGCCGTCCTCACGACCAAGACCGCCGGCCCACGCGCCCGTGCCACCAAGAGCCGAAGGGCTGGAGGCGCCACACCAGACTGGTCGCCGCCCCAGATCCCAAAGCCCCCCGCGAGCGAGGCGAGGCAGCGAGGGCCCCGCCGCCACCGTCATCGGCAGCACCCAAGCTTGCCCGGCGGCTGCCTCTGGTGGCGGCGAGGGGAGATCGAGGAGGGAGGGAGGGGAGGCGGCGGGGCAGGGGTTCGCCCCTCGAGTCGCCCGAGCGGGGCGACGCGAGGGAGAGGAGTCCTCCTACATTGTTGTCCAGGTATTATAGGCCACATCTATAATATTTTAATAGTTCATCCCCACTATCTTCTTTTTCTCGACATGCAGTCTATCCATCTCATCTACTTGCCACCTCAACATTTTTCAAAAAAATTGTGTCATTCAACTTAGATAACAGAAGCAGGCTCTTCTTCCGTGTTGAGTGCCGATTAGTCGGTATTGAATTCATGTGCCAGCCAACTCATCCAAAATTTCAGACTAATTGAGAGAGACGTGCAGTACATTTCAACACCTCCACTCAAGTCTACCTTTATTGAGTCCTTAGATGTGGGATCTATATAGTCCGCAGAATTTTTATTTTTTTAATACTACGTTGGATGTTAAACTCAAGGCCTCTTGAATCGGATACCGTATATGGAATTCATGCTCCAGCAAACTTCTCAAAAAATCCGAACTGATGAAGAAAGACGAACAATATATTTTATGGTGTAAAGAAAAACCAATAAAGAGAAGCCCATCGGTCCATCTCTCTGTGTCTATTCTTCTTACATATATGTATCGTGGCAGCAGATTGGGCGACGCCATCAACCACAATAACCACACACCACCGAACAGTGCTCGGCAACCCAACGCTCGGGCATTCAACGAGGCAACAACACCTTCCATGGTCTTCCACTACCTCCCATCTCCTCCATGTCCACCCCGATCTAGGAACATGTGCAAGCATGTTTCAGTGGTGATATGCGTTCGTTGGGCTTCGTGGCTTCGTTGAGCACTCTGCCTGCGCAGGCCCAAATTAACGTGGCTTCGTCGGGCTTCTGCTCGAAGCGGAGGCCCCACAAAGAGACGGACTCAGCCGACGACTTCCGAATACAAGGGAAATAGATGATCCTGAAACCAGCAAGTATACTACTGTACTCCAAGCCGAACTCATCAATAGACATATCGTCCATAAATACAAGGGAAATTAAAGAGCACGCACCAATAGGTACCAAAACCATCCAGTCCCGGGTATAGACATCGACAGTTTTACGCCCTAGCTAGCTACTCCCTCTGTAAACTAATATAAGGGCGTTTAGATTACTAAAGCAGTGATCTAAACGCTCTTATATTAGTTTACGGAGGGAGTACTTCTTGTCGTAATTTCCACCACCTATCATCGTTGTCTCGTCGTCATGGAGAGCGAATCCCTGTGGTCCTCATCAGCGCATCCTCAGCCGTCAGCACAAGCCTCTGCCAACATCGACACTGCTATCAAGTGTTTGAAGGAAGGCCAATGCCAATATAAGATCGACGCGTGGGCTGCCACGTGCGCTGGGCAAGAACCACCACCGGATGCCGAGGCCTGCGCCCGCGCGCAGACCGCGCTGATGAAGTGCATAATGGACTCCGAGCCAGCCACCATCGACATGGAGGAGGAGCAGGAGGGGAAGTCGAGCTGATTGTGATCCACGCCGGCCTCATCATTAGCCAATTAGCGCTATATATACCTAGTTTCATCATGGATGCCTTAGATAGATTAATAATTTGGAGCTTTTATGATGTAGAGTAGTAGCTTATTTTAGATCCTGTCTATTTGGTTTTGAAAGAGTTGTCTTGTATACGCAGACCATATGTAGCTTCGCTGTTACTAGTACTCTCTAATCCTTTGATCATGCCATTCTCTCTACAATAATTGTGATGGATGCTTTGCTTTAGCCTTTTACTTTACCACTTAAGTACACACTTCTGTAATAAAAGCCTACATGGATCATTGTTCCCTCGCGAGTAATCCATACATGTTAGTCGCAAAAATTGATTCGCTACAGCATGTAAAACTGAGTAGTAGTTTCCCCGGGGAAAAGAACTGTAGTAGTGGTCATCTACGGCTTCTCGCCTGAGATGATCACGAGGTGCTGCGACCATGAGAAAAAACACTATGTAGTTGTTCTAGCTCGATGTTGGGCTAGTAGCAGCTACTCGTAACTTCAATTGATCAGGGACATGAGGCTAACAGGTAGTAATTGCCTATTCTTTTGCTCGATCGGCCTAGGTTAGCAATGATCTACTATTGTACTGTACCATCTGTCTGTAACCGATCATTACTTTTAGCAAGTGATGTTTTATTCTGGACGAAAGGGAATCGACACCGAAACATCTTGTAAGTTGTTCATATATTGTCAGGGCAAACTGAGAGTTTCATTCTGGATGGAAGGAAATCAACACCGAAACATCTTGTAAGTTCTTCGTATATTATTAGAGCAAACTGAGGGTAGCTTAGATCGTCAGGTTATCTATGGTGGAATTGGAACCAGCACACTCGGGATCAAGTTCTAGACTTGACACAAGTTCTCGATTTTTTTTTTGGTTTAAGAATTTAGAGCGATGTTCATTGAGTGAGAGAAGTTGTTCTCGTCAACTACAATACACATGTGATGACTTTGTTGTCATTCTCAGATTTACGATCTTAAGCTCAAGATACTCAAGGGTGTGTATGTACGCGTATATTCATATGGTGGGAAGCTTCTCACATATTAGGTATGTGATTCATGCATCTGTTCAAAGCCTTTGAGAGGTTACTTCACCTTCTCTCCGTCCTGCACCACCATATCTCACATTGATAATGGAATACATCAAGAAATCCAGCCGCTGAAGTACATGCACAGAAATGTGGATGAACAAATCTCGTTGAATGCCAAACAGTAGCCCTCCGTAAAACTTTATAGCATGTGCTATTATCACCACACGAGTTATACATGCCGTTAGTCAAACTGTAGTCTCTAGTCCTGAATTAGTTACATAGTGTCCATCTAGTATGCAAGTCAAATTGAATATTCATATAAACAATAACCCCAAAAGATCTTACCTTCACATTTAACAGAAATAAGACTTGAGAAAGCATTCCTTTAAATTGCTTTGGGTTGTTTTTTCTATAATATAGGATACATAAACCTTGGGCAAATGTGACCGAATTCTACAACCAAACTTGTGCAGATGACTTGGTTTTCTATTTATAATCCATAAAAATTGAGTTGGATGAAAAAAAATCCAATCACATTGTTTGATGCTTTTTTGTAGTCAACAATATACAAAGGTGAATGGCGAGGGAAAATGCGTACGTACCATTGTCTTTTTGTATCTCCGTACGTTATGGACCAGATGAAGAAAAATAAAGGCCAGTCGGCCGGCTGATCCTTCGCTTGGGCAGCTGTTAATGACCACGTGTGTCATAAACACCTAGGCACGGCGAGCGAGCTACAGAGGAAAATGCCAAATGAAGCCAAACACATGCAACAACCAAATCTACAGCTAGTCTGTGCGGTAGCAGGACATGGACATCGGAGATGAAGAAGTGAGGCATTATGCAACACGTGGGGAGCAAAAGGGACATGAAGAGTAAGCGGGAGAGAATGGGAATGAGAAAAGATGGTCATTTAGGCTTTTGGAGTTAGACGATCGCATTAATAGCACGTGATGCATGCGTAACCAAATGATTTGAGAGTTTTTTTTTTTTTTTTTTTGGGGAAAGGCCATCATGGCTAGCTTTATTACCATCAAACAATAGTTACATCGTTCACCAATTGGCTAACTAAGAACTCAGGAGGTTCGTTAGTCCAATTGTCATCACATTTATTACAAAAACTAAACTTTGCTAGCTTATGAGCAACTGAATTTGCTTCGCGAAAACAATGAGAAAAGATGACCTTTCCTATTGATGTTGACAAGTCTATGCACTCGGCGAATATCGCCGCAGCTGTATCCCACCATTGATCTTGTCCTCTACAGCAGTTGATGACGTTCAACGAGTCCGACTCCGCTTCTACTCTGTTGAAACCCAAGGAGTTCGCCAGAATTAATCCATCTCGTAATGCCATTGCTTCAATAGTCACAACATCTGCTGCCAATGTTATAAACTTACAAAAACCTGCAATGAAGTTCCCTCTATCATCTCGTATCACCCCCGCAATAGAGCCCGCTCCTTCATCCACATGGAATGACGCATCAACATTAAGTTTTATGAAGCTTGGCTCCGGTTTCTTCCACTTATGCTCCCTCAAAGCCCCTTTCTGCATCACAGAGTTCTTATAATTTTTCACTATTGCGAGAATAGACGTGTGCCACCTGAATGTAGAAGGAACAGAGTCATGATGAGTGTGTCGGCGACGCAGCCACCATAGATACCAGCATCCTGTCGCGATCACTTCCATCTTCTTCAAGTCTGGCATCATTTGCAGAGGTTGGTCTGACTCCAACAACAGAAATTCCAGGATTGCCGACCCCGATCTGTCTACTTGTACAGCAAAATCAATATACTCTGATAGACCCAGCCCAGCCCATAGACTTTTTGCTAAATCACATTTGAATAGCATATGACGCATGTCTTCAGCCCCCTGGTGACATACTGGGCATGCATCATCAACAGGTATATGTCTATTGGCAAGAATGGATTTAACTGGAATGATTCCTCTTAATGCCCGCCAACAGAAAATTTGAATTTTCCGTGGCACTTGAAGCTCCCATAGCCTCTTCCATATTGCTGCTTGCAGGGTACTAGTAGACGATGAGTTTGGAAGATATTGACCTTTATACTTATGTGACCATTGTTCATGATATGCACTCTTAACCGTGAATCTCCCGTGCTTTGTTAGGTGCCATGCAACAAAGTCATCAAATGCTTGGAAATTGAGTGGTATTTGCAGAATTCTAGTAGCGTCCACAGGATAAAAAATATCCCTTATCAATTGTTCATCCCACTGCAAAGTAACCGGATCAATTAGCTCTATTACTCGGGAAATTAAGATCTGTCCCCGAGGAGTTATAACTCTCCTATCCGGGCTGGAGGGAATCCATGGGTCATTCCATATGCTCACATTCTCACCCGATCCGATTCGCCAAATATACCCTCGCTTAAATGTAGTCAACCCTGCTACCATGCTCTGCCATGTAAAAGAAGACCCAGTTTTTGGACCAGCATGCAGCAAATCTGTATGGGGATAATATTTCGCCTTCAAAATTCGAGCACAGAGAGACTCCGGATTTATAATCAATCTCCAGCACTGTTTTGCAAGTAGTGCCAAGTTGAAAGAGTTTAGATCACGAAAACCTAAACCCCCATCACACTTTGGTATACAAAGCTTCCACCACGAGAACCAATGCATTTTTTTATTTTCCTCATCATCTCCCCACCAATATTGAGCAATGACATCCATAATATCTTTACATACTCCTTTTGGCAGACAGAAAACTGACATGGCAAACACAGGTATGGATTGAGCTACTGCTTTTAATAATATTTCCTTACCTCCTGTAGAGAGTTGCTTCTCCATCCACCCTTTTAAGAGTTTCTTAATCTTCTCACAAAAGTGTTCAAAGCAATCACTCCGGTCAGCACCTACCATAGTGGGTAATCCAAGATACTTATCTGTAAGAGCCTGGTTTGTTATATTTAGTTCATGGCATATTTCCTCTCTCGTTTGCAACAGAGTATTTGGACTGAAGAAAATGCTTGACTTCCCAACACTTACCATCTGTCCTGAATTTGCACAATAAGTCTCCAACACTTGCTGTAAGGAAGTTGTATTTAACATATCTGCCCGCATGAGAATTAAAGAATCGTCAGCAAATAATAGGTGTGAAACTGACGGTGCATTCCTGCACACTCTTATCCCATCGATGCCACCAACTTCTTCTTCATACTGCAACATGCTAGAAAGACCCTCAGCGCAAATTAAAAAGAGGTAAGGTGATAAAGGGTCACCTTGTCGAATTCCCCTCAGAGGAATAAACATCTCTGTTTCTTGTGAATTAAAACGAACTCTGTATCTTACCGAACTCACACATTCCATTATAAGATCTATCCACTGATCATCAAATCCCAGCCTTTTCATCATGTTCTTCAGAAAAACCCACTCAACTCTATCATAAGCTTTATGCATGTCCAATTTGACTGCACATAGGCCAGCCTGAGTATTCCTGGTGTTCTTAATTTTGTGAATGCACTCATAAGCCACTAGAATGTTGTCAGTAATCATTCTACCAGGAACAAAAGCACTTTGGGTTGGAGATATTATATCTGGCAAAATGCTTTTCAAGCGACTAGACATCATCTTTGATATTATTTTATACAGAACATTGCAAAGACTGATTGGACGATATTGGGTAATCGTATCCGGGGAATCCACCTTAGGGATCAAAACTATAGATGTATCATTCCACCCTTGTGGAATATGTTTTGAATTGATAGCATTTAGTACAGCAGCAGTGATATCCTCCCCAATTATGTGCCAGTATTTTTTAAAAAAAATCGCATGTAGACCGTCAGGACCCGGTGCCTTCAAATCCCCAATACTATATACTGCTTTACGAACATCATCAGCAGAAAATGAGGCTAGCAACATGTTATTCATCTGAGATGTTACCTTAGGCTGTACCTTTTGCAGCATCGCCGGATCCGTGCCATATACCTCTGATTTGAACAGCCCCTCAAAGTAGCTCTGAATATGAGAGTTCAACTCATCCACGCTCTCTATTATGTCGCCATTTGCATCTTTCAGTTTTTTGATAAAATTCTTTTTACGTCTCGCTGCTGCAAACGCTTGAAAGAAAGCCGTGTTTCTATCACCAAACTTGAGCCAATCCACTCTTGATCTTTGCATACTCTGAATTTCCTCTAACTCCAGTAAATACTCCACCAGTTCTGCAAGATCCTTCCTCTTTTGTTCATTTTCATCAGTCATAGGCCCCGAAATAACAATCTCCAATTCACGTTGAGCTTTTCTCAACCTTTTCTTTGGTTTTTTCAGAACACGCTGGTCCCAATCATGAAAAACCGAGTGCATTTTTGTAAGTTTCTCGAACACCCCCGGGGCCGCTGGGTCGTTCTTCAACTTTTCCCATGTTTCTGTTACCAATTCCGAAAACTGCTCTTCTCTCAACCACCGCGCTTCAAACTTCTTAGGTCCACCCTTTGCATCTCCTTGGTTAACATAAAAATCTGTGTCCAATTTGAGAGTTACTCATGCTAGACATCTTCATTGGATTGAATGACATCGAGACATATACAAATAGCAAAAGAAAACTAGGATGACTAGTCGTCAACCCGTGCATTCGCACGGGCTATTATATTGAGAAAATTAACTTTTAATAATAATCGTAATCAAACAATAGAGTAAAGCCATTTCCAACTGCCATCATTTTTCTGTTACTTAGTAATTTTATTGTGGTGGCAGACATAAATTTTCACAGAAGGCACGCCATGGTTTTCTTGATGCCATTTTACGTACACCTACCAAATGATCTTGATCCACTCTAAAATTAAGCAATCAATATAGGAAACTTGTTTGTAAATTTATTCCACATCTTAAATTTCCTAAAACATTCTTAAAATAATGACAAAGTTCATATAAAGTACAAATTTGATGCCCCATTTATTATATTACGTCCTATATGATAAAATACCCATTGATATGAAACATGTCCTTCTACTACACTATACACCAGGTTTTAGCGAGTTATTGCACCATTTCTACAAAGTCTTGATTCGTTGAATATGTATTCATGTTTATTCTTATAGTATACTCCTTTTCTGATTCTTCATCAGAATATATATACAACATAACATGTGTTCTTGGTCCTAGTATTTTGATCTCCTCGACGATGTGTTTTGATCCTTGAATTGTTTATTTAAGTGTTTGATATTTGGTGCATTTGTACCAGCCTTGTACAAAAACATGACAATATAGAGCATCTTAGTAGCAATAGCCATTATCTATAACTTTTTAATCTTTTACTGACAGATCTTTCTCAATATAATACATATTTTATGAAAAGTGCAATCTTGGTAACAGTACTTGAGAATATTGTCACCGAGGCTGAACTTGAAAATCAATTTCTCCTCACATATTTTCTATATTTGTTTTGTCTGCTCATGGTTTAAATAATCATGTGTATCAATCAAGAATTATGCAGATTGATTAATGCTTTTTCTACTTCTGTCTTGAACATGGTGCAACTGGTTTTTCTACACATGATTATTTGATACATATAATGGAGAAGATGGCAATGATTTGAACTTTCTCAAACACGCATTTAGCCCCAGCTGAATATCTGGCACTAGGTGCAGGTACCTAAAATCAGTCGGTGCCTATGACAATATGAAAGACAAATGGAGAGCAGTGTATTTCTGCCCACATACCTCATGGAAGCACATGGTTGAGAAACTGAATGCACTATTTTTGGGCCAGTCGCTCCAAGCCGGTCGCTGATGAAGGTGCACCCATGTGCATTGTTGACCATAATCCACACGATTGTATAGACAAAACCCTGTGATTTATTACCCCTCAGTGCACACGGCTGCATAATTTCAAACCTGTGCATAGAGCTTCTCTATGCAAACGGCCATTATGGGGCAACCATGTACGCAATGACTACACCATTGCATGCAGTTAATCATGCGCAATTAGATTACCATTGCACAACATTCAGGAATATTACAGAAATTTACAACGCGACCTTCCTAGTATATATGGGATATTCTTGTAAGTATAAAAAGGTTGAGATATTTCTTACTAACGACTTCATTGTTCTGCATAATGGATAATTAACTGGAACGTATGAATATTGTGTACAAAGCAAGGGAAGCTTTCAATGGGATTATGGATGGTGTGCTAGGTCGAATACTTAAAGCACAAAAGCATCTCTGGTCTAAGAAACTGTACGTTTCTGCATATATATTTAAAATGTTATGGTAAAGCTAACCTTGACCGGTCCAATTTGGGTGAGTTCCTCCTACACCATGTTTGGCGCATAACAACCGTGCTACAGCTTCAAATTAGCTCTGACATTCAGTTCAGTTAAAACTAAAAGTATGATGAGAATTAGGGTTCTGCAAATATTACCATAGAAAATTGCATCTTTGCTATATACTGGTAAACCATTATTATATATTGTGCAATAAGGTTATCTTGATACAGGGTAACTTCTATTAATCTTTATGAGCACTGTAATCTTAAAAACACAGACCACACTGTTCATCTTAAAATTAAACAGGTCGCAGGACTACGTAGAGAATTAAGAGTATATAGTGACATATGCCACCATGCTAACATGAAACCAAACATGAGCAGTAATGTGCAAAATCAATTACCTGATGATATCAGCCAATTAGAATTCACATAGTTTGATAGTCTTGTCATATTCACCATCGGTGCAGGTAACACATGAGGTGATCAATCAATAGTGGTCGGGTACCCCAAGGATCTTATCAATTGTAAATATATGATAGCCGCTCCACCAAAAAAAGGAAATACAGGATAGCGCATTACCTGAGATATATTAGCGCTGGACTGAACCTTCTTGGGCCAATGGACTGAACATGTTACCATATTTTTCATTACCTTCCCATGTATCAGAGTGTCCAGAAACAATTATAATGCAGTTCAAAGATGCCTCATCTGTTATAATAACTACAACTAACTTGTAGCATGTTTATGTTAGAAAACTGTACGCTTGTACTGATAAAACACCTCTTCATCAAGTACTATCATGCCAAGGATAATAAGTTCATCGCTGTTAAGGTTAGCGGAGTATCCAAATTACACTGAGGTACAGTTTCCGTGAATCTTCCTCATGGCCAATCACCCAGACCATATCACCACAAGATTGTTTTGAAGCTTGTATAGCAGAAAATATATGATTCCCATCTCAATCTAACTAAACAATGCAAAGCTTGAGCAAAACAGGTTCGAACATCCAAATAAATACGACAACTGTTTGTAAAAAGAACATTAGAAAGCAATAAAAATTGACATGTAAAAGAACACAAACTTTTGAAGATTAGTACTTATTTACTCTTTGGTGAAGCTCACCTGATGGGGCATAGTTGTGACATGAATTGATCTCCATGATCCCAAGATTATACATGAGAACATTGGGGCTTGAATTCTGGGATAACACAGCACTATATAAAATCAACGATCCTTATCTCTGAGAGCACACCAGGTCCATGCCCAAACTTACTTGCGGGGAAGAGAAAATCCGTCCATGTGGTAATCCTTCTTTACGTGGAGATAAGGGATGCTGGAATAGCAGATAGATTGAGATGGGGATCGTATCTCCTTGGACAGGCTTTGCATTGAGGCAATCCTTATTGAGAAACCGGAAACGGAGGATCCAGACGATAGCCCCACCATCTCGTCGAAAACGCCAGCGGCATGGCGTACATGTACGATAGCACCACCATCTCGTCGACAACTGCAGCGGCATGGCGTACACGTACGATAGCACCACCATCTTGTCGACAACGGCAGCGGCATGGTGTACATGTACGATAGCACCACCATCTCGTCGACAATGGCAGCGGCGTGACATACACAATCCATGCGATGGCCTCACCATCTCACTGACAACAGCGACCGCAAGGCGTGCACGATCCATGCGACAACATCACCATCCCATCAACAATAGCGGCGGCACGGCGTGCATGATCCATGCGACGGCATCATCATCTCGTTGGCAATGGCGGCGGCATGGCATGTCCGTGCTGATTAATTTACCCGTGAAGTTTTTTTTAAACACACCCATGAAGGTAAGGGGCTGGGCGTGCACAGGCACGATCAATTGTTTTGGGTTGAATCAAACATGGACTCTATTTCCACAACCGTGGGATGTAAGGACTGTTGGCCGATTCTATTTCTACAACCGTGAGATATTTCTATAGCCGTGAGATGAAAGGACTGTGGGCCTTATATTTTTCTTTGGCCGAGTTAAGATATTTTCAGCCAAAAGTTACATGGGTTAATTTGAACCGTAATAATTCGGCCCCACCAGATTAACGGCTCATAAAATCTAATTAACGTGGGAATTTCTGGAGAGTCAAGAATTAGTATAGGTATAGATAGATGGTTATTTGTGGTAATATGCATGCGCATGAAAAGTTAGCGAGATCATGCACATGAAGAAGTTAGTGGAAAAACATATTTAGATGATGGACCTACTTGATGATGTGGATAGCTTGCGTATCGAAGGTAAATAAAATAGTGAAAATGAACATCTTAGATAGATAGGATAGACGATATTTAACCTGTTGATCAAGTACAAAGCAAAAGGTCTACACTATATGATCAACAAGCGGTTGGTTATTAACCGAAAAAGGACTCGCATCCTTGCATCACCATCAGCAGCACAAATTGGAAGCAACCATGTAAAGGCACCTCCTTTCACCTTTAGAGCACCCCCTGCCACCAAACAATGACATGCCAAGAGCCCCAAATCGAACTATCAGGGACGTGAGTCTGCCACCTACCAAAACCCACGCTACATGTTGCCATCACTAACAAGCCGCTCCGGTCGACCCAAGCCACCATGCCCCCATATAGGCGGTGCTCCTGTTGCAAGGCAAGAACAACCTTGGCAGATCATGAGGAAACCTCACAATTAGGCAAGGAGCACCAAATCCATTTGGTAGAGGTTCAAGTCAGGCCAAGCCGCGACGAGAGGAGAGAGGGAGGGGCTCCGGGTATAGGCAAAGCGCAAGCACCCGCCATCACCGACCAGCACCTGGTGCTTTGCCCTGGCGGCAAGAAGGGGATATGGGTTGAGACGGCGGCGGGGTCGCCACCCAAGTTGCCCTACGGGACGATGCAAGGGCACATAAATTTGTCCACGGCCAGTTATGAAAACACACTGAGAACGATTTTGGACAACGGATAGCAACGATCCAAGACGATTGTACCAATATCCTCGCCACAGATGCCCTTGTGGAAATCCTCAACCGCCTCCATCCCAAATATCACCACCCTTGTCCATGTAGTCTTCCACCACATGCACAGCGTCGTAGACACGTGAACCACCACGAGCCTGTGCAGTCGCGCCAAGGCTCTCGTCATCACCATCGAGTCCACATAAGTAATCATTGTATCCACAGATCGTCGCACAGCTGATACAGTATACACCACGGTGGTCAGCAGCCACAACAGCCCCGACATCTAAAAGGATGCACCCCTTTGCACCAACGTGAGGTGGCGCAGCGGCAGCCCACTGTACAATCCGGTCCTGCTCCACCACATGCATGCACCATCACCTCTAAGAGGGCCCATAATATGAACGAACTTGCCCAACACGGACATTTTACATGCTCAAGTAGTCATTTTTATTGTATACTATTTCCATTCTGGTTTATTGGTCTTCATTATATTCGGTCCCAAATTTTTATCATAAATTTAACTAACAAAATGTTCACGGATGTCACCAAAAAATGTATCATTGAAAAATATGTTCAAATACGAGTCCAATGATATAATTTTTATTGACATGTATTAACATTTTGTTAGTTAATTCTTCAGACTGAGGTAGTACGTACATATCTTAAAGAGTTGAGCCAAAGTAACTCACTTGTAGAAGTGCATTCTCTAGCAGAACTCTCTCATGTCTGCAAACTCCAGAGGTCCATCTACGGGCTCAAGCAATCGCCGCGTGCCTGGTATGCTCGGTTGTGTCACACTAGTAGAAAACGGGCCTATTGTCCCGGTTCGTAAAGGCCTTTTGTCCCGGTTCTTGAACCGGGACTAAAGGGTCGGTACTAATGCCCTAGCCCTTTAGTCCCGGTTCAAATAAGAACCTGGACAGATGGGCCTCCACGTGGCCTGTGCGCGGAGCCCAGGCAGGAGGGCCTTTGGTCCCGGTTGGTGGCACCAACCGGGATCAATAGGCATCCACGTGTCAGCATTTCTGTGGCTGGGGTTATAGTTTTTTTTTTTGAAAGGGGGGGAGGAGGGGTTTGGGGGTTTTGGGGGGTTAATTTAGGTGTTTCATATATTGTGTTAGCTAGCTAATTAATAGAGAGAAGTGTCCTCTCTTATGTCCGTGCTTGGTCGGTGCTACGTACTATACATACGTATAGAGAGGACTAGACACGCTAGCTAGCTAGTAAGCAAACGAAGGAAACAGAAGATCGTCATCAACATATATATGCATACAGAGAGAAGTGATATTGACCACCTCTCCTTCTCCGAGAGATTGGTCGATCAACAAGTTCTCGTATATCTATCCGACACTACCGGGTACATATATACAATAATTATCTCTTACAAATATAATCTCCTATCATACGGACGCATGGTCCACATAGTATTCTCCGTATTCAGCGATCATGTTGTAAATGAAGAATGCCGCCAATTCCTCTTGAATTGCTCGCATACGATCTGGTGGTAGGAGTTCATCCCGCATCCGAAAGATCTAATTTGAAGAAGGGGGTCAATACATATATATATATATGAATAAATGAAACTCAACGCAAATGATGGTAATGAAATAAAATTGTCAATATTATTGCTTACTCACTTCAAATTGTTCGTCAAAGTAGCCCCGCTCACAGGTCGTGTGGCGGATGGACTCGCAAACGTAGTATCCACAGAAATCATTCCCTTGTTCCTGCCACAACCACTTTACAAGAAATAGAGGTCAATCAAACTGATAATCAAGAATGCCAAATGGTATTGATGAAACTAGCGCTTGAATCAATAGGAGATGCGCGGAACATGCTACTATAGTACTTACTATCGGGTGTCTAAATTCCAGCTGCTTCGGCAGTCCCTGAGCTTTTTTGGTGAATTTTCTCCAAACCCTGCCAGACAAAGAAAACAATTACTTGATATCAGAAATGAACAAAGTTGCTGATATGCATGGTGGATAATGATCGATTTAACTTACTTCTCGAGCATTTGAGTCATGTCCGCATACTCCTGGAGATCTTTTCGTTTAGAGTCCAAGACAGTTACTACTCCCTGCTCAAGCTTAATCTCTAGGAGAATATAGTGGAAGCTACCCACGCATGCATTAACTCATCAATTACATTACTATAACCTTGACTAATATATAAGGGTAACCGAATATGCACAAGACAGTAACTCTCACTTGAAGTTGTAAGGAAAGAGTATTATATCTTTGTTTTCATTTATTACCAACGATCGTAGCAAGTTGGCCTCGGTATCTGCGGCACGAAATTTAACCTCAGTTGCATCTATGAGATATGTGTTAATGAACCCAATATCACCGACTTGTCTTTTCTTCAATTCGACGATCTTCAATCTGCATAATATAGTGAGGATAATTATAAATACATGCAATGAAAGAGCTGAGCTATATAGAGAGACTTAATGACAGAAGTAGTACTACTTACAGACAATAGCAGGTGACCGTTGCTTTATCGAGGGCCAATTGATTGAAAAACTGAAAGAACTCCTCAAATGGAATAGGCAACAGTTCAATTCCAACGAGGTCATGCTCCTTTTTAACTCTCACATACAAAGTATCCCTCCCCCCAGACTCTCTGCAGATTTTCAAGTACCAATCATGCAATCTTCACATCATCGTTGATAGAGATCTTTCATCTTTGACGAGAGGCTTCCCGTACTCGTATCTTTGTATCTGCACCTCCAAGAAATCAAAATGTACATCGTCGGACAGGTAATCTCCAAGATTGCTATAACCGGGCACCATCCTCGGATCATTAGCGACGACGCCGCTAGACACCTTGAGCGGGGGGCACGATTGGTCCGCTTGTTCGCCGAGCTGGGCAATTTGTTTCCCAGCTCGTCCTTCTGCTAACCTTTGATCACTTCTAGCACTTCCCGACCGCTCCGCTTCGTGAAATGACTTTTCAATAATGCGGTCATAGTTGTCTTTCGGCGGACACTTCGCTGGTTTCTTCAGGGCAGCCAGAGTGCACTTTGCTTTCACCGGATCTATCTTCTCCTCCGGAGGTGGATGTCTCTGTGCTTTCAACCCTTGAAGCCAGTCCTTCACTTCGGCTTTAGCGATCTTCGCATTTTCCTCGTCGGACCTCTCGTATGGTAACTTCTCTAGAGGCGTGAGAAAAGGACCGAATCTGTATTGCCTCCCGCCTCTGGCTGTACTGCTAGACACCGGCAGACCAGACGGAGCGGCTGTCTTCTTTCCTTGCTTACGCGGCAAGGGAGAAGGACTACGACGCGCCGAAGCAGCCGGAGCGGCGGCGGGTCTCTTCCGCACTTGTAGACGAGGCGGGGAAGGAGGAGGCTGGCTGCTCGGGCGCGCCGGCACAGGCGGAGAAGGAGGCGGAGTGCTGATACGTCTCAAACGTATCTACTTTTCCAAAAAATTTGATATTGTTTTGACCTCATTCTTTCATGATTTGAACTAAACTAACCCGGACTGACGTTGTTTTCAGCAGAGCTGCCTGTATGGTTTTATTGTGTGCAGGAAAACGGATTTTTAGGTATCCCAGAAAATTCCACGAAAATTCCACGAAACATCACAGAAAATCCACGCACCCGAAGGAACCTGGTGCCAGAAGAGGGGCCAGAGGGGGGCCAGGGGGGCTCCAGGCGCCCTGGTGGCGCGGCCCACCCCCTGGCCGCGCCGGGAGGCTGCCTGGGTGGGCCCCACCTCCCCTGGTGCCCTACTTTGACCCGTATTTTAGCTCGTGACGGAAAAATCCCAGATCAGAAGTTCTTTTCCCAGTTTTTGTCGCGGAGCCGCCGCCACCCTCTGTTCTTCTTCGGGAGGGCTAATCTGGAGGCTGATTTGGCCTCCGGAGAGGGGAGATCGTCGCCATCGTCATCATCATCACCACTCCATCCTCCCTCCACGACTTCTCCTTTCATGTGTGAGTAATTCCCTACTGTAGGCAAAGGGGGTGGTAGGGATTGGATGAGTTAGATCATGTAATAGTTTATCAGATCGTTGGGGGCATGTTGCCTATCATCTACTATGGTGTTTATCATCTTTGCTTCAACTTGTTATTCTTAATGCTTGTCACTTAGGGCCCGAGTGCCATGATTTCAGATCTGAACCATATGTGTTTGCATGAATATATTTATGTTCTTGATCCTATCTATGAGTTGTTTGCACCTATTACGATTCGGAACCGGCGATCCCAAAAGTGACAGCTTGGGACACCAAAGGGGATGGTCCGTAGTTTGAGGATTACATGTATCCATTGAGTTTATTGCTTTGTTCCGGCGCTCTTTGACAGGAGCACCTTAATCTCCATAAGTTCCTTTTGGCCCCGTTCGTAGCGGGATGGTAGGACAAAAGATGTTGTGCAAGTTCTTATTGCAAGCACGTACAACTACCTATGGGATACATGCCTAATGTTTGATATTTGCCTAGATGATCATTACTTTTCCGTGTGCCTTGCCCCAAGTTAGATTCATGATATATCTCATCCATGCAGCGCCCAACCATCCATCTCCCGAGCCTACAATGTTTTAAATCCTGCTGGTTACTAGTTGCTACTTTTGCTATTTACTTTTGCTGTTTACTTTTACTATCACCACCATCACTATCATATCACCGTTACCACTTATCTTTTGTTGCAAGTAAGTATATTTCAGGTGCGGTTGAATTGACAACTCAACTGTCAAAGCTTATAAATACTCTTTGGCTCCCCGTGTGTCGAATCAATAAATTGGGTTATTCTAACCCGCGAAGACTATCTCGATCCCTTACGGTTGAGGGTTATCAAGTACCGTTTTCTGGCGCCGTTGCCGGGGAGCATAGCAATATTTACAAGTCTACTTGAAGTATCCTACCTGCTGCACTTCATCGGCTATGGGTAAGAAAGGAGACCCTAAGGTTCCGATCTTACTATCCACGACAAGAAGAGGTACTGTTTTGAGCACTAGTGCTACACTTGATTCACCTTCTGTTATGAGTAAGTTTGCCTCATCGCCACCACATGAAGGTCCTACTGAATCTGCTACTATGTCCGATACTTTTGATGATGCTTCTACTACTCTTGATGATATTAGTTCACTTGGTTATGCTCTTGAAAAACAGATCGCTGCTGCTGCAAAAAAGTCTGGAATTGAAATTCCTGTTACTCGCTACCCTGTTGGTGGAACTTACGATTATCCTGATTTGAGTAAACTCAAGGAGAGACTCCTTGATGATGATTACTATATGCTTGATGAAGATTTATGCAGGGAACTGACAGAGTTTGCCGGCTCTGACCCTGAAGTTATTAAGAAGCTGTTTGAAAAACACTCTTTGAAGAACAAAACCGTTCCTGATCCTGAATTTGCTACATCTCCTATATGCATTGATGATCCTGATTATGATTTCTCTGTTGATCTTTCACTTATACCTATGGTTGAAGCTGACCCCTTTTATGGCAGAGAAAATGATGATGCTATTGCACACCTGACCAAACTCACTGAGTTGGGTGGTTTGTTTACCACGGATGAGAAGATACGAAACTTTTATGTGACCAAGCTTCTTCCTTTCTCTTTGAAGGGAGGTGCTAAAACATGGTATGATTCACTCCCATGTGGTTCCATTAAGAGTCCTCAAGACTTAGCTTACTCTTTTGTTGATAAGTACTTTCCTGCTCATATGCAACATGCCGCTTTACAAAGAATTTATAACTTTAAACAGTTGCAGGATGAGCACCTCCCTAAAGCTTGGGGGAGGTACTGCGGTCTGATTCGGGCTAGACCAGGACATGAAGTCCCTAAGAACGAATTAATCGATATATTTTATGCTGGTCTAACTGATGAATCCAGGTCCTATTTGGACAGTTGTGCTGGTTGTGTTTTCAGGAAAAGAACACCGGACGATGCAGAGGATTTGATGGGCAGGATTGCCAAAAACCATGAAGATTGGTCCGTCCCTGAACCACCTCCACCACCAAAGAAGAGGGGCATGTTTGTTCTAAGCCCCGAAGATATGCGAGAAGCAAAGAAGTCTATTAAGGAGAAGGGTATTAAAACTGAGGACGTGAAGAATCTACCCCCTATTGAGAAGTTGTGTGAGCCTACCACTTACCCTCCTATGGTAGAGGTACACTCTCTTTTAGATTTCAACGCAAGTGATATCCCTCATGGTAAGCCTCCTGATCAATGTTTAGATGAGTTTGATAATTTTATTATGAAACAAAATCATTTTAATGAGAGGATACAAAGTCAATTGCATGATAATTCCCTTACTATCAAAAGTTTGCTTGATGTTCTAGGAAGAACAGTTAATGATGTTCAATGTCTTGTGAAGCATTTTCATATGGTTCAAACTCAGCTTGAACAAATTTCTAATGTGCAAAAAGATTTGCTTGCTAACAATGCCAAACAAGATGATTTGCAGGCCTTCGGGATTAAGACCCGAGGAGGGACTAGCACTCAAGATCCTCTCTATCCAGAGGGGCATCCGAGGAGAATCGAGCAAGATTCTCAAATGCAGGAAGAAGAAATTGTTGGCTCTCCAAAAAAGAAGAAGAAGAAACATAAGGAGGCTGACAATTCCAATGATCCTATTACAGATGAAGAGCCAGCTGTTGATCCCAACAGTGTATGTATCTCTGATGCTGAGACTGAAGACGGTGCTGAACCTGAAGGTAAAGATAATGAGAAGAATGATCCGCCTGAAGTTCGAGAAGAAGAAGCACCCGACAAACGTAAGAGGTACACTAGAGAAGACTTCGTCGCAAGAAGACATGGGAAGGAAAGAGAACCATGGGTACAGAAACCCATGCCCTTTCGAGGTAAGTCTCTCAAATCTAAAGAAGAAGAGCATTACAATAAGTTTTGCGAGTGGATTAAACCTCTTTTTCTTCAAATCCCTTTGACTGATGCTATTAAGTTACCTCCCTATTCAAAATATATGAAAGATATTGTCACTAATAAAAGAAAAGTTCCTAATGAAGCAATATCTACTATGCTTGCTAACTACTCTTTCAGTGGCAAGATTCCTGAGAAGTTTGGTGATCCAGGTATACCCACCATTCCTTGCTCCATAAAGAATAATTATGTCAAAACTGCTTTATGTGATCTTGGAGCAGGAGTGAGTGTTATTCCTCTCTCTCTTTACAAGAGGCTTTGTTTAGAGAAACTTATTCCTACAGATATCTCTCTTCAGATGGCTGACAAGTCAACCGCCGTTCCGATAGGTATTTGTGAGGATGTTCCAGTAGAAGTTGCTAATTGTTTGATCCTTACTGATTTTGTTGTGCTTGACATGCCCGAGGATGGGAGCATGTCCATTATTCTTGGTAGATCTTTTCTTAACACCGCAGGTGCTATTATTGATTGCAATAAAGGGAAGGTTACCTTCAATGTGAATGATAAAGAACACACGGTGTATTTTCCAAAGAAGACCGACAAGAGGCATGGCCTCAACTCTATAGAAAATATCGAGACCGTGAAGATTGGAGAATGGGACTGTCCACTACATGTGCACCACAAATACAAAACTATTATGGTGGGGACAATGTCCATCAAAGTAAAGGTTCAGTGATTACTTCGTAAGAGGTGATACTTTTTGCTCTATATATCGCATGTTTGTTGGTAAGACTTGATCAACCTTACTAGTGAACATGTTTTATATAGATAAAAAGTTGAGCTTGTTATGTTTTCATTTGTTTTAGTTTCTGTTCTCCTTGCTGTACCAAGTGTTTATGTTTTGAAGCTTCACAATACTAATCACTGCTTTAAGTTTTCAGAAAGTCTTGCAGCTTTTCGAACTTCGAAAAAATTTCAACGGTGAAGTTTTCAGAAAAATTCCAGAAAAATAAAAATAAAAATTTCCATGCCGGGAGTGACCCAGAGGTACCTGGGGCCAGCCAGGGGGACCCACCAGTGGCCCAGGCAGCCAGCTGGCGCGGCCTGCCCCCTGGCCGCGCCCACAGGGCGCCTGGGGCCCACAAGGCCCCCCTCCAGGTAAGTCTGCTTCCTCCCTCTCTCTTTCTCTCCAAAAACACGAGTTCTGCACTTGTTCTTGTGTTCTTGCTGCTCTTGGAGGCGATTCTTCGATCTCTCTCTACAGCCTATCATTTGAGCTGAGATTTTGAACAAATACTCCCTGGTATGTGACTCCTCCACCCCTCCAATTAGATTTCTGATTGGTGGCTTCATTTGTGAGTATTTAGTAGTTCTTGGTGCTGTATAGATGAGCTTGCATGCATGTGTAGAAATTTATTTTCCAAGTTTTGATGCAAGTTTATGCCTTAGGTAAGTGAGTTGAGTAGTTTGCCTTAACCCACTTTGTTTTAATCCTTGTTTTTGTAATTTGCCAAAAATTTCAGAAATGAGTTTGTTAGGAAGGGCAAAGGGGTGGCTTGAGAAGAGGAGGCCCACGCACTCCGATCGAGTTACTAGAGCCGCAGCTTCACCCTCGACTGCTAGGGTGAGCTACAATGAAGATCATGTGCCCCTAGAATTGTTGGAAGACACAAGTCCAGCACGTGCTATGACGTTTCCATGTGATGAATTCCTTGAAGCTGCGGGAATCAAGGATGAGTTTTATAATCTTTGTGCTAATGCAGGTCTGACACGGCTCGTCACGTGTCGTGTTACTCAGTATCAAAAACTCACCTCCAGTTTCATTAACAGTTTTAGATATAATCCTGATTCAGGTGCTATTGAGTTTAAAATTTACAATGATCTTATCACCATGCCCTTGGGAAAGTTTTGTGAAATAATAGGTGTGCCAAACGTTGGGAGGACGGCTAGGATGACCTCTCAGCCCTCCGAGCTGAAAACCGTCTTCAACTCTCTCTGCAGCATGGGTACGAGGGATATTCATCGGTCAAAGATCTCCAGCATCTTATTCCCTCACCTCATGTATTTTGCATATTATGTTGCTAGAGGGGTGTTAGCTCGTGACAACACGAGCAACACTTCTGCGCCGGATATTGCTATCCTGGCAGCCGCCCTCTCAGGGAGGTCTGATTATAATCTGGGTGCCTTAATTGCTCGACGCCTTGCTATGAACGGTAACAAGGGAGACTTATATGGTGGCGTTTATGCCACACTTATCTTAGAATATCTTGGAGGCACCCCACACCCTGATGATAAGCCTTTTACTTATTTAAGCTTTGATCTTGCTGCTTTGATTTTACTTATATGGTGGCGTTTCTTACCATGACTTCTGAGCTTGATAATCTTGTTTATATCTTGTGTTTCGGAACTAC
Organism: Secale cereale; assembly: GCA_902687465.1. Taxonomy (NCBI): domain Eukaryota; kingdom Viridiplantae; phylum Streptophyta; class Magnoliopsida; order Poales; family Poaceae; genus Secale; species Secale cereale. Next base: position 21,809,006 of record LR738709.1, read on the forward strand.
CGCGGAACGCGAGATCCGTCTACCTGCACCTCTTTTGTTTGATTTTTCTCGCAGGAACGGATGGTCCTTTGATGTTATCCAGTTCGATGAGTTCATGGCCCAGCATCAGTTTCATAACCCCATGGAGGGGGTTGTGCCCGACGAGGAGGAGCACGGTGAGTTACCACCTTTTCAGGAGAAGACCGGCACCTAGTTTGGTGAAGGGTCTTCCTCCGCTTGGAGTATGGACCCTTCTTCGTGGGAGACTCCGAGGAGTTCGGTGTACGCGCCAGCATCCTTCTACGACCCTTGGACTCACCACTGTTCCACCGGAGCAGGAGGCTCCTGGGGGCAGTAGCTACTACCAACTTAGGCCAAAAGCCTAAGCTTGGGGGAGTACGTGCCCCTCTCAATTTTCCATTGTATTATCCGTTTTATTCGCTTTGATCTTTTCGAGGTTTTTGACCGTTCTTCTTTATTATTTCTTTCTTTGCAAAAACAACAAAAAGATTTTCTCTTTCTTTTGCTTTCGTTCAACCTTAGAAATAATCGAAAAAGATTTCCTTTCTCTCTTTAGTTTGCTTTGTTTTCAGAGTTCAGCTCGAGTCCGTGATGGCATTTAATTATATTTCCTACGTTCGATCGTGCAAGTGACGAGGCAGTAATGACGAAGATCGACTGAAGGGAAGCAACAAGGAAGACCGGTATGAACTCTTCTTGTTTCTACTTTTGTACATATGCCTGTACTTATGATCTAGAGACCAGCTTGTAGCGACATAGTGCTATGTTTACAATGCTCTTCCAGTGGTTCATGCTTTCCATGTGGCTAGTCTCGAATAGCTAGAGTATATAATGTGTTATTGAAATAATTTACATGCATTGCACTGTTCATAGTCTGGTATACTAAGGTGGTATTTCCCTTTGGAGAATTTTTTGGATTGACTTGGCACATGTTTACACATGTTTAAGACTAAAAAGTCTGCTCTGCCTTGATGATCTTTGAGTTTTAGAATAGTTATATCACTTCCATGCCCGATTCAATGTTGCTTTGTCGCTCTGCATGATTATGACCGTTATTGCTCTCTAGTTGGTCGCTTCCCAGTCTTTTGCTAACCTCCACCTGTACTAAGCGGAATGACTGCTTGTGCATCCAAAATCCTTAAAACCAGTTATGCCATATGAGTCCACCATACATTCCTATACATGGTATTTACCTGCCATTCCTAACGAAGACTTTCGTGTACCATCTCGAAATTAATCAAAAGCATTTCTCTTTTGTGCCTCTGTTTTAGCTCATGAGGAAGTAGTAGTTAATTCATGATCTTTTTAAGTTGGACAAGTTTCACCCCGGGATTGCATGTCTAATCTGCAAACCCCTAATACGAGAAGGAACTGGCATAGAGTGCGCCCGGCTCATAAAAGATAATACAACAAACAAACCCTCCTTCACGCTTTGTTCATGAGAAATCAGAAAACTTTGGCAGTGATAAACAAAGGAGATTAAGGGGATGTGATCGTCCCCGTGCGGGAGCCGTTCCTCGAAACTTTTCCAGCTCAAGAAGTAATTGGGTTATCTACTAGCATTCATTGACGAAATATGCACCTCTCAAAAACATTTTTACCTTTGTTTTTAAAAACCAAGAGCTCTGGTACATGTTTAGTTTTTGTTTCCGACCACGGGTTTTCAACCTCGCCATCAAATTCCACGATTCGAGAGTCTCCACCTTCTTTCTTCAAAGCACCAACTAGGAGAGCATAATTGTCATTCTGAGTGTAATGTGCATTGTCCCAAAGTATTACATTGTCTTCTGCATGCTTGTGATATTATTTATTCTGAAATTCTTAGTTCTAGTCTCCTTTAAAACTCTGGAGGAGTTTCTGCATTTATGTTTTGCTTCACTCATGGAGGCTAGCGAGATACCACCCTAATATGCTCAAGCTATGTGCAATGTAATCTTGTCTTGATTTTTCAGTAGTATATTATTTACTTTTAGGTATTTGTGATTGGTCACTTGAAAGAAGGATTGCTCCGTGCATTGTCCTCATAGCATTGTTTCAATACTTGCCAGACTCTTTTCGTAGTACATGCTTATATACATCTAATGAAGCAAAAGAGTTTGTCAAAGTTTTATTTGTCGCGTCCAGTTCGTTGAACTGAATTGCTTGAGGACAAGCAATATGCTTAGCTTGGGGGAGTTGATACGTCTCAAACGTATCTACTTTTCCAAACACTTTTGATATTGTTTTGACCTCATTCTTGCATGATTTGAACTAAACTAACCCGGACTGACGCTGTTTTCAGCAGAGCTGCCTGTATGGTTTTATTGTGTGCAGGAAAACGGATTTTTAGGTATCCCAGAAAATTCACGAAAAATCACAGAAAATCCACGCACCCCAAGGAACCTGGTGCCAGAAGAGGGGCCAGAGGGGGGACAGGGGGGGCTCCAGGCGCCCTGGTGGCGCGGCCCACCCCCTGGCCGCGCCGGGAGGCCGCCTGGGTGGGCCCCACCTCCCCTGGTGCCCTACTTTGACCCGTATTTTAGCTCGTGATGGAAAAATCCCAGATCAGAAGTTCTTTTCCCAGTTTTCATCGCGGAGCCGCCGCCACCCTCTGTTCTTCTTCGGGAGGGCTAATCTGGAGGCTGATTTGGCCTCCGGAGAGGGGAGATCGTCGCCATCGTCATCATCATCACCACTCCATCCTCCCTCCATGACTTCTCCTTTCATGTGTGAGTAATTCCCTGCTGTAGGCAAAGGGGGTGGTAGGGATTGGATGAGTTAGATCATGTAATAGATTATCAGATCGTTGGGGGCATGTTGCCTATCATCTACTATGGTGTTTATCATCTTTGCTTCAACTTGTTATTCTTAATGCTTGTCACTTAGGGCCCGAGTGCCATGATTTCAGATCTAAACCATATGTGTTTGCATGAATATATTTGTGTTCTTCATCCTATCTATGAGTTGTTTGCACCTATTACGGTTCGGAACCGGCGATCCCAAAAGTGACAGCTTGGGACACCAAAGGGGATGGTCCGTAGTTTGAGGATTACATGTATCCATTGAGTTTATTGCTTTGTTCCGGTGCTCTTTGACAGGAGCACCTTAATCTCCATAAGTTCCTTTTGGCCCCGTTCGTAGCGGGATGGTAGGACAAAAGATGTTGTGCAAGTTCTTATTGCAAGCACGTACAACTACCTATGGGATACATGCCTAATATTTGATATTTGCCTAGATGATCATTACTTTTCCGTGTGCCTTGCCCCAAGTTAGATTCATGATATATCTCATCCATGCAGCGCCCAACCATCCATCTCCCGAGCCTACAGTGTTTTAAATCCTGCTGGTTACTAGTTGCTACTTTTGCTATTTACTTTTGCTGTTTACTTTTACTATCACCACCATCACTATCATATCACCGTTACCACTTATCTTTTGTTGCAAGTAAGTATATTTCAGGTGCGGTTGAATTGACAACTCAACTGTCAAAGCTTATAAATACTCTTTGGCTCCCCGTGTGTCGAATCAATAAATTGGGTTATTCTTACCCGCGAAGACTATCTCGATCCCTTATGGTTGAGGGTTATCAAGTGCCGCCACGTGCCAGAGAAGGAGCCGGCCGAGTGCCCTGATCGTCACTCGCCGGAGGAGGAGGCGGTGGAGGAGGCGGAGTGCCCTGACTCGCCAGAAGAGGAGGAGGAGGCAGAGGCATCCAGTTCAAAAGGTTGATGAGGTCCTTCCGCCATAGGCATGGAGTCTTCAGAGAAGAACCCAGCCGAGTCTCCCCTTCACCGGTAGGGTGGTCAAGCTGGAGGTCCTCAAATCCCTCCGTTATTTCATCCACCATCACCCTAGCATATCCTTCTGGAATCGGCCGGCAGTGAAAAGTTGCGCCGGGTTCAGTAGGAAAAACAGAGCCAACAGCCGCCTTGACCTTCATATTAATCCATTGCGTCATAAGGTGGCAATTTTGAGACTCCGTGATAGCATCCACGGGATAGCTGGCAGGAGCTGTCAAGACATGCTCCGGCTGAAGCAGCTCGGTGGAAGCCACGCTGCTTCTCCGCTGAGATGGCGGGGTAGCTTCGGGGGAAGCTTCGGCAGTTCTTTTGCTGCGATTTGCTTCTCGTTCCTCTATCACTTGTACCCTAGCGTGCAGCGCCTGCAGTTCGGTCTGCTGCACTTTCTTCCTCCTCTCGTGACATTTGTAACCGCCTGTGTTCGGAAACCCAGCCCTCGACGGAACGGAGCCTGGCGTGCCTCGTGTCCGTCCAGGGTGCTCAGGATTCCCGAGGGCCATTGTGAGCTCGTCGTTCTCTCAGTCGGGAACGAACGTCCCTTGCTGCGCTGCTTTGATATAGTGCCGAAGCTTCTTCACTGTTATTTCCAATTGCTCGTCCGTCCAAATGCACTTCCCTGATACAGGGTCCAAGGTTCCGCCAGCCCCGAAGAACCAAGTCCAATAACGGTCTCGCCCGTTCATTGTCTCTGGTTCGATCCCTTTATCAAGCAGATCATTCTCAGCCTTGGCCCACTTAGGCCGGGCTCTGAGTTAGCCACCTGACCCCGTGCGATGGTGATGCTTCTTCTTCGCAGCATTTTGCTTGTTTGTCGCCGACATCTTCTTACTCTTTTCCGATGTCTTGTAGGCCACAAATGCGGGCCAGTCATCTCTGATCTTCTCATATATGCCCTTGAATTCTGGTGTCTCTTTTTTGCCGACAAACCTATTCAGGTATTTCTTCCACCTCCTGAATAGTTCTGCCATCTTTGTAAGAGCAAAAGACTTGATTAATTGCTCTTTAACTGGCTTCGCCGGATCATCCTCTGGCGGTAGGGTGAAATTTGACTTCAGCTTAGTCCAAAGATCATCTTTCTGCATATCAGTGACATAAGACACCTCAGGGTCTTCTATAGCCGGCTTTAACCATAGCTGGATGTTGATCGGGATCTTGTCCCTAACCAGAACCCCACACTGAGCAACAAATGCGTTCTATGTCCAGATGGGTTCAATTGGTTGGCCGTTGAGCGCGATTTCTATGATCTCAAACTTTTCATCCGAGCTCAACTTTTTCTTCGGGCCTCGTCTCCTTACCGAAGTTGTGCTCGATCCGGAGGGCTAGAAAAAAGAACAAAGACGAGAGTTAATTAATATGTGTACATACCAAAACAATGAATGCATCAATTAACTAGTCAGCACAGGCTTCACTAATATATATACCTGGCCGGACTCGGTTCGGTCACCGGAGTCGTCATCACGGTCTCCTTCTTGCACCGGTATTGGGTCACCGGAGCCGTCCTCACGGTCTACTTCTTGCACCTGCATTGGGTCACCGGAGCCATCATAATCATAGCCTGCTTCTTCACCCTCTCTTTCCAGCAGATCATCGGTCTCGTTGAGAAACGACAAGACGGCATCACATCCTTTTGCGATTATGTCCAGCAACAACGCTTCTTGTGCTTCGTCTCGAGGGGTGTCCATAGTTTCTACAAATATTTACAACATGGCAATTATTATTCAAACATGACAGATGGATATATTAGTGTCAAACGTAGAACTAGCTAGCTAATCACAGTAAGGAATCATATATATTAATTTGTGGCCTCGACGCTGCTTCTCTAGGGTTTCGGGTGGCCTCGACAACGCTTCAAGGGTTAGGGGTGGCCTCGAGAACGCTTCAAGGAGGGGGTAATATCGACAACGACAAGATACATACACGGGAAAATAATGTTATCGGGGAGGGGGTATATCGACGACGACAGACCCCCCCCCACGTGTTGAAGTTATCGGGAGGGGGTATATCGACCCCCCCTCGTGTTGAAGTTATCGGGAGGGGGTATATCGACCCCCCCTCACGTGTTGAAGTTACCGGGAGTTTATATCGACACGACATACGTACATGGGAAAATAATATATATTATCGGGGAGGGGGTATATCGACCCCCCCCCACGTGTTGAAGTTATCGGGAGAGGGTATATCGACCCACCCCCCACGTGTTGAAGTTATCGGGAGTTTATATCGACACGACATACGTACGTACATGGGAAAATAATATTATCGGGGAGGGGGTATATCCACCCCCCCTCGTGTTGAAGTTATCGGGAAGGGTATATCGACGACAACAGACCCGATAAAACATAAGAAAACGAAGAAGAAATAAAAATAGGAGAAGAAGAAAGGAATAGCTAGAGGAGAAGATCGAAGAAAAAAAAGAGGAGAAGAAGAAAGGAATTAATAGAGGAGAAGAAGAAAAAATAGAATATATTCTATTTTCTCTTCTTCTCCATTATTCCTTTCTTCTTCTTCTCCTCTTCTTTTACTTCTTTTTTCTTCTTCTTATATTTATTTCTCCTCTTCTTCCTCTCCTCTTCTTCTTTCTTTCCTCTTCTTAGATAAATTTTTTCTAAAAATGTTGCCGCTCATATCAAAGTTATCGGGGAGGGGGTATATCAACCCCCGCCCCCTCATGTCGAAGTTATCGGGGACGGGGTATATCAACCCCCGCCCCCTCATGTCGAAGTTATCGGGGAGGGGGGTATATATCGACCCCCACCCCCTCATCATGCATATATATAACATACATATACATTGAAAAAAAATTACATACATGCAACAAGAACATTAATACACATATGAACAAAAAAACATGCTCTAAACATATATATAGCCATATACATACACATACACATTATATATACATATGAAAAAAATTAATCGCCTTATAAAAAAATAGTGGCGCGGCGGCGCGGTGGCTCACAGTGGCTGGCGACGACGACGGCGACAGCGAGGGCGGCGAGGGCGCCGGCGTACGGGGGCGGGCCGCGGGCAGGGGCTCGGGCGCGGGAAAGGGGCCGGCGCGACAACGGCGTGGGCGCTGGCGGCGGCGAAGGCGACGACGCGCGCGGGCAACGGCAACGGCGACGAGGAGCAGGGCGTCGGCGTCGGGGCAGAGGGCGGCGTTGGCGTCGGCGAGGGCGAGGCGAGGGCGACGGCGGGGGCGGCGTCGGCGTCGGGGCAGCCTGGCGTCGTCGGCATCGGGGCGGAATGAGATTGAAATTTCCTAAGTGTGAAGTTATATAGTAATGCCTTTAGTCCCGGTTTGTGCCACAAACCAGGACTAAAGGTGGGCATTAGTCCCGGTTGGTGCCACCAACCGGGACAAAAGGACCTTTTCAGCAGCCCAGAGGGCGGGAAGCGGCGGCCTTTGGTCCCGGTTGGTGCCACCAACCGGGACCAAAGGCCCTGTGCTGGTGCGGGTGCGGTGGGATGTTTAGTCCCACCTCGCTAGTTGAGAGAGCTCGGGTGTGGTTTATAAGCGCTGCTGCGCCCACCCACTCGAGCTCCTCTCAACTGCAGGCTTACGGGCCTAATTTGTACACTTCTATGCCTGTTGGGCCTGCTGGGCCTTCTGCGGGCCTGAATCCTGGCCCATGGTTGGGTTTCTAGTCGTATTCAGGCCGTGCTGGCCCAGTAGGTGGCATTTATTTATTTATTTTTTCATTTCTACTTAGAACTAAATACTTATAGTTTTTTAGTGATTTCTTTTTTCTTTTAGGTCACAAAAATTATAAACTTTCTGTTAGTGCCATTAGGTTTAAATTTTGAATAGTTTAAATTTGAATTTTTTAAATTTTGTGTGAATCACTAGTTTATGAATAACTTTACTATAAAAATTGATTTTTGAGTCATTATTTTTCCTGCTATTTAATATTACTATGTTTTATCATTATACTCAATTTGATAATTTTAGTTAGTCATAACAAATATTATAGGCATTTTTTTTCTTTTTTGCTATTTTTTTTCATTTATACTTAGAACTAAATACTTATAGTTTTTTAGTGATTTCTTTTTTCTTTTAGGTCACAAAAATTATAAACTTTCTGTTAGTGCCATTAGTTTTAAAATTTGAATAGTTTAAATTCGAATTTATTAAAATTTGTGTGAATCACAAGTTTGTGATTAACTTTACTAAAAAAATGAACATAGATGCATCTATAGAGAAAATTCAACCTAAATTCATAATCAATTTCTATGAATTTCAGAGAAATTCACTATGAATTTAGATCAAATTCCCTGTATAGGGGCATCCATTTTCACTTTGAGAGGAGCTCAACAAGGCAGAGAGGGACGGACTTATAAACCGGTGTGGGCGCCCTTCGGTTGGCGAGGTGGGACTAAACTCTGAGCGCAACAGGACCAACCATTTAGTCTCGGTTTGTGGCGCAAACCGGGACTAATGGTCATGGGCCAGGGGCGAGCCCTATTTTTTTACATTTTTTTGTTTTGTTTTCTGCATTATTTATTTTCTTTCGTTTTTTGCTTTATTTTTTAATTCTTTTTGCTTTTAGTTTTTGAAAAATTATAAACTTTCTGTTAGTGCCATTAGTTTTCAAATGTGAAAACACTTTTTTAGTTTTTTTGTTTTCTTTGTTGCTTTATTTATTTTATTTTGTTTCTACTTACAACAAAATACTTATTGTTGCTATTTTTAATTTTTTTTCAGTTTTTTTGTTTTGTTTTCTGTATTATTTATTTTCTTTTGTTTTTTGCTTTATTTTTTAATTCTTTTTGCTTTTAAGTCAGCAAAATTATAAACTTTCTGTTAGTGCCATTAGTTTTCAAAAAATTCTAAACTTTCTGTTAGTGCCATTGGTTTTCAAATTTGAATAGTTAAAATTTGAATTATTTGAAATTTGTGTGAATCACAAGTTTGTGGTTAACTTTACTAAAAAAATGAACATAGATGCACATATAGAGAAAATTCGATCTAAATTCATAGTTTTCAAATGAACTCTGGAAAAGTTGGCATAGCATGTGCATGTACAAAACGGACAATTGTATCATACTCGTCTGTTACAAAGTTGGCATGGTATCATCATAAAAGTTGCGGAAGAAAGTCTTCACTTTTTCTTCGCTTGTGTAATTTGCTTATTGCGCCGTAACCATGGATAATCTTCATCGTTTATCAGGATGCTTGGGTCAGCCTTGACTTTGAAGGGAGAAATTTCATGAAACTTTTCATAATCTTTAGATATGTCTGTCTTGCCCTCCACTGCCAGGATGTCCCTTTTTCCTGAAAGAACTATGTGGCGCTTTGGCTCATTGTATGATGTATTCGCTTCCTTATCTTTTCTTTTTCTCGGTCTGGTAGACATGTCCTTCACATAGATAACATGTGCCACATCATTGGCTAGGACGAACGGTTCGTCAGTGTACCCAAGATTTTTCAGATCCACTGTTGTCATTCCGTACTGTGGGTCTACCTGTACCCCGCCTCCTGACAGATTGACCCATTTGCACTTAAACAAAGGGACCTGAAAATCATGTTCGTAGTAAAGTTCCCATATGTCCATTATGTAACCATAATATGTGTCCTTTCCCCTCTCGGTTGTTGCATCAAAGCGGACACCACTGTTTTGGTTGGTACTCTTTTGATCTTGGTCAATCGTGTAAAATGTATTCACATTTATCTTGTATCCTTTGTAAATCAATACAGTCAAAGATGGTCCCCTGGACAATAAGTACAGCTCATCACAAACAGTGTTGTCAAATCTGAGACGTGTTTCCAACCAACTACTGAATGTCCTGATGTGTTCACATGTAATCTAGTCGTCGCACTGCTTCGGGTGTTTGGAGCGCAGACTGTTCTTGTGTTCATCGACATACGGGGTCACCAAGGTAGAGTTTTGTAGAACTGTGTAGTGTGCTTGAGACCAAGAATATCCATCCCTGCATATTATTGAGTCCCTTCCAAGCGTGCCTTTTCCAGCCAGTCTCCCCTCATACCGCGATTTAGGGAGACCTATCTTATTAAGGCCAGGAATGAAGCCAACACAAAACCCGATGACATCCTCTGTTTGATGGCCCATGGAGATGCTTCCTTCTGGCCTAGCGCGGTTATGGACATATTTCTTTAGGACTCCCATGAACCTCTCAAAAGGGAACATATTGTGTAGAAATACGGGCCCCAGAATGACAATCTCGTCGACTAGATGAACTAGGACGTGCATCATGATATTGAAGAAGGATGGTGGGAACACCAGCTGGAAACTGACAAGACATTGTGAAGGAAATATGCCCTAGAGGCAATAATAAAGTTGTTATTTATATTTCCTAATATCATGATAAATGTTTATTATGCATGCTAGAATTATATTAACCGGAAACATATTACATGTGTGAATACATAGACAAAACAGAGTGTCCCTAGTATGCCTCTACTAGACTAGCTCATTGATCAAAGATGGTTATGTTTCCTAACCATAGACATGAGTTGTCATTTGATCAATGGTATCAAATCATTAGGAGAATGATGTGATGGACAAGACCCATCCGTTAGCTTAGCACTATGATCGTTTAGTTTTACTGCTATTGCTTTCTTCATGACTTATACATGTTCCTATGACTATGAGATTATGCAACGCCCGAATACCGTACGAATACCTTGTGTGCTATCAAACGTCACAACGTAATTGGGTGATCATAAAGATGCTCTACAGGTGTCTCCGAAAGTGTTCGTGGTGTTGGCATAGACCAAGACTAGGATTTGTCACTCCGAGTGTCGGAGAGGTATCTCTGGGCCCTCTCGGTAATGCACATCATAATAAGCCTTGCAAGCAAAAGACTAATGAGTTAGTCACGAGATGATTCATTATGGAACGAGTAAAGAGACTTGCCGGTAACGAGATTGAACTAGGTATAGAGATACCGACGATCGAATCTCGGGCAAGTAACATACCAATGACAAAACGAACAATGTATGTTGTTATGCGGTTTGACCGATAAAGATCTTCGTAGAATATGTAGGAGCCAATATGAGCATCCAGGTTCCGCTATTGGTTATTGACCGGAGATGAGTCTCGGTCATGTCTACATAGTTCTCGAACCCGTAGGGTCCGCACGCTTAACGTTTGATGACGATCGGTATTATGAGTTTATGAGTTTTGATGTACCAAAGGAGTTCGGAGTCCCGGATGAGACCGGGGACATGACGAGGAGTCTCGAAATGGCCGAGACATAAAGATCGATATATTGGACGACTATATTCGGACATCGGAAAGGTTCCGAGTGATTCGGGTATTTTTCGGAGTATATGGGCCTTATTGGGCCATACAGGAATAGAGGAGAAAGGCCAAAAGGAAGGAGGCGCGCGCCCCCCCTCTGGTCCGAATTGGACAAGGGGTGCAGCCCCCTTTTCCTTCTCCCTCTCCACCTCTTTCCTTCTCTCCTACTCCGGAAAGGAAAGGGGAATCCTACTAGGACTTGGGAGTCCTAGTAGGACTCCCCACACTTGGCGCGCCCCCTCTAGGGCCAGCCTCTCCCTTGATCCTTTATATACGGGGGCAGGGGGGCACCCTAGGACACACAAGTTGAATTGTTTTAGCCGTGTGCGGTGCCCCTCTCCACAGAAACACACCTCGGTCATACCGTTGCAGTGCTTAGGCGAAGCCCTGCGCCGGTAGATACATCATATCTGTCACCACGCCGTCGTGCTGGCGAAACTCTCCCGTGAAGCTCAACTGGATCAAGAGCTCGTGGGACGTCATCAAGCTGAACGTGTGCTGAACGCGGAGGTGCCGTACGTTCGGTGCCTGATCGGTTGGATCGCGAAGAAGTTCGACTACATCAACCGCGTCACTAGATGCTTCCGCTCCCGGTCTACGAGGGTACGTAGACACACTCTCCCCCTCGTTGCTATGCATCTAGTAGATAGATCTTGCGTGATCGTAGGAAAATTTTGAAAATACTACGTTCCCCAATAGTGGCATCATGAGCCAGGTCTATGCGTAGATGATATGCACGAGTAGAACACAATGAGTTGTGGGCGATACTAGTCATACTGCTTACCAGCATGACATACTTTGCTTCGGCGGTATTGTGAGATGAAGCGGCTGATACGTCCAAAACGTATCTATAATTTCTGCTTGCTCCATGCCTCTTTTGGGTGATATTGCTATGATATTTATACACTTCCATACACTTTTGATCATATTTGGACTAACCTATTAACTCAGTGCACCCCAGTGCCAGTTTCTATTTTCTGCTGTTTTTGTATTTCAGGTTTTCCCATTACGAAAACTGCCAAAAAAATCCCGGAAAAATTATATAAAAAATCAGCGTTCCAGAAGCTTCCCGGCACCCGAAGTAGAGCCGGAGGGGGGCCACCAGGGCTCCAGGCGCCCTGGTGGCGCGGCCCCCCTCCTGGCCGCGCCGAGGGGGCGCCTGGGCCCCCCAGGCCTCCGCTGATGCCCTCCTTTGGCATATATTTATATTGTGTCCCGAAACCCTCGAGACGGGAACCCTTTTTCGTGATCTCATCTCTGTTCCGCCGCCGCCGCGCTTCCAAGATCGGGAGCACCAGGAGAACTCTTCCCGGCACCCTGCCGGAGGGGAGGATCACCACCGGGAGCCTCTCCACCACCATGGACGCCTCCCGGATGAGTTGTGAGTAGTCTCCCTTGGACCATGGGTCCATGACCAGTAGCTATGTGATGTTCTCCTCCCCTTCTTGTGCTTCACTAATTAGACCTCGTGAGCTGCCCTACATGATCGAGGCACATATGTAATCCTTATGCTGTTGCTATGATGAGTTTGCTGGGATCCGATGGATTGTGAGATTATGTTCAGATTGTGTTTGAGTAATATATTTGATCTACCTCTTTTATATTTATGTTCGTAAGTAATTCTTGCATGTTCTCCGTTGTTATTTATTGCTTTCGTCAAGTAGTAGGTAGTGACTCCAAGAGGGATCGTTATGCTTGGTTGTGGGTTCATGCCCCTCGATGACTAGCTTGAGTGACAGAAACATGAGTCTAGGGGATGTGTTGTTGCCACAACGGGGAAAACAACGGTGCTTGTGCCCGCGGGTGCAAGGATTGTTTACTTTACGCAAAGCTCTTTTAATGCAGTTGTCTGTTGCTTTGAGTTTACACTATGGGTGGGACTCGCAACTTAATACCAGCGAGATGTTCTGGATAGATATCTCAAGGTGGATGATTAGTAGTAGATGCAGATGGATTTCGGTCTACTTGCCTTGGCGTACCGCCCATGCTTTGAACCTCTACCTTTCTTGTAACATAGTTAGCATTGGTTTGCGCACATAATTCTGTCAATTGCCCAGCTGTAATTCGTTTACCTCACATAGCTGTTTTATCGTCTTTTGGGAGAGAGACATCACTAGTGAACATCATGGGACCCCGGTCCATATTACCATCACTGATCACATCCGCTATTTACTTTCCGCTTTTACTTACTATTTGCAGAAAAACCTATCACTATTATCACTTGCGTTTGATCCTTTGTAAACGACAAGGCCGGAGGGATTGACAACCTCTCTGTACTCGTTGGGAGCAAAGTTATTTGTATCTGTGTGCAGGTCCAAGTTGATTGCTAATATCTGGCGCCGTTAGCAGTTGACACCTTCTTGTTGAAACTGGGAGTCTCAGGGGAAATCGATCCTTGGTATCTTTGCCAAGGGAAAACTTCCGCTACACTGCATCTCAAACCTTCCACTTGGGGTAACCAACGAGGGGCGAGAAGCCATCAAGCAAAGTTTTCTGGCACCTTTGCAGGGGACTCCACTCTTCAAGATAGGGGAGTTGCACGCTATCTTTTACCTTTGCTTTTTAGTCTTGTTAGTTTACCTTTCAGTTTTTGCTTTAGTATCTTTTATCGAAAATCACAAAAATAGTTATCTTGCTTGCTTGCTACTATGGGTTCCACCGAGAACACCAAGTTGTGTGACTTCACTAGTCACAACAACGATGACTTTATTTGCACGCCTATCACTACACCTGCCACTTCAGCACCTTCTTATGAAATTAAACCTGCTTTACTGAACCTAGTTCTGAAAGATCAATTCTCCGGTGCTGGAGATGATGCTGCTTTACACTTAAACAATTTTGTTGAACTTTGTGATATGCAAAAGTACCAAGAAATAGATGGTAATATTGTTAAGCTTAAGCTTTTTCCTTTCTCCTTGAGAGGAGGAGCTAAAATTTGGTTTCAATCTTTGCCTAGAAATAGCATAGATTCATGGGACAAGTGCAAAGATGCTTTTATTGGAAAATACTATCCACCTGCTAAAATTATCCAACTAAGAAGTAACATAATGAAGTTTAAACAATTGGATAATGAACACGTTGCCCAAGCTTGGGAACGTATGAAATCTCTTGTCAAGAACTGCCCTACTCATGGTTTGACTACTTGGATGGTTATCCAAACTTTTTATGCATGCTTGAACTTTACCTCGCGGAACTTGTTAGATTCGGCCGCGGGAGGAACCTTTATGTCAACTACACTTGGTGCTGCCACAAAGCTTCTCGATGAGATGATGACCAATTATTCCCAATGGCACACCGAACGCGCTCCAACAGGTAGGAAGGTAAACTCTGTCGAGGAGATTTCCTCCCTAAATGAAAAAGTTGACTTGATCATGTCTCTACTTTCGAAGCAATCTTCTGTTGATCCTCGTGATGTTCCTTTAAATTCTTTGATTGCTCAAGAACAAGTAGATGTGAACTTTATCTCTAGAAACAATTTTAATAACAATGCTTATAGGAGTAATTTTGGTAGCAATCCTAGACCGTTCCCCTCTAATTCTTATGGGAACAACAATGCTTATCCTAGCACCAAGAACTCCACTACTGAACTAGAGATTATGCTTAAAGATTTCATCACTACCCAAAAAGCCTTTAATAAAAGTGTAGAAGAAAAACTAAACAAACTAGATGATCTCTCTTCGAAGGTAGACAATTTAGCCAATGAGGTAGAATTGCTTAAAATTAGAACTTCTCCTCTTGAGGAGAGGAAGGTCACTCCTATGAATGCTATTCAAGTGCAAATTAATGAAAACATTAGGATGTTGGCTAAACTTAAAGAGAGATGGGCTAGAGAAAGGGAGGAAGAAGATAGAATTAAGAACCTTCCTACCCACCACACTGTTGCTACTATCCAAGTTGTTGAGGATATCCAAACTCTTAGCACCCAATGCACTCCTGGTCCCATTGGACCTATTAATGGTGATGCTATGACTATAGAAACTACCAAACAAGTGAACCTAAAGGACACCACTACCACTTTACTTGATAGTAGTGACCTTGATTTTGATAATTGCACTCTTACCGAAGTTATTGATTTCCTTCACAAGATGTCTAGAGATCCCCGCACTAGCACGCTTAACCTTGCCTTCACAGAGCATATCACTAATGCTCTCATCAAAGCTAGGGAGGAGAAACTTAGAGTAGAAGCCTCCATACCTAGAAAGCTAGAAGATGGTTGGGATCCTATGATTAAAATTAAGTTGAATAACTTCTCTTGCTATGCTTTATGTGATGTTGGAGCTAGTACCTCCGTTATGCCCAAAAGAATATATGATATGCTTAAACTGAAACCTTTCGATTCTTCCATAAAGAAACCTTTGGGGAGGATCGACGATGTTCTTATCGTTGTCAATGACAATTACTTTCCCGTTGATTTTACTATTATGGACATTGAATGTGAACCTTCTTGTCCAATTATTTTGGGACGTCCGTTTCTACGCACCGTTGGTGCTATCATTGACATGAAAGAGGGGAATATAAAATTCCAATTTCATCTCAAGAAAGGGATGGAACACTTCCCTCGAAAGAAGATTAAGTTACCTTTTGAGTCCGTTATACGGGCTATCTATTCTTTTACTCTTGATAAAACTTGATCTCTTTGCATTATGCCTAGCTTAAAGGCATAAAAGAAAGCGCTTTTGGGAGGCAGCCCACATGAATAAATTTTATTTTGCTTTTGTTGTGTCTTGATGTTGTTACTACAGTAGCATCGTCATTGTATCTTTGCTTTTCAATTTTGTGCCAAGTGTAGACTTTGATTGCAAGAAAGTTCAAAAGTTGTGACGTGTTGTCCAGGAAACAGATTCTGTCCTTGGATAGAAAAATTCGTATAAAATCACCAGATCATCTTTTTGGTCTGAATTATTTCGACAGCGTGCTCTATACAATTGTCTTTCGTGCGTCTGTTCTGAGTTTTTTTATTAGAGTTGCAGAAGTGCCCCGAAAAAATCATTTACTACCTGCTGTTCTGTTTTTCACAGATTCTGTCCTGTTTTGCCTTTCCTTCATTTTGCAAACCTTGAGCTTGCTTTTTCTTTGCAAAAACCTTTTGGCAATCTTGAGAAACAGTAGACCTTCAAGAATATCCTTATTTCCAGCAAGGAACAATTATTTTATTATGGGTACTAACCTCGCTAATCAGATTATGATGAGTTATGTATGAAGGGAGTTTTCAAGTGTGCGAGGGAAGATGATAAAAAGATTCAGGAGTGTCAAATGCTCAAGCTTGGGGATGCCCCCATGCACCCCCAAGAAATATTCAAGGAGACTCAAGCGTCTAAGCTTGGGGATGCCCCCGTGCATCTCCTTCTTCGTCAACATTATCAGTTTGTCTTTCGTTCCACTATATTTTTATCACTACATGTGTTATGTGCTATGCTTGGAGCGTCTTGCTTTTAATTTTCCTTTTTAGTTTTCTTTAGCTTTTCATAACGAGTCGGAACTCAGCTTTCTTTGTGTGGGAGAGAAACACGCTCCACTTCCACCTAGAACATAACATAGAATTTTCATGTCTATCTTTGCTGTGTGTGTTCTTTGTCTTTTAATAGCTACTATCATGCTTAGCTCTTAGTTTTCATGCTTATCTTTTTAAAGAGCTTTTGTTTTGTTGGTTTCTTGAACTCTCTTTAGTTATCATGCTTATCTTATTAAGAGAGTTTGCTTCTGTTGCATTGGTTGATATGTCTATGATAAAAATGCTATGTTCATAATGGTGCTTAGTAGTTCATGTTTTCTTATGGTTAGTCTCAAATAGCTGGGGGGTTCCCAATGTGTTATTGGAGTACCAACATGATTTGTTTGCCTATGATATGGTATGGTTTAGTAATATCTTCCTTCAATAATTTATTTTGATTGACTTGGCGTATGCTCACGCATATTTAAGACTGTAAAGAAAGTCTGTCAAGCCTTGATGATCTTTTATTTCTGAGTAGCGATATAACTCCCATGCCTGATTCAATGTTGCTTTGTCGCTCTGCATGATTATGACCGTCATTGCTCTCTTAGTTGGTCGCTCCCAGTCTTTTGCTAACATTCGCCTGTACTAAGGGGACTTACTGCTCGTGCATCCAAATTCTTTTAAACCAGTTATGCCATATGAGTCCACTATACCTTCCTACATGGTATTTACCTGCCATTCCTAACGAAGACTTTCATGTACCATCTCGAAATTATTCAAAAAAAAATGCATTCCTATTTTGTGCCTCTGTTTTAAGTTCATGGGGAAGTAGTAGTTAATTCATGATCTTTTTAAGTTGGACAAGCTTTACCCCGGGATTGCATGTCTAATGTGCAAACCCATAACACGAGAAGGAACTGGCATTGAGTGCGCCCGGCTCAAAATTAATATAACAAACAAACCCTCCTTCACGCTTTGTTCATGAGAAATCAGAAAACTTTGGCAGTGATAAACAAAGGAGATTAAGAGGATGTGATCGTCCTCATTCGGGAGCCGTTCCTCGAAACTTGTCCATCTCAAGAAGTGATTGAGGTATCTGCTAGCATTCGTTGACGGAACATGCATAATCAAAAAAATATATTATTACCTCTGTTTTTAAAACCAAGAGCTCTGGTACATGTTTTGTCTTTGTTTTCGACTACGGGTTTTCAACCTTGCCAACAAAAGCCACGGTTCGAGAGTCTCCACCTTCTTTTAAAGCACCAACTACTGAGAGCATGATTGTCATTCTGAGTGTAATGTGCATTGTCCCAAAGTAGCATTGTCTTTTCCATGATTGTGATATCGTTTATTCTGAAATCATTGTATCTAGTCATCACTTAAACCTTGAAGGTGCCCCTGCATTTATGTTTTGCTTCACTAAAGGGGCAAGCGAGATATCACTTTGTCATATTTGCACACCATGTGATGCTGCCGTCGACAAAAACTCGATGACGCGAATGCTTTCCCAATCTTTCACGGTACGATGTCACCAGGAACGATGTGGCGCTAGCGATCTTGTAGATGCAATCACCACAGAAACAACACGCACACCCTAGAGAGGAAGTACGTGGACGATCCTCCACGGATCAGCAACAAACTAGAGACGGCGTCTCTAATCCCTCGCCAAAAACACAAAGCAATAACTTAAGCTCCTCAACAGAAGTATACGAATTTAACTCGCTACGGGGAGATACCCCATCTTGCCAGCCTTTGCTCGACAACCAAAAACAAAACCCCCCCTTAACGATCTGATGTACTAGCTATAAATACTAGTCCAACCGGCCGGACAGATCGGAACCGACTCCTAACCGAACCAACTCTTGTTTAATTATTACAACCGGCTAATAGATAGGGCAATTAGGCACGCAGGCCAATTAACCTTTCCTAAGAAAAACGTGTACATGCTGGAGTCCTTTGTTTGGACGTACACGTTTACCTGCATGTAGGTTTCTCTCGGTAGAAATTAGCATACAGGCTTTTGGACCCAGCTAACGTACGGACAGAGGCCAGGTAACTCTTTCTGCAGTTTACGTGTCGATGACCATATGGACGACTTGAACAAAAATCATTCTTGAACTGGGTCAGGCACTGCGCCCTTCGTGCTGTCCAACCTTCATGCCCTCTTCTCTCTGCGACCATGTCATGGAACACAGACATTTTATTGCTTCTTTTGTGAATATTATTTTCTTGTTGTTGTGCCCATGTTGTACAGTCTGATGGTCTCGCCATTTTAACTTGTTGACGCCGTGCAGGCACAATATACTTCTCCTGTCTTCCTGGCTTATTAACAAGATCAGTACTGACAACACACGGGGTTACATCATCCTCCCTACCTTGAAAGGAAACCGTCCTCGGTTTCGTCCTATGCTTTGCAGATTTTTTTCTGAAGACCTCGACAGTGCACTTTATATTATTTGCATCCTTAGGAAGAATAGTGCAAAACTCACCTTTATGCATAAAAGTGTACTTGTTTGTTCGCCCATGATGAAGAGCATTAACATCATGCTGCCATGGACGGCCCAAAATAAGGTGACAAACATGTAGCGGCATAACATCGCATTCCACCTTATCAACATAGCCATCAACAGAAAAAGGAACTTTCACCCTGTGAGTTACCTTCACTTTGCCCACATCATTGATCCACTTCATATAGTATGGTTTTGGATGCTCCCAAGTTGGCAAAGAAAGAGACTCCACCACATCCTTGCTAACCATGTTGCTAGCAGTGCCGCCATCAATTATCAGTTTGCACACTTCTCCCTTGATGGTACATGCAGTCTGAAAAATACTCCGCCGCTGTCCTTGTTCAACAATGGTCTTGTCATCTCGCTGGACCTTATGTGCTAGCAAACTCTCCATATCAGGGTCATCTTGAGGATAACATAGTATGGTATCACCATGACCTCTTTCGATTCCATCCTCTAAGTTAGGCGTCTCATCTTCAGATTCTGAAATATATTCCGCATCAACAAGTAGAACCCTTCGTTGATTGGAACATTCATGCTTCATGTGTCCACGTCCTCCACACTTGTGGCAAATAATATTACGATGATGCGATGACGTCGCACTAGATGAAACCTGAGAAACCTCCTTTGACGCAGCCGCCACTTTGTTCTGTTCAATGCTTCCGGACTTATAAGAAGGGGTCGGTTTAACACTAAACCCACCATCAATAGGAGAAGAACCACGTCGCCCACTGTTGTAAGTTGGACGAGTCTCTGAAGCTTGCTTCTCCAATACCCAACGTTCAGCACGCTCCGCTTGATGAAGCAACTCATGAATATCATTATATTGCATTAAATCAACACGGTCGCGAATCTTTTCTTCTAACCCCTCGAAGAAACGTACCATGGTCGCCTCCGCAGACTGACGCACAGTTGTACGGATCATCAAAACTTGCATCTCCTTGTAGTACTCATCAACTGATTTCATACCTTGCACTAGACGACGCAGTCTACTATGAAGCTGGCGAGTGTAGTAAGCAGGCACAAAACGTTCCCTCATGATTCGCTTCATGTCAGCCCATGTCGCTGGTCGATCATGAGTACGGTTCTTATTATCCCACCATACAAGAGCATACTCTGTAAATTCCATTGATGCAACACGAACCTTCTTCTCTTCGGAGTAGTTGTGACCATCAAAAATCTGATTTATGCGCATCTCCCACTCCAAATATTTCTCCGGGTCAGCACAACGTCCTGAGAATTCAGGTACAGTTATCTTGATTCGACCCAAACCATCATCCTCGTGGCACCATTGCCGCCATAGTCACGGCGTTGCCCAGCATGGCGGTGAGCCCCAACATCATGTCGTGGTCGGTGAGGTAAGCCTCCACGGGCATCAGAATCCTCAGAAAAATCACGATCATCGTCGTTGTCGCGGTCACGACGTCGTCGTGGTGAGCGGGACTGTCGGGGTGGCACATCTCTCGCCTGAAGGCGCTGAACTGCTGCGGTGAGCTGATTAAGACTCTCAGTCACCACTTGTAGACTATCAGTGCGCTGTCGGTCGCTGGCAGTCAAACGCTCGTTCAACCTGTCCTCGACGCCTACAATATTTGCAGACAATTCCTCAACCCTTGTCCCAAGCTTCTTGTTGGCTCCCTTGATCGCCATCAGATGGATACGCAAATCATCACTTATCTCCAGACCCTCCGGGAGCTCATCGACCTCCTCATGATAAGATTGGTCATGCTGCGAGTTCACCATCTTTCAAACAGTTGAATCAAATAGCAAGAAAAAAATTGTACCGGGATCAACCTTGCTCTGAATACCACTTGATGCAGCCGTCGACAAAAACTCGATGACGCGAATGCTTTCCCAATCTTTCACGGTACGATGTCACCAGGAACGATGTGGCGCTAGCGATCTTGTAGATGCAATCACCACAGAAACAACACGCACACCCTAGAGAGGAAGTACGTGGACGATCCTCCACGGGTCAGCAACAAACTAGAGACGGCGTCTCTAATCCCTCGCCAAAAACACAACGCAATAACTTAAGCTCCTCAACAGAAGTATACGAATTTAACTCGCTACGGGGAGATACCCCATCTTGCCAGCCTTTGCTCGACAACCAAAAACAAAACCCCCCCTTAACGATCTGATGTACTAGCTATAAATACTAGTCCAACCGGCCGGACAGATCGGAACCGACTCCTAACCGAACCAACTCTTGTTTAATTATTACAACCAGCTAATAGATAGGGCAATTAGGCACGCAGGCCAATTAACCTTTCCTAAGAAAAACGTGTACATGCTGGAGTCCTTTGTTTGGACGTACACGTTTACCTGCATGTAGGTTTCTCTCGGTAGAAATTAGCATACAGGCTTTTGGACCCAGCTAACGTACGGACAGAGGCCAGGTAACTCTTTCTGCAGTTTACGTGTCGATGACCATATGGACGACTTGAACAAAAATCATTCTTGAACTGGGTCAGGCACTGCGCCCTTCGTGCTGTCCAACCTTCATGACCTCTTCTCTCTGCGACCATGTCATGGAACACAGACATTTTATTGCTTCTTTTGTGAATATTATTTTCTTGTTGTTGTGCCCATGTTGTACAGTATGATGGTCTCGCCATTTTAACTTGTTGACGCCGTGCAGGCACAATATACTTCTCCTGTCTTCTTGGCTTATTAACAAGATCAGTACTGACAACACACGGGGTCACATCACCATGCGCATTACAAATCTATTTGATGTTTCAGTATCATGTTGTAAAACTTTCAGTTCTTTGTGATTTTCTCATGAGGCAACTTAATTATTATAGATTCATTGTCTCAGTAAGCTTTTGTCATATGACTATGAAAAGTCCTTATATGGTTAATAGCATGTCACCACAGAAATTATTCTTGTTATCATTTACCTACTCGAGGACGAGCAGGAATTAAGCTTGGGGATGTTGATACGTTCAAAACGTATCTATAATTTCTGCTTGCTCCATGCCTCTTTTGGGTGATATTGCTATGATATTTATACACTTCCATACACTTTTGATCATATTTGGAATAACCTATTAACTCAGTGCACCCCAGTGCCAGTTTCTGTTTTCTGCTGTTTTTGTATTTCAGGTTTTCCCATTACGAAAACTGCCAGAAAAATCCCGGAAAAAATATAAAAAAAATCAGCGTTCCAGAAGCTTCCCGGCACCTGAAGTAGAGCCGGAGGGGGGCCACCAGGGCTCCAGGTGCCCTGGTGGCGCGGCCCCCCTCCTGGCCGCGCCGAGGGGGCGCCTGGGCCCCCCAGGCCTCCGCTGATGCCCCCCTTTGGCATATATTTATATCGTGTCCCGAAACCCTCGAGACGGGAACCCTTTTTCGCGATCTCATCTCTGTTCCGCCGCCGCCGCGCTTCCAAGATCGGGAGCACTAGGAGAACTCTTCCCGGCACCCTGCCGGAGGGGAGGATCACCACCGGGAGCCTCTCCACCACCATGGACGCCTCCCGGATGAGTTGTGAGTAGTCTCCCTTGGACCATGGGTCCATGACCAGTAGCTATGTGATGTTCTCCTTCCCTTCTTGTGCTTCACTAATTAGACCTCGTGAGCTGCCCTACATGATCGAGGCACATATGTAATCCTTATGCTATTGCTATGATGAGTTTGCTGGGATCCGATGGATTGTGAGATTATGTTCAGATTGTGTTTGAGTAATATATTTGATCTACCTCTTTTATATTTATGTTCGCAAGTAATTCTTGCATGTTCTCCGTTGTTATTTATTGCTTTGGCCAAGTAGTAGGTAGTGACTCCAAGAGGGAACGTTATGCTTGATTGTGGGTTCATGCCCATCGATGACTAGCTTGAGTGACAGAAACATGAGTCTAGGGGATGTGCTGTTGCCACAAGGGGGAAAACAACGGTGCTTGTGCCCGCGGGTGCAAGGATTGTTTACTTTATGCAAAGCTCTTTTAATGCAGTTGTCTGTTGCTTTGAGTTTACACTATGGGTGGGACTCGCAACTTAATACCAGCGAGATGTTCTGGATAGATACCTCAAGTTGGATGATTAGTAGTAGATGCAGATGGATTTCGGTCTACTTGCCTTGCCGTACCGCCCATGCTTTGAACCTCTACCTTTCTTGTAACATAGTTAGCATTGGTTTGCGCACATAATTCTGTCAATTGCCCAGCTGTAATTCGTTTACCTCACATAGCTGTTTTATCGTCTTTTGGGAGAGAGACTTCACTAGTGAACATCATGGGACCCCGGTCCATATTACCATCACTGATCACATCCACTATTTACTTTCCGCTTTTACTTACTATTTGCAGCAAAACCTATCACTATTATCACTTGCGTTTGATCCTTTGTAAACGACAAGGCCGGAGGGATTGACAACCTCTCTGTACTCGTTGGGAGCAAAGTTATTTGTATCTGTGTGCAGGTCCACGTTGATTGCTAATATCTGGCGCCGTTAGCAGTTGACACCTTCTTGTTGAAACTGGGAGTCTCAGGGGAAATCGATCCTTGGTATCTTTGCCAAGGGAAAACTTCCGCTACACTGCATCTCAAACCTTCCACTTGGGGTAACCAACGAGGGGCGAGAAGCCATCAGCGGCCCGGACCGACATTACGCGTACGCTTACGCGAGACTGGTTTCACCGTTATGAGCACTCGTTGCTTAAAGGTGACTGGCGGGTGTCTGTCTCTCTCACTTTAGCTTAATCAAGTGTGGCTACGCCCGGTCCTTGTGAAGGTTAAAACATCACATACTTGACGAAACATCGTTGTGGTTTTTGTATGCGTAGGTAAGAACGGTTCTTGCTAAGCCCGTAGTAGCCACGTAAAACTTGCAACAACAAAGTATAGGACGTCTAACTTGTTTTTGCAGGGCATGTTGTGATGTGATATGGTCAAGACATGATGAGATATACGGTTTTGTATGAGATGATCTTGTTTTGTAAAGTTATCGGCAACTGGCAGGAGCCATATGGTTGTCGCTTTATTGTATGAAATGCAATCACCATGTAATTGCTTTACTTTATCACTAAGCGGTAGCGATAGTCATAGAAGCAATAGTTGGCGAGACGACAACGATGCTACGATGGAGATCAAGGTGTCGCGCCGGTGACGAAGGTGATCATGACGGTGCTTTGGAGATGGAGATCAAAAGCACAAGATGATGATGGCCATATCATGTCACATATTTTGATTGCATGTGATGTTTATCTTATTATGCTTCTTATTTTGCTTAGAACGACGGTAGCATTATAAGATGATCCCTTACAAAATTTCAAGGTACAAGTGTTCTCCCTGAGTATGCACCATTGCGAAAGTTCTTCGTACCGAGACACCACGTGATGATCGGGTGTGATAAGCTCTACATTCAAATACAACGGGTGTAAGCCAGTTTTGCACACGCAGAATACTCGGGTTAAACTTGACGAGCCTAGCATATGCAGATATGGCCTCGGAACACTGGAGACCGAAAGGTCGAGCGTGAATCATATAGTAGATATGATCAACATAAGATGTTCACCATTGAAACTACTCCATCTCACGTGATGATCGGACCTGGTTTAGTTGATTTG
Source organism: Secale cereale (assembly GCA_902687465.1). Classification (NCBI taxonomy): domain Eukaryota; kingdom Viridiplantae; phylum Streptophyta; class Magnoliopsida; order Poales; family Poaceae; genus Secale; species Secale cereale. The sequence continues at coordinate 21,833,561 of LR738709.1, forward strand.
GACCACGTGATCATTTAGATGACTAGAGGGATGTCTATCTAAGTGGGAGTTCTTAAGTAATATGATTAAATTGAACTTTAATTTATCATGAACTTAGTCCTGGTAGTATTAGCATATCTATGTTGTAGATCAATAGCTCGCGATGTTGCTCCATGTTTATTTTTTATATGTTCCTAGAGAAAACTAAGTTGAAAGATGTTAGTAGCAATGATGCGGAATTGTTCCGTGATCTGAGGATTATCCTCATTGCTGCACAGAAGAATTATGTCCTTGATGCACCGCTAGGTGACAGACCTATTGCAGGAGCAGATGCAGATGTTATGAACGTTTTGACAACAGCTCGGTATGATGACTACTTGATAGTTTAAGTGCACCATGCTTTACGGCTTAGAACCGGGACTTCAAAAATGTTTTGAACGCCACAGAACATATAAGATGTCCCAAGAGTTAAAATTAGTATTTCATACTCATGCCCGTGTCTAGAGGTATGAGACCTCTGACAGTACTTTGCCTACAAGATGGAGGAGAATAGCTCAACCAGTGAGCATATGCTCAGATTGTCTGGGTACTACAATTGCTTAAATCAAGTGGGAGTTAATCTTCCAGATAAGATAGTAATTGACAAAATTCTCTAGACACTATCACCAAGTTAGTAGAACTTTGTGATGAACTATAATATGCAAGGGATGACGAAAGTAATTCCCGAGCTCTTCGTGATGCTGAAATCAGCGAAGGTAGAAATCAAGAAACAACATCAAGTGTTCATGGTTAACGACACCACTTGTTTCAAGTAAAGGGCAAAAGGATAGAAAGGGAACTTCAAGAAGAATGACAAGCAAGTTGTCACTCACGTGAAGAAACGCAAAGCTAAACTCAAGCCTGAAACTAAGTGCTTCTACTGCAAAGTAAATGCTCACTAGAAGTGGAACTGCCCTAGATACTTGGTGGATAAGAAGGATGGCAAAGTGAACAAAGGTATATTTGATATACAGATTATTGATGTGTACTTTACTAGTGTTCATAGCAACCCCTGGGTATTTGATACCAGTTCAGTTGCTAAAATTAGTAACTCAGAACGGGAGTTGCAGAATGAACAGAGACTAGTTAAAGGTGAAGTGACGATGTGTGTTGGAAGTGGTTCCAAGATTGATATGATCATCATCGCACACTCCCCATACTTTCGGGATTAGTGTAGAACCTAAATAAATGTTATTTGGCATTTGTGTTGAGCATGAATATGATTTGATCATGTTTGTTGCAAAACGGTTATTCATTTAAAGTCATAGAATAATTGTTATTCTGCTTACATGAATAAAGCCTTCCATGGTCATACACCCAATGAAAATAGTTTGTTGGATCTCGATCGTAGTGATACACATATTCATAATATTGAAGCCAAAAGATGCAAGGTTAATAATGGTAGTGCAACTTATTTGTGGCACTGTCGTTTAGGTCATATTGGTGTAAAGCGCATGAAGAAACTACATAGTGATGGACTTTTGGAATCACTTGATTATGAATCACTTGATGCTTGCGAACCATGCCTCATAGGCAAGATGACCAAAACTCCGTTCTCCGGAACTATGGAGCGACAATCATACATGCTGATGTATGCAGACCAATGAGTGTTGAAGCTCGCGGCGGGTATCGTTATTTTCTGACCTTCACTGGTGATTTGAGCAGATATGGGTATATCTACTTAATGAAGCACAAGTCTGAAACATTTGAAAAGTTCAAAGAATTTCAGAGTGAAGTGGAGAATCATCGTAACAAGAAAATAAGAGTTTCTACGATATGATCGTAGAGGTAAAATATTTGAGTTAGCGAGTTTGGCCTTCAGTAAAAACAATGTGAAATAGTTTCACTACTCACGCCACCTGGAACACCACAGTGTAATGGTGTGTCCGAACGTCATAACCGTACTTTATTAGATATGGTGCGATCAATGATGTCTCTTACCGATCTACCACTATCGCTTTTGGGGTTATGCATTAGAGACACCTACATCCACGTTAAATAGGGCACTATCTAAATCCGTGGAGATGACACCATATGAACTGTGGTTTGACGAGAAACCTAACCTGTCATTTCTTTAAGTTTGGGACTGCGATGCTTATGTGAAAAAGTTTCAACATGATAAGCTCGAACCCAAATCGGAGAAGTAAATCTTCATAGGATACCCAAAAGAAACTGTTGGGTACACTTTCTATTACAGATCCGAAGGCAAGGTCTTTGTTGCTAAGAGTGGACCCTTTCTAGAGAAGGAGTTTCTCTCGAAAGAAGTGAGTGGGAGGAAAGTAGAACTTGATGAGGTAATTGTACCTTCTCCCGAATTGGAAAGTGGAACATCACAGAAACTAGTTCCAGTGATTCCTACACCAATTAGTGAGGAAGCTAATGATGATGATCATGAAACTTCAGATCGAGTTTCTGCTGAACTTCGTAGATCAACCAGAGTTCGTTCCGCATCAGAGTGGTACGGCAACCCGGTTCTGGAAGTCATGTTACTGGACCATGATGAACCTACGAACTATGAGGAAGCGATGATGAGCCCAGATTCCGCAAAATGGCTTGAGGCCATGAAATCTGAGATGGGATCCATGTATGAGAACAAAGTGTGGACTTTGGTTGACTTGCCCGATGATCGGCAAGCCATCGAAAATAAATGAATCTTCAAGAGGAAGACTGACGCTGACGGTAATGTTACTGTTTACAAAGCTCGACTTGTTGCGAAAGTTTTTCAACAAGTTCAAGGAGTTGACTACGATGAGACTTTCTCACCCGTAGCGATGCTTAAGTCTGTCCGAATCATGTTAGCAATTGCCGCATTTTATGAAATCTGGCAAATGGATAACAAAACTGCATTCTTTAATGGATTTATTAAAGAAGACTTGTATATGATGCAACCAGAAGGTTTTGTCAATCCTAAAGGTGCTAACAAAATGTGCAAGCTCCAGCGATCCATCTATGGACTGATGCAAACATCTCGGAGTTGGAATATACGCTTTGATAATTGATCAAAGCATATAGATTTATACAGACTTGCGGTGAAGCCTGTATTTACAAGAAGTGAGTGGGAGCACTACAACCTTTCTGATAAGTATATGTGAATGACATATTGTCGATCGGAAATGATGTAGAATTTTCTGGAAAGCATAAAGGAGTGTTTGAAAGGAGTTTTTCAAAGAAAGACCTTGGTGAAGCTGCCTACATATTGGGCATCAAGATCTATAGAGATAGATCAAGACGCTTGATAAGACTTTCGATGAGTACATACCTTGATAAGATTTTGAAGTAGTTTAGGATCAGTCAAAGAAGGAGTTCTTGCCTGACTTGTAAGGTGTGAAGTTGAGTAAGACTCAAAGCCAGACCACGGCAGAAAAATATAGAGAGAATGAAAGTCATTCCCTATGCCTCAGCCATAGGTTCTATAAAGTATGCCATGTTGTGTATCAAACATGTTGTGTACCTTGCCATGAGTTTGTCAAGGGGGTACAATAGTGATCCAGGAGTAGATCACTGTACAGCGGTCAAAATTATCCTTAGTAACTGGATGACTAAGGAAATGTTTGTCGATTATGGAGGTGATAAAGAGTTCGTCGTAAAGGGTTACGCCGATGCAAGCTTTGACACTAAATCCAGATGACTCTAAGTATCAATCTGGATGCGTATTGAAAGTGGGAGCAATTAGCTAGAGTAGCTCTATGCAGAGCATTGTAGACATAGAAATTTGCGAAATACATATGGATCTGAATGTGACAGACCCGTTTACTAAACTTCTCTCACAAGCAAAACATGATCACACCTTATTACTCTTGGGTATTAATCACATAGCGATGTGAACTAGATTATTGACTCTAGTAAACCCTTTGGGTGTTGGTCACATGGCGATGTGAACTATGGGTGTTATTCACATAACGATGTGAACTATCGGTATTAAATCACATGGCGATGTGAGCTAGATTATTGACTCTAGTGCAAGTGGGAGACTGAAGGAAATATGCCCTAGAGGCAATAATAAAGTTGTTATTTATATTTCCTAATATCATGATAAATGTTTATTATTCATGCTAGAATTGTATTAACCGGAAACTTAGTACATGTGTGAATACATAGACAAAACAGAGTGTCCCTAGTATGCCTCTACTAGACTAGCTCATTGATCAAAGATGGTTATGTTTCCTAACCATAGACATGAGTTGTCATTTGATCAACGGGATCAAATCATTAGGAGAATGATGTGATGGACAAGACCCATCCGTTAGCTTAGCACTATGATCGTTTAGTTTTACTGCTATTGCTTTCTTCATGACTTATACATGTTCCTATGACTATGAGATTATGCAACTCCCGAATACCGTAGGAACACCTTGTGTGCTATCAAACGTCACAACGTAACTGGGTGATCATAAAGATGCTCTACAGGTGTCTTCGAAAGTGTTCGTGTTGTTGGCATAGATCAAGACTAGGATTTGTCACTCCGAGTGTCGGAGAGGTATCTCTGGGCCCTCTCGGTAATGCACATCATAATAAGCCTTGCAAGCAAAATACTAGTGAGTTAGTCACGAGATGATTTATTACGGAACGATTAAAGAGACTTGCCGGTAACGAGATTGAGCTAGGTATAGAGATACCGACGATCGAATCTCGGGCAAGTAACATACCAATGACAAAAGGAACAATGTATGTTGTTATGCGGTTTGACCGATAAAGATCTTCGTAGAATATGTAGGAGCCAATATGAGCATCCAGGTTCCGCTATTGGTTATTGACCGGAGATGAGTCTCGGTCATGTCTACATAGTTCTCGAACCCGTAGGGTCCGCACGCTTAACGTTTGATGACGATCGGTATTATGAGTTTATGAGTTTTGATGTACCGAAGGAGTTCGGAGTCCCGGATGAGACCGGGGACATGACGAGGAGTCTCGAAATGGTCGAGACGTAAAGATCGATATATTGTACGACTATATTCGGATATCGAAAAGGTTCCGAGTGATTCGGGTATTTTTCGGAGTATATGGGCCTTATTGGGCCATACGGGAATAGAGGAGAAAGGCCAAAAGGAAGGAGGCGCGCCCCCCCCCCCCTCTGGTCCGAATTGGACAAGGGGTGCAGCCCCCTTTTCCTTCTCCCTCTCCACCTCTTTCCTTCTCTCCTACTCCGGAAAGGAAAGGGGAATCCTACTAGGACTTGGGAGTCCTAGTAGGACTCCCCACACTTGGCGCCCCCCCTCTAGGGTCGGCCTCTCCCTTGCTCCTTTATATACGGGGGCAGGGGGGCACCCTAGGACACACAAGTTGAATTGTTTTAGCCGTGTGCGGTGCCCCTCTCCACAGAAACACACGTCGGTCATACCGTTGCAGTGCTTAGGCGAAACCCTGCGCCGGTAGATACATCATATCTGTCACCACGCCGTCGTGCTGGGGAAACTCTCCCGTGAAGCTCAACTGGATCAAGAGCTCGTGGGACATCATCAAGCTGAACGTGTGCTGAACGCGGAGGTGCCGTACGTTCGGTGCTTGATCGGTTGGATCGCGAAGAAGTTCGACTACATCAACCGCGTCACTAGACGCTTCCGCTCCCGGTCTACGAGGGTACGTAGACACACTCTCCCCCTCGTTGCTATGCATCTAGTAGATAGATCTTGCGTGATCGTAGGAAAATTTTGAAAATACTACGTTCCCCAACACATTGCGCCACATCACTCCTTAGCCTTGGTACGATTTCTGGATCGATCACCTTCTGAGAGATTGCATTGAGGAATGCACATAGCTTCACAATGGCTAATCGGACGTTTTCCGGTAGAAGCCCCCTCAATGCAACCGGAAGCAGTTGCATCATAATCACGTGGCAGTCATGAGACTTTAGGTTCTGGAACCTTTTCTCTGGCATATTTATTATTCCCTTTATATTCGACGAGAAGCCAGTCGGGACCTTCATACTGAGCAGGCATTTAAAGAAGATTTCTTTCTCTTCTTTCGTAAGAGCATAGCTGGCAGGACCTTCATACTGCTTCGGAGGCATGCCGTCTTTTTCGTGCAAACGTTGCAGGTCCTCCCGTGCCTCAGGTGTATCTTTTGTCTTTCCATACACGCCCAAGAAGCCTAGCAGGTTCACGCAAAGGTTCTTCGTCACGTGCATCACGTCGATTGAAGAGCGGACCTCTAGGTCTTTCCAGTAGGGTAGGTCCCAAAATATAGATTTCTTCTTCCACATGGGTGCGTGTCCCTCAGCGTCATTCGGAACAGCTAGTGCGCCGGGACCCTTTCCAAAGATTACGTGTAAATCATTGACCATAGCAAGTACGTGATCACCGATACACATGACGGGCTTGTTTCGGTGATCTGCCTCGCCTTTGAAATGCTTGCCTTTCTTTCGACATTTATGGTTGGTCGAAAGAAATCGATGATGGCTCAGTTACACATTCTTCCTGCATTTGTCCAAGTATATACTTTCAGTGTCATCTAAACAGTGCGTGCATGCGTGGTATCCTTTGTTTGTCTGTCCTGAAAGGTTACTGAGAGCGGGCCAATCGTTGATGGTCACGAACAGCAACGCCTTTAGGTTAAATTCCTCCTGTCTGTGCTCATCCCACGCACGTACACCGTTTCCATTCCACAGCTGTAAAAGTTCTTCAACTAATGGCCTTAGGTACACATCAATGTCGTTGCCGGGTTACTTAGGGCCTTGGATGAGAACTGGCATCATAATGAACTTCCGCTTCATGCACATCCAAGGAGGAAGGTTATACATACATAGAGTCACGGGCCAGGTGCTGTGGTTGCTGCTCTGCTCCCCGAAAGGAGTAACGCCATCCGCGCTTAAAGCAAACCATACGTTCCTTGGGTCCTTTGCAAACTCTTCCCAGTACTTTCTCTCGATTTTTCTCCACTGCGACCCGTCAGCGGGAGCTCTCAACTTCCCGTCTTTCTTACGGTCCTCACTGTGCCATCGCATCAACTTGGCATGCTCTCCGTTTCTGAACAGACGTTTCAACCGTGGTATTATAGGAGCATACCACATCACCTTCATAGGAACCCTCTTCCTGGCGGGCTCGCCGTCAACATCACCAGGGTCATCTCGTCTCATCTTATAACACAATGCACCGCATACCGGGCATGCGTTCAGATCCTTGTATGCACCGCGGTAGAGGATGCAGTCATTAGGGCATGCATGTATCTTCTACACCTCCAATCCTAGAGGGCATACGACCTTCTTTGATGCGTATGTACTATCGGGCAATTCTTTATCCTTTGGAAGCTTCTTCTTCAATATTTTCAGTAGCTTCTCAAATCCTTTATCAGCCACATCATTCTCTGCCTTCCACTGCAGCAATTCCAGTATGGTACCGAGCTTTGTGTTGCCATCTTCGCAATTGGGGTACAACCCTTTTTTGTGATCCTCTAACATGCGATCGAACTTCAGCTTCTCCTTTTGACTTTCGCATTGCGTCCTTGCATCGACAATGACCCGGCGGAGATCATCATCATCGGGCACATCGTCTGGTTCCTCTTGATCTTCAGCAGCTTCACCCGTTGCAGCATCATTGGGCACATCGTCTGGTTCCTCTTGATCTTCACCAGCTCCCCCCATTGCAGCATCACCGTATTCAGGGGGCACATAGTTGTTATCGTACTCTTCTTCTTCGCCTTCTTCCATCATAACCCTTATTTCTCCGTGCCTTGTCCAAACATTATAATGTGGCATGAAACCCTTGTAAAGCAGGTGGGAGTGAAGGATTTTCCGGTTAGAGTAAGACATCGTATTCCCACATTTAGTGCATGGACAACACATAAAACCATTCTGCTTGTTTGCCTCAGCCGCATCGAGAAACTCATGCATGCCTTTAATATACTCGGAGGTGTGTCTGTCACCGTACATCCATTGCTGGTTCATCTGCGTGCATTATATATAATTAAGTGTGTCAAAAACCATTACAGAACATCATAAATAGATAATTAAGTGACCAAATTAATAGAAGTTCATCATCACATTAAAATCAAAGTACATACATAGTTCTCATGTAACAACATATAGCTCTCCAGAGCATCTAATTAATTTTCACCATACATTGAAACTATGTAAAACATTTCAATGCGAAAACAAATGCGATCATAATCGCAACCAAGGTAACAATTGATCCAACGGCATAATGATACCAAGCCTCGGTATGAATGGCATATTTTCTAATCTTTCTAATCTTCAACCGCATTGCATCCATCTTGATCTTGTGATCATCGACGACATCCGCAACATGCAACTCCAATATCATCTTCTCGTCCTCATTTTTTTTTATTTTTTCCTTCAAGAAATTGTTTTCTTTTCAACTAAATTTAACCTCTCCACAATAGGGTCCATCTTGATCTTGTGATCATCGACGACTTCCGCAACATGCAACTCCAATTCCATCTTCTCCTCCTCCGTTTTTTCCAATTTTTTCTTCAAGGAAATGTTTTCCTCTTCAACTAAATTTAACCTCTCCAGAAGAGGGTCGGTTGGAATTTTCGGTTCAACTACCTCCTAGACATATAAAAACATCTATGCATGTCAGGTTGGTCGGCATAATTGTCATAAACACTAAAACAAATAGTTATAAATTAAAGATAATATACCACATCCGAATCGTAGACAGGACGAGGGCCCACGTGGGCAGATATCAAAACCATCGCACTATATAATAACAAGCAATAATAAACGTAAGAAAATTAGACAAATATATATCTAAAGCAATAATAACAAGCAATAATAAAAGTAAGAAAAGCATGGACATAACAAGAGGCTCATCACGGTGGTGCGGTGACGAGATCAGCGGGGGCGATCGACGGCGGCGAATACGATGACGGGACGTGACGGACCGCTAAACCTAGACAAATCTCGGGGAAAATGGAGCTTGGAGGTCGAGCTTCGAGAGGAGAAAGCTTAAGTAGTGTGGCTCGGGCATTCCATCGAACACGTTGTGTGCATAGGAGGTGAGCTAGAGCACCACCAAGCCCTCTCCCTCTCGGCCAGAAAAAACAGAGCAGTGTGCTCTGCTCTTACGCGAGGGGGTATATATAGGCACCTCATTGGTCCCGGTTGGTCACATGAACCGGTACTAAAGCGGAGCCTTTGGTCCCGGTTCAAGTCACCAACCGGGACCAATGGTGGTGGGCCAGGAGCTAGGCCCATTAGTCCCGGTTCGTCCCACCAACCGGGACCAAAAGGTCCAGACGAACCGGTACCAATGGCCCACGTGGCCTGGCCGCCCCCCTGGGCTCACGAACCGGGTCCAATGCCCCCATTGGTCCCGGTTCTGGACTGAACCGAGACTAATGGGCTGACCCGGCCTGGACCTTTGCCCCCTTTTCTACTAGTGTCAGCGTCTCTCACAGCTTTGCTTTGTTCCCTCCAAGTCAGATGCGTCCTTGTTCATATTTTCACAATGTACTATTCAGATATACATGCTGGTGTATGTTGATGATATTGTGATTGCTGGTTCTACACCTACTGTGGTGGATCGCCTTGTGTAGTCCTTGTCTGCGAGTTTTCCCATCAAAGACTTGGGCAGGCTGGAGTACTTTCTTGGACTGGAAACGTCCTTTCATTCAGGGGGCATGACATTGATGCAGAAGAAGTATGCACTTGATCTACTTCATCACGTCAACATGGAGAACTGCAAGTCCACTTCCACTCCACTTGCTACATCCGAGAGCCTCTCGCGTCATAGTGGTGCATTGCTTAGTACCGATGATTCTTTCAGGTATCGCAGTGTAGTTGGAGCACTTCAGTATCTGACACTCACTCGTCCAGATATCTCCTTTGCCGTGAACAAAGTGTGCCAGTTCCTGTCTCAGCCTACGGAGGTTCATTGGGAAGCAGTTAAGCGTATTCTGAGGTATGTCAAAGGTACGCTAGATACGGGACTACGGATTCGTAAGTCTAGATTTACTGGAGTCAGTATATTCACCGATGCAGACTGGGCAGGTTGTGTTGATGACAGGCGTTCTACTCGTGGCTTTGCTGTATTTGTTGGACCCAATCTTATCTCTTGGAGTTGCAAGAAGCAGCCTACAGTCTCGAGGTCTAGCACCGAGGCAGAGTATAAGGCATTGGCCAATGGCGTAGCTGAAGCCATTTGGATAAACACAGTTCTCACAGAACTTGTAGTCACACGGCAGCGCACACCCATATTGTGGTGTGATAACTTAGGGGCAACTTACCTGACGGCGAATCCAGTGTTTCATGCTCGGACCAAACACATTGAGATTGATTTCCATTTTGTGAAAGAATGAGTAGTTGTTGGTAAACTGGAAGTCAGGTTTATCTTAACTGATAATCAGCTAGCGGATGTATTTACTAAACCCGCTACTCGACAGATGCTAGACTGCTATAGAACCAATCTAAATCTTGTATGTACTCCCTCTGTCCCATAATATAAGAACTATTTTGACACTACACTAGAGTCAAAAACGTTCTTATATTGTGGGACAGAGGGAGTAATTCATATTGAGGGGGCATGTAAAAAATGGTCTAGCATATTGCACATGTACACGTATTTATATACATACGTAGTTGTATCTTGATCATCTATATATTGAGACGTGAGGCTGGATGTTAGCCACCCACATAAACCCTAAACCTACCTCTTCAACTTCACTATCTTAACGAACTTTTAATTAATGAATGGCTCAGCTTGAATTCCAGACCAACTTCAGTCTCCATCATCAAGTCGTCATGCTTACACTCCCCGTGGTCTGATTTCTCTGCTGCTGCTTATCCGGTTGATAACGCATGCATGCCAATTTCTAGAGGCAAGACGAGCGCGCCCCTTGGGTGCGAATAGTCCTGCACCTGCATGCATGCATCTTGACGCGCGAATATTTGAACGTCGTTTCAGTGCCTAGTTACCTAACACACATGAGTCAACAATATTGAAGTCAAAGCTCGACTTACCACAGCGATCAAACTTTGAGCAAAATAGAAGCAATATACGGCTTCATGCTTTTATTCCTCCTCATGCTAATTAGTACCTATCATTCGTATTATTCATTTATTTGGCAGAGGGACAACATAAGGCGTATTTGCTTCCTTCTATATAGTACTCCCTCCGTCCGGAAATACTTGTCATCAAAATGAATAAAAGGGGATGTATCTAGATATATTTTGGTTCTAAATACATCCCTTTTTGTCCATTTTGATGACAAGTATTTTGGGACGAAGGGAGTACATCACATGTAGTTCCCGTGCATGGTTAAAAAAAACGCGTGTATTTGCTGGTCAACAGTGTAATATCAATATGTAAATAATCTTGAAACATAAGGAGAGTAGTGCAAAAACGGTAGGACTTGAGAACGATGATCAGATAGAGTTGGAGGTGTTGGCTATAAAAGAACAGCATGAATCTCATAGTTTTGTATGGTGAATACAAGCCAGGGGCGTCCACATACAGTGGGAAACTATATTGGGAATATTCAGAGATGTCCCTTTTTTGGAAATTAGCTTGACCGTGCGGCTCCACTTATACTTTTAGACGGAAGCAGCAGGAAGTCTGCCATTTGTCCATTCAAGTTGCTGTATGTTGACTTCTGACTAGTGACTAGTCCCCGATCGACCTACCGCTGGCGTTAATATAAGATCGACCTCTACAGAGTTTGTACAAGACTACAGAAGCTATCGGTGTCTTTGAAGACACAGACCCTTGAGAACTCGAATAAATCCTTCAAGATACATACAGTTAGCTTCTCCGAGATATATAAGGTGCGTCTTATGTCGTAATATGTTTTCCATAATTTGCCTTCCATATGCAATAGCTATCCAAAATCGTCTTCTCCGTGTCTATGTTGAGATCTCTCAGTGAGTGCTACTACAAGTATGAGACCCGTAGTAATGCTTACTCGTTCTTGCTACGTTTGTATTGAGATCGATTCTCTTTTCTTGATGTCCATGTGTGATCATGTAAGATTATTAGGCACCATTTGGAACAGCTAACATTAGAATGTAAGAAATAGAGAAAATGGAGGAATTGAGATGCCATATATCCTGAAATGCAACATGAACTAAAACAACGGGAAAATTACCAAGATAGCACATGATATCTTGCAGGAAACATGAATATTAGACACAAATAGAAGAAAACATGAGGTAGGACCTCATGTTTGGTTTCCTCCAAAATTTCTGTTGAAATGCCCATTCCATAGAAATTTCCAAGAAACCTGGCATGGCAATTCCATTGTCAAACGATGTGAAAGGAAAAATTCCTATAGGGATCTTATCTTCCAAAATTCCTATGCTTTTTTTCCATTGTAATAAACAGGGTGGCTTTACTGGTCCAGCTAGGTGGCATATATGAACCGTATGTAGTATGGGCATCGCCTTCATTTCTTTATGGTACCAAGTATTCTTTTCTCCGAAACCAAGGTTTCTTCTATTTAGTTGACAGAGTCATTTACTTTGTTGTAGATATCCAGCCAAAGAATATGCACGTGTTCCTGCAGCTTGGCCTTTTTCTCATACTGCTTGACGCTCAATATGCCTCTGGAGCTGCGGTTCCCCGCTCACAGTGCCGAAGGTGGTGTGGCAATGTCGAGATACCATACCCATTCGGCATCGACCCCAACTGCTCGCTCGTGGCAGACATCTTCGACCTTAGTTGCGAGCTTAGAGATGGCGTCCTCAAGCCATTTAGGGGGATCTTTGAGGTACTGGACATTTCCCTAACCCACAGCACTGCTAGGGTACTCAACAACATCGAGGCTTCCTGCTACAACAACAACACCAGGAGCATGGAGCATTTCGGCTATCACGAGAGCGCGAACGGAGGGCCTTCCTCTGTCTACCGGCTCTCCGACGTTCAGAACAGGTTCACGGTCATTGGGTGCAGCGCACTCGCGTCAATGTCCGACCAGGATGGCACTGGCTACCAGGGGATGGCCGTTGCCACATGTCGTGACCTGTCGGACCTTGTGGACGGCTCCTGCGCCGGCATGGGCTGCTCCCAGACCATGATACCCAAGAGGATGTACTACTATGACACAAAGTTCTCGAGCTCTGTCAACACGAGCCGGATCTGGGAGTTCAACCGGTGCAGCTACGCTGTGCTGATGGAGGCTGCGGCTTTCAACTTCGACACCTTGTACATTGGCAACACCACGTTCAATGACACGTACCATGGATGGGTACCGATGGTGGTTGATTGGGCTATAAGAGATGTGCACTCATGTGATGCTGCACAACGGAATATGACGTAATATGACGTATGCATGCCTCAGCAACAACAGCGTCTGCGTGGATTCTGTCAATGATTACGGGTACACATGCAACTGCTCCCAGGGATACGAGGGCAACCCTTATCTTCAGGGTGGATGTAAAGGTACTAATCCAACTAATAACTTGCTATTTTTGAATACAAAGATGTATTGAGTTTTTTTCATGTCAAACTTCCCAGTCTCTGTCCTAGTTTACAATACAAAATCAGTATTATTAGATATATCATGAAAAATATCTAAACTTTTTATTTATTTAGTATTTAGGTATTAATGATTTTCTATAACCATTATCAAAGATATAAAAGTTGAACTTACTAATTACAAAAAGAAACGGATGGCTATCTTCCTATTGAATGTGCAGTATACTTTGAACATATGTAAAAGGTTACAACTATGTTCAAAATTCTAATACTTAGCTTTGTTCATCTTACCGCAGATATCGACGAATGTAGTAATGACAACCCCTGTCCTTCTGGAGGCACTTGCCACAATACCATTGGAGGATACCAGTGTTCTTGCCGAGTAGGAACAAAACTGGAAGGCAATACTTGCAACCCAAATGTTGGCCTGATTCTAGGTAACACAAATAGAAATGAGATCATTTTTCTATCCCTTGATCTTCAAGTCAATTGAGTTTTGCTTTTATCTAATATTCGCGTGCTAGCCATTTGATCTTTTTCCGACATTGGACTGTTTAGGTTGCCTAGACATAAGAAATTTCAGGCCAAAACCATAAATATTTGTATCCCATTCATGTTAGATATAAATAGCAAAATAGTTATTGTAAAACTAATAATAAGTTTATGTTGACCAAAAGAACACCAACAATGTTTTACTCTCTCTCTCTCTCTCTCTCTCTCTCTCTCTCTCTCTCTATCTATCTCTCTCTCTCTCTCTCTCTCTCTCTAAGATAATTGTCTCATCCCATGTCATTATGCAGGAGTTGCAATGGGATTATTTGGCTCCATTGTTATCACCATGATTATTATGTTTTGGGGACAAATGATTATCCAAAAGAGAAAATTGGAAAAGGTTAAGCAGGAGTATTTCCGCCAACATGGAGGCTTGCTTTTGTTTGATCGGATGAAATCTGAGAAAGGTCTTGCTTTCACGATATTTTCAGAAGCTGAACTCATACATGCCACCAACAACTTTGATAGAACCAAAATACTTGGAAAAGGAGGTCATGGAACAGTCTATAAAGGGATACTGAAGAATAACATGCCGGTTGCAATAAAAAGATGTGCATTAGTTGATGAAAGGCAAAAGAAGGAGTTCGGCCAAGAGTTGCTCATTTTGTCCCAAATAAATCACAAGAACGTTGTTAAACTCTTGGGTTGTTGTCTTGAGGTGGAAGTTCCAATTCTAGTATATGAGCTTGTTCTAAACGGCACACTTTTCAAGCATATTCATGGCAAGAACCAAGCATCACAAATCTCCTTCAGCAATCTCTTAAGGATTTCTTATGAAGCAGCAGAAGGATTGAGCTTCCTACACTCCTACGCATCTCCCCCGATTGTTCATGGCGATGTTAAAACTTCCAATATTCTTCTTGATGAGAACCACATGGCCAAGGTATCTGACTTTGGAGCATCAATACTAGCCCCATCTGATGAAGAGCAATTTGTCACAATACTTCAAGGTACATGTGGATACCTTGATCCTGAATACCTGCAAACATGCCAACTAACATCTAAAAGCGATGTGTATAGCTTTGGAGTAATTCTTTTGGAGATCCTCACCGAACAGTTGCCAATGAAGCTCGAAGGTCCTGATACACAAAAGATCTTATCATCAACTTTCCTATCTGCTATGAAGGAGAACAATCTTGATTCAGTATTGGTTAGTCACGTGAAAGCACAAGCGAGCATGGAGTTGTTGAAAGGACTTGCGAACCTAGCTAACAAATGCTTAGATCTATGTGGTGACAACAGGCCCTCCATGAAAGAGGTTGCTGATGAGCTCGGTAGGCTGAGAAAGCTTCCAATGTATCCATGGGCACGGCTGGACATGGAGACGCATGGAGGATCTGCTAGTGTCCAGGAAATAGAATCTGACTATTATATGGGAGAAGATGAGAGCCAACACATAAATCCAGGAAGTTCTTACTATGCTAGCTGACAAAGGAATTTAGATACTACATTAAGCTACTAATTGTGTGCAAAAATTGTTTAGGCACAAATGTCTCTTTCTGAACCTTCGTACCATGTATATTTTTTCTTGGCTATCATTCGTCAATTAATATATTCTATATGTATTTGTTCTCGTTATGCATGGATGGTTGGATATATTGGATATGAGCAATAAAGGGAAATATTTTTTGCTACCATGTTGAAATTTCTGAACGCTTGGTGCTGGTGTAAAGTTCTTTACACTCACTACTTCCATGTCTTGCTTTTGTTTTTACTTTCACACAATTTTGTCGTTAGCCGTGTAGGTGTCAGTTCAAAATCCTAAGGACGTTTTCTTTGAATGCACATGGATGCTTAAACCTTGTCTACCATTGTTTCGTTATTTGATGATAGTGAAATTTCGCCTCTGTTAGAACTAATTCATCACTAGGATGCCATAACTATGAAGAGAATGCATTGAAGGACACCTAATTGCATACAAAGAGGTGTTTAGGGATTCATTACGTGTCAGATAAGTTGACATGACCACCTGCTTTGTGCAGGCGAAGTGGATAGTTGGATGGTGAAAACTGCACATCCATGAGAGGTACTGAAAAGTTGCATATAGACGGGGAGCAAAATTGCAGATCTACTAGCAGAGGTGGTTCAGATGATGTGCTAGCTTAGAAAAATACACATCTACGGGGATACGGGAAGTTGCTCATCCTTGTTAGGCAGTTGGCCGGGGTAGTATCCAAAGTTGCACATTCACTAGTAGGCAGTTGGCCGAGGCTACAAACAGTGAAAGCACACCCACTGGCAGGCAAAAGGTTACACATTAATTACTTGGCGGCTGGCCTGGGCAACAGATGAAATTGCACATCTCTTAGAGGAGGGTAGTTTGGGGGTGGAGGTGACATCAGTAAAAACGGCATGTACACAGGTAAGCGGGAAGTTGCACAACTATTTTCAGGTAATTGCACAACGACTGCTAAGCAGTTGCACAAAACAGGGACCAAATTACAAACACAAAAATTCATCGGAACATACGCATGCAGGATCTAGTTTCGAAAAGCATGTCGCGCGGGTTCCAAAGGTAAAAATAGATCTTAATTTTGATGCCCGGTTTGAGAGTTATGGTTTTCTAAAAATTCAAAAAAACAAATTAAATGTGTTCACACATGTGTGGGTGTTTTGCACTGACGTTTTCTTTTTTATGTTCACACCTATTCATTTTTTCTAATATGGATTAAAAAGGGCAAACTAATTCCATTTATAGATTAGATGGGCAAAATATTTTATTTTTGAGGCGGCCACTCCGGAGCCCTAGTGGACCAACGGCTACCCGCTAGACACGGCCAACAAGCCCAATTAGGACTAGCGAGGGAGATGTAGCTAGCTGAAAGCGCAGGTTTACTCCCAGAGGGGGGGGGGGGGGGG
>LR738709.1:21853641-21916973 GCA_902687465.1 Secale cereale
CGTGCACAACCGAATGGCGACGCGCGGGGTAGTCGAGTGGTGAGGAAGTGCGTAACCGAGTGGCGACGCGTGGGGCGGCCGACTGGAGAAGACGTGCCCAACCGAATGGCAACGCGCGGGCCGGTCGAGTGGTGAGGAAGTGCGTAACCGAGTGGTGACGCGCGGGACAGCCGAATGGTACAGAGGTGACTAGCCAAATGGTGACGCGCAGGGCGGTGATACGTCCATTTTGCATCATGCTTATATGTTGATATTTATTGCATTATGGGATGTTCTTACATGTTTTGTGACAATACTTATGCCTTTTCTCTCTTATTTTACAAGGTTTACATGAAGAGGGAGAATGCCGGCAGCTGGAATTCTGGGCTGGAAATGGAGCAAACTCTGTAAACCTATTCTGCACAACTCCAAAAGCCCCGAAATTCAACTGAACTTCGTTTCGGAAAATATAAAAAATATCTGGCGAAAGAAATCCACGAGGGTGGCCACTGGCTGTCCACGAGGGTGGGGGGCGCGCCCCCCTGCCTCGTGGACCAGCCGGAAGTCCCCCGGTGTCTATCTTCTCCTATATGAGGTGTTTTGACCTGGAAAAAATCATAAGGAGGCTTTCGGGACCAGACGCCGCCGTCTCGAGGCGGAACCGAGGCGGGAACCAATCTAGAGCTCCGGCAGAGCTGTTCTGGCGGGGATACTTCCCTCCGGGAGGGGGAAATCGTCACCGCCGTCATCACCAACAACTCTCCCATCTTGGGAAGGGCTATCTTCATCAACATCTTCACCAGCACCATCTCCTCTCAAACCCTTGTTCATCTCTTGTATCCAATCTTTGTACCCAAACCTCAGATTGGTACCTGTGGGTTGCTAGTTGTGTTGATTACTCCTTATAGTTGATGCTAGTTGGTTTATTTGGTGGAAGATCATATGTTCAGATCCATTATGCAAATTAATACCCCTCTGATTGTGAACAATATTATGTCTTGTGAGTAGTTACTTTTGTTCCTGGGGACATGGGAGAAGTCTTGCTATTAGTAGTCATGTGAATTTGGTCTTCGTTCAATATTTTGATAAGATGTATGTTGTCTCTCCTCTAGTGGTGTCATATGAACGTCAACTACATGACACTTCACCATTATTTGGGCCTAGAGGAAGGCATTGGGAAGTAATAAGTAGATGATGGGTTGCTAGAGTGACAGAAGCTTAAACCCTAGTTTATGCGTTGCTTCGTAAGGGGATGATTTGGATCCATGTGTTTCAGGCTATGGTTAGGTTTACCGGATTCTTGCATTAGAGTTTAATCATAAGTGGGAGGCTTGTCCAAGTAAGGGCAGAACCCAAGCACCGGTCCACCCACATACCAAATTATCAAAGTACTAAACGCGAATCAGACAATCGTGATGAAAACTAGCTCGACGATATTTCCCATGTGTCCTCGGGAGCGCTTTCCTTTATATAAGAGTTTGTCCAGGCTTGTCCTTTCCTACAAAAAGGATTGGGCCACCTTGCTTCACCTTATTTACTTTCACATTTGTCACTTGCTACCAATTACCTTATCACAAAACTATCTGTTACCTATAATTTCAGTGCTTGCAGAAAATACCTTACTGAAAACTGCCTATCATTTCCTTCTGCTCCTCGTTGGGTTCCACATTCTTACTTATCGAAAGGACTACGATAGATCCCCTACACTTGTGGGTCACCAAGACTCTTTTCTGGCCCCGTTGCCGGGGAGTGAAGCGCCTTTGGTACGGAAAAATTTATATAGTGTGCTGAAATTTATTGTCACTTGTTACTATGGATCAAAATCCTTTGAGGGGCTTGTTCGGGGTATCTTCACCCCGAACAGAAGAGCAAACAGTTGCTCCTCAACCTACTGCACCTATTGAAAATGTTTGCTTTGAGATTCCTTCGGGTATGATAGAGAAACTGCTTGAAAATCCATTTACAGGAGACGGAACACTGCATCCCGACTTACACCTAATCTATGAGGATGAAGTTTGTGGATTGTTTAAGCTTGCAGGTATGCCCGAGGATGTTATAAAGAATAAGGTCTTCCCTTTATCTTTGAAGGGAGATTCATTGACATGGTTTAGGCTATGCGATGATATGGGATCATGGAACTACAATCGTCTGAATTTGGAATTTCATCAGAAGTTCTACCCTATGCACCAGGTTCATCGTGATCGTAATTATATTTATAATTTCTGGCCTCGCAAAGGAGAAAGCATCGCTCAAGCTTCGGGGAGGCTTAAGTCAATGTTATATTCATGCCCCAATCATGAGCTCTCAAGAGAAATGATCATTCAAAATTTTTATGCTCGCCTTTCTCATAATAATCGCTCCATGCTCGATACTTCTTGTTCTGGCTCTTATATGATGAAGACTATTGACTTCAAATGGGATTTATGGGAAAGAATTAAACGCAACTCTGAAGATTGGGATCTCGACGAAGGTAAGGAGTCAGGTATGACCCCTAAGTTTGATTGTGTTGAAGCTTTTATGGATACCGATGTTTTCCGTGAGTTTAGCACTAAATATGGACTTGACTCTGAGATAGTAGCTTCTTTCTGTGAATCTTTTGCTACTCATGTTGATCTCCACAAGGAGAAGTGGTTTAAATACCATCCCCCTATTGAAGTAAAAGTAGTTGAACCTATTAAAGTTGAAGAAAAGACTATCACTTATAATGTTGATCCTGTTATACCTACTGCTTATATTGAGAAACCACCTTTCCCTCTTAGGATAAAGGATCATGCTCAAGCTTCAACTGTAGTTCGTAAGAGTAATACTAGGACACCTACACCCTCTGAGCAAATTAAAGTTGAACCTAGTGTTGCTATTGTTAAAGATCTCTTGGTAGAAGATTTAGATGGACATGTTATTTACCTACAAGAAGAGTCTGCTAGAATAGCCAAACCCAATGCTAGGAATAGACATAAACCGGTTGTAGGCTTGCCTGTCATCTCTGTCAAGATATGAGATCATTGCTATCATGGTTTATGTGACGTAGGTGCTAGTGCGAGTATTATCCCTCTTGATTTATATAACGAAATTATGCATGATATTACACATGTTGAGCTAGAAGGTATTGATGTTACTATTAAGCTTGCTAATAGAGATACTATTTCACCAGTTGGGATTGTTAGAGATGTTGAAGTCTTGTGTGGGAAGACTAAATACCCTGCTGATTTCCTTATTCTCAGTTCCCCACAAGATGAATTATGTCCCATTATATTTGGTAGACCCTTCTTGAATACTGTTAATGCCAAGATAGACTGCGTGAAAGATATTGTCACTATGGGATTAGGGGATATGACTCATGATTTTAACTTTGCTAAATTCCGTAGACAACCCCTTGAAAAGGCACCACCCAGTAATGATGAAATTGTTGGTCTTGCTTCTATTGTCGTGCTACCTAATGATCCTTTAGAACAATACCTGCTAGACCACGAAAATGATATCCATATGAATGAGAGAAGGAAAATAGATGAAATATTCCTTACACAGGGACCTGTATTGAAAAACAACTTTCTTGCTGAAATCCTAGTGGATCCTCCTCCACCCAAGGGTGATCCCGTGTTTGAACTTAAACCTTTGCCTGATAATCTTAAGTATGTTTATCTTGATGAAAAGAAGATATATCCTGTTATTATTAGTGCTAACCTTTCAGAGCAGGAAGAAGAAAAATTATAGAAAACTCTAAAGAAGTGCTACCTCTTGAGCTTGCGTTGTATTACCTCGAAGAGGAAAGGGTGATGCAGCACAGTAGCGTAAGTATTTCCCTCAGTTTTTGAGAACCAAGGTATCAATCCAGTAGGAGACCACGCGCCAGTCCCTCGCACCTGCACAAACAAATAAAAACTTCGCAGCCAATGCGATAAGGGGTTGTCAATCCCTTTACGGTCACTTACGATAGTGAGATCTGATAGAGATGATAATTTAATATTTTTGGTATTTTTGATATAGAAAGAGAAAGTAAAGAAAGCAAATAAACAACGGCGGCAGAAATTGGCTAATTGACGGAAAAGTAATATGATAAAGATAGACCCCGGGGGCCATAGTTTTCTCTAGTGGCTTCTCTCATGATAGCGGTATTCTACGGCGGGTAAACAAATTACTGTCGAGCAATTGATAGAAAAGCGAATAATTATGAGACTATCTAGGCATGATCATTGTATATAGGCATCACGTCCGAGACAAGTAGACCGACTCCTGCCTGCATCTACTACTATTACTCCACACATCGACCGCTATCCAGCATGCATCTAGTGTATTGAGTTCATACGAACATAGTAACGCCTTAAGAAAGATGACATGATGTAGAGGGATAAACTCAAGCAATATGATGAAAACCCCATCTTTTTATCCTCAATGGCAACAATACAATACGTGCCTTGCTGCCCCTACTGTCACTGGGAAAGGACACCGCAAGATTGAACCCAAAGCCAATCACTTCTCCCATTGCAAGAACTATAGATCTAGTAGGCCAAACCAAACCAATAATTCGAAGAGACTTGCAAGGATATTATGAGCACACATAAAAAGTTCAGAGAAGAACCAAATATCTTTCATAGATAACCTTGATCATAAACTCACAATTCATCGGATCTCGACAAAATCACCGCAAAAAGAGATTACATCGAATAGATCTCCTCGAAGACCAAGGAGAACTTTGTATTGAGATCCAGAGAGAGAGAGAGAGAAGAAGCCATCTAGATACTAGCTATGGACCAGAAGGTCTGTGGTAAACTACTCACAACTAATGGTGAGGGCGATGATGATGATGATGAAGGCCTCCGTTGTGGACCCCCCTCCCGGAAGAGGCTCCAAGATGGGATCTCCACGGGAACAATAGCTACGGCGATGGAATTAGGGTTTTCTCTCTGCGTATGGAGTTTCTGGGGTACGTAGGTATATATAGGAAGAAGAGGGGCACCGGGGCCATAGGGGCTTCCCTCGAGGCAGGGGGCGCGCCCCCCACCCTTGAGGGTGGGCCCTCTGTCCTCTGGCTTGGCCCCGAAGTCTTTCGTGCATGATTTCCTCCAAAAATATCTCCTGCGAAGGTTTCATTCCGTTTGGACTCCGTTTGATATTCCTTTTCTGCAAAACCCTGAAATAGGCAAAAAATAGCAATCTGGACTGGGCCTTTGGGTTAGTAGGTTTGTCCCAAATATGATATAAAAGTGAATGATAAATCCAATTAAACATCCAAGTCTTCATAAATAATAGCATGGAACAATAAAAAATTATAGATACGTTGGAGATGTATCAAGCATCCCCAAGCTTAATTCCTGCTCGTCCTCGAGTTGGTAAATTATAAAGAAAGAATTTTTGATGTGGAATGCTAACCAATATAGTTTTTCAATGTAATTCTCTTAATTTTGGCATGAATTTTCCGATCTGAAAGATTCAAGATAAAAGTCTATATTGACATAAGAAATAACAATACTTCAAGCAATGCTAACAAAGCAATCACGTCTTCTCAAAATACTATGGCTAAAGAAAGTTATCCCTACAAAATCATATAGTGTTGGCCATGCTCCCTTGTTATCACACACAATATTCATATCATGCACAACCCCGATTTAAGCCAAGCATTTGTTTTCATGCTCTATATTTTCAAACCTTTCAACTTTTACGCAATACATGTGCATGAGCAATGGATATAGCACTATGGGAGGAATAGAGGTGGTTGTGGAGAAGACAAAAAGAGGGAGATAGTCTCACATCGACTAGGCGTATTAACGGGCTATGGAGATGCCCATCAATAGATATCAGTGTGAGTGAGTAGGGATTACCATGCAACGGATGCACTAGAGCTAAATATGAATGAAAGCTCAACAAAAGAAACTAGTGGGTGTGCATCCAACTTGCTTGCTCACGAAGACCTAGGGCATTTGAGGAAGCCCATCGTTGGAATATACAAGCCAAGTTCTATAACGAAAATTCCCACTAGTATATGAAAGTGACTAAGCATGAGTCTCTCTACAATGAAGAACATGGTGCTACTTTGAAGCACAAGTGTGGAAAAAGATAGTCGCAATTGTCCCTTTTTTCTTTTTCATTTTTTTCCTTTTTTTATTTTCTTTTTTTTTGGGCCTTTCTTTTTTTTGGCCTTTTTTTTGCGGAGGGGATTTATAGATTCAGCCTTTCCTCCCATGGGACAATGCTCTAAAAATGATGATCATCACACTTTCATTACAACACAAGATTACAACTTGATACTACAACAACAAAGTATGACTCTATATGAATGCCTCCGGCGGTGTACCGGTATGTGCAATGAAACAAGAGTGACATGTACAAAATTTATGCATGGTGGCCTTGCCACAAATACGATGTCAACTACATGATCATGCATGTCAATATGACAATATGACGCGTGTCATATAAACGGAACGGTGGAAAGTTGGATGGCAATATATCTCGGAATGGCTATGGAAATGCCATGATAGGTAGGTATGGTGGCTGTTTTGAGGAACAATATGATGGTTGTTTTGAGGAAGGATATATAGTGGGTTTATGGCACCGGCGAGAATTGCGCGGTACAAGCGAGGCTAGCAATGGTGGAAGAGTGAGAGTGCGTATAATACATGGACTCAACATTAGTCATAAGAACTCATATACTTATTGCAAAAATCTACGAGTCATCGAAACAAAGCAATCAACGCATGCCCCTAGGGGGGAGGTTGGTAGGAGTTAACCATCGCGCGCCCCCGACCTCCACACAAAGGTTGACACTCTACAAATACCTCATGCTTTAACTTAGTCACATAACGGTTCACCATACGTGCATGCTACGGGAATCACCAACCTTAACACAAATATTTCTCAATTTCATAATTACTCCACTAGCATGACTCTAATATCACTATCCTCTTGTCTCAAAACAATTGTCAAGCATCGAACATCTCTTTCTATTCAATGCACTTGATGTGAATTTTTATAGTACATTGACATTGTATGTTTATCATGTGAAGACTAGTTTCTTTAGCCTAAACACTTTACCATGCTGTTTTAATAGACTCTCAAATAAATATAGGTGAAGCATGAGAGTTCAACAATTTCTACAAAATATTACCACCACCATGCTCTAAAAGATATAAGTGAAGCACTAGAGCCAAATCTATTCAACTCAAAAGATATAAGTGAAGCACATAGAGTGTTCTAACAATTTCTAGGCCATATTTAACTCTCTCAAGTAGGTGTGTCCAGCAAGGATGATTGTGCCAAACTAACAAGCAAAGAATCAAATTATACAAGACGCTCCAAGCAAAACACATAGCATCTTTCGAATAAAAATATAGCTCCAAGTATAGTTACCGATGGATGAAGACGAAAGAGGGGATGCCTTCCCGGGGCATCCCCAAGCTTAGGCTTTTGATTATCTTGAATTTACTTGGGGTGCCATGGGCATCCCCAAGCTTAGGCCTTTGCTACTCGTTGTTCCATAGTCCATCAAAGCAATACTCAAAACTTGAAAACTTCACAAAACAAAACTTAGACAAAAATTCTCGTGAGCTCCGTTAGTAAGAGAAAGCAAACCACTACTCAAAGGTACATCAAGGAATTCATTATTTGTTTATATTGGTGTTAAACCTACTGTACTCCAAGTTCTCTATGGTTCATATCCTCCAATATTACTCATAGATGCATCGGAATAAGCAAACAACACGCGAAAAACAGAATCTGTCAAAAACAGAACAGTCTGTAGTAATCTGCTGGGTTCGCCTACTTCTGGAACTCCAAAAAATTCAAACTAAATTGGTAAATTTGAGAAATTTGTCTACCAATCATAAGCAAAAAGAATAAACTAAAAATCACGCTCCATTAAAATCTGAAGTCTACTTTAGCGAGTGCTAACGATTCTGTTTTTCACAGCAAGATCAAATAAACTTCACACAAGTCTTACCAAAGGTTCTACTTGGCACAAACACTAAACAAAACAAGAAAACACATCTAATCAGAGGCTAGATGCAATATTTATTCCCTAACAGAAACAAAAACAAAAAACATAAAATTGGGTTGCCTCCCAACAAGCGCTATCGTTTTACGGCCCTAGCTAGGCACGATATTTCAATGATGCTCACATGAAAGACAAGGATTGAAGCACAAGGGGAGCATCATAAGACATGTGACAAACACATCTAAGTCTAACATACTTACTATGCATAGGATTCTTATAGGAAAACAAATTACCAAGACAAGCAAGGTCTAGCATGCAAGGAAGGAGAAAGAAACAATAGCAATCTCAACATAATGAGAGGTAATCTAGTAACATGGTAATTTCTACAACCATATTTCCCTCTCTCGTAATAATTTCATGTAGGATGGTGATCAAATTCAACAAAATAGCTATCACATAACATATTCTCAACACGATCCACATGCATGCAAAGTTGACACTCTTCTAAAATAGTGGGACTAACATTAACTAAAGTCATGACCTCTCCAAACCCACTTTTATCAAAAGTTTCATAAGATTGAACATTCTCCAAGTATGTGGGATCTAAAATTGACAGTCTTCCAAACCCACTTTCAATATTAGTGCAAACATTAGTATCAATCTCATATTCATCATGGGGTTCAAATAAAATTTCAAGATCGTAAGAAGCATCACCCCAATCATGATCATTACAACAAGTAGTGGGCAAAGCAAAATAAGCATCCCCAAGCTTAGGGTTTTGCATATCATTAGCACAATTGACATTAATAGAATTTATAGTAACATCATTGCAATCATGTTTTTTATCCAAAGAGTTATCGTGAATAAAATTATCATTTTCTTTCAATATTTCGTCACAATTTTCAGATTCACGAATTTCAAGGAAAACCCCATAAAGATAATCTAGTGCAGTCAACTCACTAGCAATAGGTTCAACACAATTGGATCTCTTAAAGAGATTAGCAAGTGGATGAGGATCCATACTTTAGCAAGCGAAGATGCAAGCTAATTGAGGGCACATAGCACACAAGCAAACAAGAGGCAAGCGAATGATAAACATACGGCGGAAGAAGGGCAAATAAAGCGGCAAGGGTGAAGTGGGGGAGAGGAAAATGAGAGTCAAATAAATGTAATGCGAATGATAAGGGTTTGTGATAGGTACTTGGTATATGACTTTTGCGTAAGCCTTCCCGGCAACGGCCTCAGAAATTCTTCTTGCTACCTCTTGAGCTTGCGTTGTATTCCCTCGAAGAGAAAAGGGAGATGCAGCACAGTAGCGTATGTATTTCCCTCAGTTTTTGAGAACCAAGTTATCAATCGAGTAGGAGACCACGCGCCAGTCCCTCGCACCTGCACAAACAAATAAGAACTTTGCAGCCAAGGCGATAAGGGGTTGTCAATCCCTTTACGGTCACTTACGATAGTGAGATCTGATAGAGATGATAATTTAATATTTTTGGTATTTTTGATATAGAAACAGAAGGTAAAGAAAGCAAATAAACATAATAGAGAAGCCCCAAGAGGTTATATTCTCCCTCTATTTCTCCGGTGACGTCAAGCTCTGGACGGCGAAATGCTGCGGGATCGTAAAGCGCGGACACATGCAATGGCCGTGCATTCCGTCTTTGGTTCGAGGGACTTCATCAACGATCTACACTAACTCTTGTTTCATTGCAACTCAAGGTTGGTAACGATCCTATCTATACAGCTTACACATCTTCATAGTGATCCGGGTTCTTGATCGTAGGGCAAATTTTTCCTACTACACATCTTCGTAATGATTTTTTTTGAAATGTATAAAAAATTCATACACATGCTTAACTGTTTTTCTTACTAATGATTAACATTTTTTACTTTTTTTATTCACATTATACTTTTTATATAAAATATTTTTCTATGCATGCTAATATTTTGAAATGCATGATAGACATTTTTAGAAAATGTAAAATATTTTTTGTAATATATATAAATATATATATATATATTAATAATATTTTTTAATATAAACAAAGTGAACTATAAAGAAATAAAAAGTGAGACGAAAATTGAATATATAAAAAACAAAAAAGTAACATGACGTCAGCAGGCTAGCTGCGGTTACTGGGCTGGCCCAATACGCGCTGCCCCGCAGGCAGCTAGGGCTCGCTGCTGGCTGCACATAGCTGAGGCCGTGTTTGCTCCACAACTGCCAGATTACGTGTAGAGATTCGTATAAGATCAGAATAGATTACAAAACCAGAAGTCCACAACTATACCAGTTCCATTCGGATTCTTATATGTATACTACTAACGTACGAGCGCCTATATTTATATATGCAAAGAAATACAAAGGAAAAGAGCACGCACTTACACACGAAAGCCATAGCGACATCGATCGACAATCTTACGCGCACGCATAGCTCTTCGTCTGCCTATCGTCAATCGTCATGGGGGCCGGATCATCGTCGTCTTCTTCTCCTGAGCAGTTGATCGACGTGGGAGTCAATGCTATCGTGTGCCTTGCCGGATGGGGGGACAGGTTTAACGACTTGCAGGCGTGTGTGGAGGTCGACGGATCTGCGGAGACGCAAGCGGCGTGCTTCGAGGCGGGGGAGGCGCTGCGCAAGTGTATGCGTGCTAACGCCGCCGCGTATGAGTCCTACGTCCGTGACGCCGAGAAGAAGCAGCAGCAGGGGAAATCCAGCCAAGCCTAGCTCCGATAGGTTAATTATATATAGCAGCGCTATACTAGTACCTTAGATTCGCCAAAGAAAAGTTCTGTTATGTCCTACGTTGATTAATTGCTGGTAGTAGCGTTTTTAGATTTAGCACATCTTCTATATTTCTTTACATGGAATAATATTTGTTTATGTGTGAGAGTTATCTTTAGGTCAGGGGTCTGAAAAAAGATCTGGTGCCAGTCACTTTCTTTATGCACCATCGGTTCACATCCAATGGTTGTAATCAAGCATTGCACTATTTATCTCTTTCTTTCTTCCTCCACCTGGCGACGCCCGGGCTTGCCCTACCATAACTGCCGGCCTCCACCACCCGCGGCCCGCGGACGCTACCACACACCGCCTCGACCTCCCCTATCGCCATTGCTTGCTGCCGACCCGACCGTACCTCTAAGCCCCGCTGCAACATTGAAGAACTCCAATGATCCCCTACACCCCCACCCATAAGATAGGGCATTGCATTGGCTTCCCCCTAGGATAGATGGTGGAGCAAATGGTTTCTGCGATAACGTTTCTTCTTCTCCGGTGAGGTTGAAAGGAAGAAAGGAAGGAAGAGGTGACTAATGCCTGAGAAAATGCCATATACCTGATAAATAGCAAAAATCATTTGTTTTATATATGCAATTTTCCAGTTAATTACGAACAGTTTGAGTATGCACAATGATGTGCCCCCCCTTGCTAATCATGTTTTTAGTGCGGAGTCTCTGTTAACCATCCTCTCTGCAGACAGGCTCTCGTCTCGTTTTGACAAGGATTGGGAATCCTACAAAGCGGGACAAAAAGAAACACAAGGCAAAAATATACCAGCTACGCGAAATCGCTCAGGAGTGCACTAGCTAGATTGTTTTCGAGGAAATTGCTCGGGGCTCGAAACTTGAAGAGAGGGCCTCCCCAAAGTCGGTTTGTACCTCAAAGAAGAGTCCTTTTCGGACTCTAGGGCTAAACGCCA
The DNA here is from genome assembly GCA_902687465.1 of Secale cereale. Taxonomy (NCBI): domain Eukaryota; kingdom Viridiplantae; phylum Streptophyta; class Magnoliopsida; order Poales; family Poaceae; genus Secale; species Secale cereale. The sequence continues at coordinate 21,865,250 of LR738709.1, forward strand.
TGGTTCCTGGCATTTACGTAAACGGCACGAACTCCGGCGTCTGGCCCAGGGGGTAGACGCCAGGAACCCTGGCATCTATCCCCTGCTCTTCGAGAAAACCCCTTGGTGCACTGTCTCAAGTCCTCGTGGGCCTTACCCCTTGGACCAACCATATCATCCTATATATCAATCTTTACCTCCGGAACATTCGGGAGCTCCTCGTCATGTCTATGATCTCATCTGGGACACCGAACAACATTCGGTCACCAACATACATAACTCATATAATATTATATCGTCATCGAACGTTAAGCGTGCGGACCCTACGGGTTCAAGAATGATGTAGACATGACTGAGATGCTCTCCGGTCAATAACCAATGGCGGGAACCTGGATGTCCATATTGGTTCCTACATATTCTACAAAGATCTTTATCGGTCGAACTTTTATGACAACATACATAGTTCCTTTGTTTGTCGGTATGTTACTTGCCCGAGATTCTATCGTCGGTATCTCCATACCTAGTTCAATCGCGTTACTGCCAAGTCTCTTCACTTGTTCCGTAATACATCATCATCTAGCTAACTCCTTAGTCACTTTGCTTGCAAGCTTCTTCTGATGCTGTATTACCGAGAGGGCCCAGAGATACCTCTCCCTCATATGGAGTGACAAATCCCAATCTCGATTCACACCAACTCAACAGAATCCTTCGGAGATACCCGTAGAGCATCTTTATGATTACCCAGCAACATTGTGGCGTTTGATAGCACACAAGGTATTCCTTCGGTATCCGGGAGTAGCATGATCTCATGGTAGAAGGAATATGTATTTGACATTAAGAAAGCAGTAGCAATAAGATGAACGATCATATGCTATGCTAACGGTTGGGTCTTGTCCATTACATCATTATCCTAATAATGTGATCCCGTTATCAAGTGACAACACATTTCTATGGTTAGGAAACCTTAACCATCTTCAGATCAACGAGCTAGTCTAGTAGAAGTTCACTCTCGACACGGTGTTGTCTATACATCCACACATGTATCTGAGTTTCTAATCAATATAATTCTAGCATGGATAATAGGCATTTATCATGAATGGGGAAATATGATAATAACCAATTTATTATTGCCTCTAGGACATATTTCCAACAATAGTCATAGAAAACCCGGCCGTCGAAGCTGCCGAGGCAGGACGACACGACCTCCTTGGCCGCCGCGGCGAGGCAGAGCGAGCAGTCCTGTTGCGGGAGGTCACCGCGGCACTGCGCGAGGCCCCAGACCACTGACGAGGAGCGAGGCGAGGACCTGGTCGATGTTGGCATGTGTCTCCGTGCCGGTGTAGTTCTTGGTGCAGTAGGTGTCAATGGGGTCGATGCCGCAACATGGACGCGCCATGGCGAGCAAGAGTGGCACCAGTAATAGCAGGAGCAGTGGTGACAAGAAGCAGGATGTCATCGCGTGCTATGCTGTGATGTGATGTGTGCTAGTAGAAGTTTGTTTGCATGCCGGCCCAGTCCCTGAAATACTGCTTGGTCAGGTCCGGTACGGATCGGACCGTCAGCGGCTAGTCCAAACAATGCTTCGGACCGTGACCGGACCGGCCCGTATCGTGTCCACCCTTACCAGAAAGGCCCACTAATCGCTCCTATAACTTCTATTAATGTGGTCACATGTCTATTCATGATGTTCTGTAATGGTTTTTGACACACTAAATTATATATAATGCACGTAGTTGAACCGGCAATGGATTTACGGTGACAAATGCACCTCCGAGTTTATTAAGGGCATGCATAATTTTCTCGAAGTGGCTGAGATAAACAAGCAGAATGGTTTTATGTGTTGTCCATGCCCTAGCTATGGGAATACGAGTTCTTACTCTGACTCAAAAACCCTTCACACCCACCTGCTAAATAAGGGTTTCATGCCACACTACAATGTTTGGACCAAGCACGGAGAAAAATGGGTTATGACGGAAGACAGCGAAGAAGAAGTGGATGATGACAACTACGTGCCCCCTGAATACAGTGATGCTGCAATGGGGAAAGCTGAAGATCAAGAGGAACCAGACGATGTTCTCGATGATGATCTCCGCCGGGTCATTGTTGATGCAAAGAGACAGTGCGAGACTGAAAAGGAGAAGCTGAAGTTCGATCGCATGTTAGAGGATCATAAAAAAGGGTTGTACCCCAATTGCGAAGATGGAAACACAAAGCTCGGTACCGTACTGGAATTGCTGCAGTGGAAGGCAGAGAATGGTGTGTCTGACAAAGGATTTGAGAAGCTACTGAAAATATTTAAAAAGAAGCTTCCAAAGGATAACAAATTGCCCGATAGTATGTACGCAGCAAAGAAGGTCGTATGCCCTCTAGGATTGGAGGTGCAGAAGATACATGCATGCCTTAATGACTACATCCTCTACTGTGGTGCGTACGAGGATTTGAACGCATGCCCGATATGCGGTGCATTGCGGTATAAGATCAGACGAGATGACCCTGGTGATGTTGACGGTGAGTGCCCCAGGAAGAGGGTTCCTGACAAGGTGATGTGGTATGCTCCTATAATACCACGGCTGAAACGTCTATTCAGAAACAAAGAGCATGCCAAGTTGATGCGATGGCATAGAGAGGACCATAAGAAAGACGGGAAGTTGAGAGCACCGGTTGATGGGTCGTAGTGGAGAAAAATCGAGAGAACGTACTAGGAGGAGTTTGCAGGTGACGCAAGGAACATATGGTTTGGTTTGAGCGCGGATGGCATTAATCCTTTTGGGGAGCAAAGCAGCAATCACATCACCTGACCCGTGAATCTATGTATCTATAACCTTCCTCCTTGACTGTGCATGAAGCGGAAGTTCATTATGATGCGAGTACTCATCCATGGCCCTAAGCAACCGGACAATGACATTGATGTGTACCTAAGGCCATTAGTTGAAGAACTTTTACATTGTGGAATGGACAAGGTGTACGTGTGTGGGATGAGGACAACCAGGAGGAATTTGACCTACCAGCATTGCTGTTTGTAACCATCAATGTGTAACATCCCAATTTTCCTAATTTGGATGTTAATAGATCATTCATATGCATCTCATATTTTTCCATGCATTATTTGCTTCTTCTTAATATTCAAATCATTATGCAACTAAAGGCATTTTATTGGAGTGGAGATAACATGACTTCTCCCATGTATTTAAAAATGTTCATAATGTGCAGAATATTGTTTCCAGTTCATATGATATGTTCTGGTAATTTTTGCAATCTTCAAAATATTTTATTTGTTTGTTTTATTGATGTTTGAGTGACCAATTGCATCAAAATTATTTTACAAAAATTGCATTAGTATTGGAACTGTTCCTGTAGTTTATCTTGATAGGGATATTTTTACTGTATGTCTAGGTATTTTTATCTAGATTTTATACTGTGTGTTTTATTTTATCTATTTTCTATTTCTGCTGTTGTTAAAAAAAAAAAGGGGGCCCGCAGCCAGCCGGCGAGCCAGCCCAGCCAGCCAGCCACGGCCCAGTACCCAACCGCTGCGGCCCACCCCTTCGCCCAGCAAGCGCCGACGCCCGCAGCCCACTTTCCCCGCGAAGCGGTACGCCTCGCACCGCTCGCCCGACCCGCACCTCACCCGACCCGGCGCCCCTCTCTCTCTGACCAGCGGGCCCCGCCCCTGTTCACCCATCCCCTTCCCGAGCCGGACTAGGACGAGCAGCCGCCGCGCCGCACGCACGCACGCACGCCGAGGCCAACTCGGTCCACCCCGAGCGCGCCCGACCTATCTGGCGTATACCCGAGCCCCGGACGCACCCCTGCACCCTTTTCTCGACTCCTCTCGCTGACGCACGCGTCAGCTAGGGCAGAACCGATCTCGCGAGGAGCTCCGCCGTTCGCCGGTTGATTTCGTCGCCGTAAGATCACCCCAGCCGCACTGCTTTCTTCCTCTCGAACCTCCTCTCGTCCGTGCAGCGGTCTGACATGGTTTGGTGAGCAGGAGGCCACCGTAGACGCGTTGCCGGAGCACACCCGCCGCCGCCGGAGCTCACGCCATCACCGTCGCCGCTACAGCCCGCCTCACCGCTGTCCGACACCACCAACGCCTCTGCCAATCACGTCCGCGTCCACCCGCACCCTCAAAGTCGCTGGAGCACTGCCGGATACGCCCCGCCACCGACGCCCGAGCCACTGCCGCCGTTTTCCCTGTTCGGGTGAGCCACGCGCACGCCACATGCGCCCAGCCAATGGGCAGCCGCCACATGGCAGTTAGTAACAGGAGTTCGCACAGATGTTGCTACATGACCAGGAGATTTCTATTGTTTTCTGTTTTTTTTGAATTTCCTCCAAACTTCATATAGCTGTAGGTTTTATTCTATAAATCCTTTTTAGGTGATTATTTTTCCTGTGCACTCACCAAATTCATCTCTTCATCACAGTACCAATTTTGCACATGTTTGCACAACTCAAATTTGAATTCGGTTGAATTTGAATCAAATCTTCCAGAGGCCGTATCTTTTACACCGTTTATCATAATCGAGTGATTCTTTTTGCATTGTGATCATAGTGCTGTGTAGGTGATCTATACATGTTGTTTTGCTGCTGTTTTTGAGTTTTAAAATGATTTTCTTGCTGTTGGCTTTATTTTGGTTTCTTTGGAGTTTCGTTGATTGATTTGTTGAACTGTGTGAAACGTGTAGATTGTCCGGAGTGTGACTCGAGCTATTGTCAGGAGTGTGACTTTTTGAACCATAACCAAGGCAAGTTACATGTTGATCATCCTTTACCTAGGGTTTTCCTATGCATTGTAGGTTATGCCACACTACAAATTTATGCATTATAGGTTTGTTATAATTTGAGCTATATTGTTGAGCTATCTCCCGTCCTTGAAAATCGTGATAGGTATAGTTTTGCCATGCTTGTAGACGGGGTTGGTTCCTGTATACATTGAGCTTATGTGAGGATTATTAATAGTTAACAAACTGAGTAGTAATTCATGGCTTAACTCACCTCTGGGCGGAAGTGGTATTGATGGGTGGTTTTAAGAACATCATGGTTTATACCCTCTGAAATGTAAGTGGACGGCCGCCCAGGCTCAAAAAGATCAGACATACTTAATGACTAGTAGCTTTCATGCGCGACCACTAGCTAAATGGGCTCTGGCTTAGTTGAGTAGGTTGTGGGATCCTCGCCCAGGTATGCTAGCAGATGTAGATATGGATAGGTGTGCCGGCTGCCGGGGGTGGAGGTGACTACTTCCGAAAGACTTCGTCTCAATCTTTAGGTTGAGTCTAGTAGGTAAAGTGTGCAAAACTCTGCAGAGTAATAAAACCAATCATGATTAGCCGTGTCCCCGGTTATGGATATTTTGAGCCACTATGCCATTACAGTTGTTGGATGATCTTGACAGATGTGACACTTAAAAATATTTGTGGGCAACTTAATGAATGGGTAGGTTGGAGTTGATTTTGCCAACTCACCCTTGTGCAATTAATTAATTGTAGTAATAAAAGAACCAAATGAAAAAGTTACTATTAGGTAGTTATGAGGACAAAATTAGCTTTCTGCAAAATAAACCCCCAAGCTTTCCTTTGTTGTTCTATGCATATACATGTAGGTCTGCTTTATTACTTCTCATGTGTAACTTGCCAATACATTCAATGTAATGACCTATACGGCTGCAACGTCTCATGTTGCAGGATTTTCAGACGAGGAGTAAGGTACCGTTAGGGTCGCGAGTCTGCACTCAGCATCGCCAGTTGGGCTATGATGGGACTCATTGTTATGTTCTGCTACTTTCCGCTATGTGATTGAATAATAGCTAGCCATGAGCTATGCAGATTGTTTTATTTTATATACTCTAGATCATACATTGCAATAAATGATGCACTTGTATTCTGGTATTCATCTATACTGTGTGTGCTAGCGAGTTCGATCCAGGGACTAGCACGGTAAGCACAGAGACTCAAATCGTTCGAGGTTTGGTCGTTATAGATGGTATCAGAGCAGTGTGTTGACTGTAGGATGTGACCCTAGAAAATGGATTAGAAAAGCCATAGGAGTGAAAAATATTTTATAAGCTAGTTATACTTTTTACTGTTTATTAGTTAACCCAAGTATCTTGAACAGTTAAGTAGGAACTAGTGCTGAGACCACCATATATGCTTGTTTTATTTTGCAACGTTATCGTGTTAGCGTATCTGATTATGTCCACTTTCGTGGTATGAAGATACTAGATTGTTTGCTTGATTGGTAGCTTGCTTGTTAAATTTTATCTCGTCAAAATTATTTGACTATATATATATATATATATATATATATATATATATATATATATATATATATATATATATATATTATTGTGATTGTTTGTCTGTTTGTTTGTTTGTGTTATTCGTTGTTGTGTTTTGTTGCCTTGATCATATATGCATATGGGTAGAATATATTTATATCTATAGCTTTGGCCCTATTATATCTATAACTCTTCTATGCTTGCCCACCAGATGCCGCCGAGGCGTGATAATAGGCGCAATGCTGCAGGAGGAGACAACAATGGCAATGACATACCGCCATACATGCAGCAGTTGCTTCAGGGGCAGACGTAGTTGATCCAGTTACTTGTGCAGAACCAGAACAACAACAACAACAACAACAACCCGCCACCCGTGGATATGCTTACCAGGTTACTGAGGTTGAATCCTGAGAGGTTCTCCAGTTCCCCTGAACCTATTGTGGCTGATGATTGTCTCCGTGGAGTCAATAGGAACCTGGAGACGGTTGGATGCACAGATGCAAAGAGGGTGAGGTTTGCCGCACATTTGTTGGAGGGTCCTGCTGCAGCTTGGTGGGACAACTACTTGGTCTCTTATCCGATTGCTGGTATCACTTGGACTCAGTTTCAGACTGCTATTTGTGCTGCACATGTGTCTGCTGGTGCTATGAGTCTGAAAAAGAAGGAGTTTCGCAGTTTGCGTCAGGGAGGACGCACAGTTAATGCGTATGTGGATGAATTTAATAATCTTGCACGTTATGCTCCTAATGATGTTAACACTGATGCATCTAGGCAGGAGAAATTCTTGGAGTGCCTGAATGATGAGTTGAGCCTTCAGTTGACAGTGGCCACTTTTGGTAATTGTCAGGAGCTGATTGATAAGGCTATTATGCTAGAGGGGAAGCATCAGGCCATAGAGAATCGCAAGAGGAAGTACAACTATAATAATAGGTATAATTCAGGACCACAGCAGAAGCCACGCACTTCATATCATGGTCATGGAGGTAATGGGAATCATCATCATCATGGAGGTAATGGACATAATCATCATGGAGGGAATGGACACAACCATAATGGCCACCATAATCACAATGGGCAGAGGAGTAACAATGGCAATGTCAAAGGTAATGGTAATGGTAATGGTAATTGAGGGAGTAATAACCAGAGCCACCAGAGTGTGCCTGTGCAGAGGGACATTAGCCAGGTTTAGTGCTATAAGTGTAAGCAGATGGGCCACTACTCCAACACTTGCCTAGAGAGCAAGAACGGTAATGGGAATTCTGGAGTCAGCAAGCCAAACCCCTTCCAAAAGGGTCATGTTAACCATGTTAATGTGGAGGAGGTTTATGATGAACCTGATGCCGTGATTGGTAAGTTCTTGATTAATTCGGTACCTGCACTTGTTCTTTTTGATTCTGGTGCATCGCATTCATTCATCTCACGGGTATTTGTGGATAAACATAAGCTACCTACCATAGTACTTAATTCACCTATTCTAGTAAGTTCTCCGGGGGCTGAGATGGCAGCAAGTTTGGGATGCTTTCAGATGCCTTTGTCCATTGGGAAGCATGTTTTTCCCACAGATTTGGTTATATTGAAGTCACAGTGTATTGATATTATTTTGGGTATGGACTGGTTGACTAAATATAAAGGTCTTATTGATTGTGCCAGTCGATCTATTACTCTCAGTGCACCAGAAGGTAAGTGGATCAGATATGTATGTAAGTATAAGCATAATCAGGTGGAAGTGAACTCTCTTAAGGGGGGTAGTCTAGAAGATGTGCCAGTTGTGAGGGACTACCCAGACGTGTTTCCAGAGGAGTTACCAGGTATGCCACCAGACAGAGATATTGAGTTTCTTATTGATTTAATACCAGGCACCGGACCTATTGCAAAGAGACCGTATAGAATGCCTCCTCAGGAGTTGGAGGAATTGAAGAAGCAGATAAGGGAATTGCAGGAACAAGGATTTATTTGCCCAAGTTCATCACCTTGGGGAGCTCCAGTTTTGTTTGTGGAGAAGAAATATGGGACCTTGAGGATGTGTGTTGATTATCATTCTCTGATTGAGGTAACCATTAAGAATAAGTATCCCTTGCCTATGATAAATGATTTGTTTGACCAGTTGGAGGGAGCTATTGTGTTTTCTAAGATTGATCTTCGTTCTGGTTATCATCAATTAAAGATTCGTGAGCAAGATATTCCAAAGACTGCTTTTACTACGAGGTATGGGTTGTATGAATATACTGTTATGTCATTTGGATTAACTAACGCTCCTGCATACTTCATGAATATGATGGACAAGGTGTTTATGGAGTTCTTGGATAAATTTGTGGTTGTTTTCATTGATGATATATTGGTGTTCTCCAAGAATAAGCAAGAGCATGAGGTACATCAGCGTTTGGTGATGGAGAAGCTGAGGGAACATCAGTTGTATGCCAAGTTCAGCAAATGTGAATTTTGGCTGGATGAGGTAGCATTCCTTGGACATGTTGTGTCAGGTAATGGAGTTGCAGTTGATCCATCTAAGGTTGCTGCAGTTACAGAGTGGGAGACACCCACAACAGTTGGGGAGATTCGCAGCTTTTTGGGCCTTGCAGGTTATTACAGGAGGTTTATTGAGAACTTTTCTAAAATTGCAAAGCCTATGACTGAATTGTTGAAGAAGGAGAAGAAGTTTGATTGGACTGATGAATGTGAAGCTAGCTTTCAGGAATTGAAGCAGCATTTGGTTACAGCACCGGTCTTAATTCTGCCTGATATACATAAGGACTTCCAGGTATATTGTGATGCTTCTCATCAGGGACTTGGGAGTGTCTTGATGCAGGAAGGTAAAGTTGTTTCATATGCTTCACGTCAGCTTAAGAATCATGAGCATTATTATCCTACACATGATTTGGAGTTAGCCTCAGCTGTGCATGCATTGAAAACTTGGAGGCAATATCTTATTGGTAATCATTGTGATATATAAGTATATTTTTACTCAAAAGGATTTGAACCTCAGGCAGAGGAGATGGTTGGAGCTTATTAAGGATTATGATTTGAATGTGCAGTATCATCCTGGTAAGGCTAATGTTGTTGCTGATGCATTGATTCGTAGGAGCCATGTTAATGCAGTTGATATTAATGATATGCCACCAGAGTTATGTGATCAGTTCAGGGATCTCAAGATGGAGATGGTTCCTAAGGGATATTTGGCAACACCTGAGGTAAAGCCTACTTTGCTTGACAGGATCAGGGAAGCTCAAAAGGGTGATAAAGAAATTGCTGCAATAAAAGAGAATATGACTAAAGGTAAGGCAGAAGGTTTCCATGAGGATGAACATGGGACCGTATGGTTTGAGAAGTGTATTTGTGTACCGCAAGATGCAGACATCAGGAAGTTGATTCTTCAGGAGGCACATGATTCACCTTATTCTATTCACCCAGGTAATACTAAGATGTATTTGGACTTGAGGGAAAGGTTTTGGTGGCCTAGTCTGAAGAGGGAAATTGTTGGATATATTTCAACATGTGATGTGTGCCAAAGAGTTAAAGCAGAACATCAGAGGCCAGCAGGTTTGTTACAACCATTGCCTATACCTGAGTGGAAGTGGGATCAGATTGGTATGGATTTCATTACAGGTTTACCTAGGACTCGGTCAGGTTATGATTCTATTTGGGTAATTGTTGATCGTTTGACTAAGGTTGCTCACTTCATTGCGGTAAACACTACTTGTTCCAGTGCTCAGCTAGCTAAATTTTATATGTCTAAAATTGTTTGTCTGCATGGAGTTCCAAGGAAGGTAGTGTCTCATAGAGGTACTCAGTTCACATCAAAATTTTGGCGTCAGTTGCATGAATCCTTGGGCACCAGGCTGGAGTTTAGTACAGCTTTCCATCCATAGACTGATGGGCAGACAGAGAGGGTAAATCAGATTTTGGAGGATATGTTGAGAGCCTTTGTTTTGGACTATGGTTCCAGTTGGGATGATAATTTACCTTATGCAGAGTTCTCATATAATAACAGTTATCAGGCTAGTCTGAAGATGACACCATTTGAAGTATTGTATGGCAGGAAGTGCAGGACACCGTTGATGTGGGATGAGGTTGGAGAGCGACAGTTCTTTGGACCAGACTTGATCAGAGATGCTGAGGAGAAGGTCAAGCTGATTCATGACAGGTTGAAGATAGCATAATCCAGATAAAAGAGTTATGCAAATGCAAAGCGCAAAGAGGTGACATATGAGGTAGGAGACCGTGCATATCTTCGAGTTTCACCACTTCGTGGAATTAAGAGGTTTGGAATTAAGGGTAAGTTAGCACCACGTTTTGTGGGGCCTTACACGATCTTGGAGCATAGAGGAGAGGTAGCTTATCAGCTGGAGTTGCCAGAGTCTTTGTCTGGAGTTCATAATGTGTTTCATGTATCTCAGTTGAAGAAGTGCCATGCAGAGATGATGGATGTTCCATTGAGGGACACAGAGCCACTTGATGCTATTCAGTTGGAGAGTGATTTGACATATGAGGATAAGCCTGTTAAGATTCTGGAGACAGCAGAGAGAGTTACTCGAACCAAGATACTTAAGTTATGCAAGGTTCAGTGGGATCATCATACAGAGGAAGAAGCTACCTGGGAACGAGAGGAAGATATCAGGCAGGAGCAACCACACCTATTTCCTAGCTAGCCTGAATCTCGAGGGCGAGATTCATCTTAAGGGGGGTAGGTTTGTAACATCCCAATTTTCCTAATTTGGATGTTAATAGATCTTTCATATGCATCTCATATTTTTCCATGCATTATTTGCTTCTTCTTAATATTCGAATCATTATGCAACTAAAGGCAATTTATTGGAGTGGAGATAACATGACTTCTCCCCTGTATTTAAAAATGTTCATAATGTGCAGAATATTGTTTCAAGTTCATATGATATGTTCTGGTAATTTTTGCAATCTTCAAAATATTTTATTTGATTGTTTTATTGCTGTTTGAGTGACCAATTGCATCAAAATTATTTTACAAAAATTGCATTAGTATTGGAACTAGTGTTCTTGTAGTTTATCTTGATAGGGATATTTTCACTGTATGTCTAGGTATTTTTATCTAGATTTTATACGGTGTGTTTTATTTTATCTATTTTCTATTTTTGCTGATGTTAAAAAAAAAGAAAAAAAAGGGGCAGCAGCCAGCCGGCGAGCCAGCCCAGCCAGCCCGCCAGCCGCGGCCCAGTACCCAGCCGCTGCGGACCACCCCTTCGCCTAGCAAGCGCCGACTCCCGCAGCCCACTTTCCCCGCGAAGTGATACGCCCCGCACCGCTCGCCCGACCCGCACCTCACCCGACCCGGCGCCCCTCTCTCTCTGACCAGCGGGCCTCACCCCTGTTCACCTATCCCCTTCCCGAGCCGGACTAGGATGAGCAGCCGCCGCGCCGCACGCACGCACGCACGCCGAGGCAAACTCGGTCCACCCCGAGCGCGCCCGACGTGTCTGGCGTATACCCGAGCCCCGGACGCACCCCTGCACCCTTTTCTCGACTTGTCTCGCTGCCGCACGCGTCAGCTAGGGCAGAACCGATCTCGCGAGGAGCTCCGCCGTCCGCCGCCGTTTGCCGGTTGATTTCGTCGCCGTAAGATCACCCCACCCACGCCGCTTTCTACCTCTCGAACCTCCTCTCGTCTGCGCAGCGGTCTGACATGGTTTGGTGAGCAGGAGGCCACCGTAGACGCGTTGCCGGAGCACACCCGCCGCCGCCGGAGCTCACGCCATCACCGCCGTCGCTACAGCCCGCCTCACCGCCGTCCGACACCACCAACGCCTCCTCCACTCACCTCCGCGTCCGCCCGCACCCTCAAAGTCGCCGGAGCACCGCCGGAGACGCCCCGCCGCCGACGCCCGAGCCACCGTCGCCGTTTTCCCTGTTCGGGTGAGCCACGCGCACGCCACACGCGCCCAGCCAATGGGCAGCCGCCACGTGGCAGTTAGCAACAGGAGTTCGCACAGATGTTGCTACAGGACCAGGATATTTCTGTTGTTTTCTGGTTTTTTTTGAATTTCCTCCAAACTTCATATAGCTGTAGGTTTTATTCTGCAAATCCTTTTTAGGTGATTCTTTTTCCTGTGCACTCACCAATTTCATCTCTTCATCAGAGTACCAATTTTGCACATGTTTGCACAACTCAAATTTGAATTCGTTTGAATTTGAATCAAATCTTCCGGAGGCCGTATCTTTTAAACCGTTTATCGGAATCGAGTGATTCTTTTTGCATTGTGATCATAGTGTTGTGTAGGTGATCTGTACATGTTGTTTTGCTGCTGTTTTTGAGTTTTAAAATGATTTTCTTGCTGTTTGCTTTATTTTGGTTTTTTGGAGTTTCGGTGATTGATTTGTTGAACTGTGTGAAACGTGTAGATTGTCCGGAGTGCGACGCGAGCTATTGTCAGGAGTGTGACTTTTTGAACAAGAACCAAGGCAAGTTACATGTTGATCATCCTTTACCTATTGTTTTCCTATGAATTGTAGGTTATTCCACACTACAAATTTATGCATTATAGGTTTGTTATAATTTGAGCTATATTGTTGAGCTATCTCCCGTCCTTGCAAATCGTGGTAGGTATAGTTTTGATATGCTTGTAGACGGGGTTGGTTCCTGTATACATTGAGCTTATGTGAGGATTATTAATAGTTAACAAACTGAGTAGTAATTCAGGGCTTAACTCACCTCTGGGCGGAAGTGGTATTGATGGGTGGTTTTAAGAACATCATGGTTTATACCCTCTGAATGTAAGTGGACGGCCGCCCAGGCTCAAAAAGATTAGACAGACTTAATGACAAGTAGCTTCCATGCGCGACAACTAGCTAAATGGGCTCTGGCTTAGTTGAGTAGGTTGTGGAATCCTCGCCCAGGTATGCTAGCAGATGTAGATATGGATAGGTGTACCGGCTGCCAGGGGTGGAGGTGACTACTTCTGAAAGACTTCGTCTCAATTTTCGGGTTGAGTCTAGTGGGTAAAGTGTGCAAACCTCTGCAGAGTAATAAAACTAATCATGATTAGCCGTGTCCCCTGTTATGAATATTTTGAGCCACTATGCCATTACAGTTGTTGGATGATCTTGACAGATGTGACACTTAATAATATTTGTGGGCAACTTAATAAATGGGTAGGTTGGAGTTGATTTTGCCAACTCAACCTTGTGCAATTAATTAATTGTAGTAATAAAAGAACCAAATGAAAAAGTTATTATTAGGTAGTTATGAGGACAAAATCAGCTTTCTGCAAAATAAACCCCCAAGCCTTCCTTTGTTGTTCTATGCGTATACATGTAGGTCTGCTTTATTACTTCTCCTGTGTAACTTGCCAATACATTCAATGTATTGACCTATACGGCTGCAACGTCTCATGTTGCAGGATTTTCAGATGAGGAGTAAGGTACCGTTAGGGTCGCGAGTCTGCACTCAGCATCGCCAGTTGGGCTATGATGGGACTCATTGTTATTTTCTGCTACTTTCCGCTGTGTGATTGAATAATAGCTAGCCATGAGCTATGTAGATTGTTTTATTTTATATACTCTGGATCATACGTTGTAATAAATGATGCACTTGTATTCTGGTATTCATCTATACTGTGTGTGCTAGCGAGTTCGATCCAGGGACTAGCATGGTAAGCACAGAGACTCAAATCGTTCGAGGTTTGGTCGTTATACAATGATTGGCCTGCTCTTAGTAACCTTCCAGGACAAACAAACAAGGGATACCACGCATGCACGCAATGTTTAGATGACACCAAAAGTATATACTTGGACAAATGCAGGAAGAATGTGTATCTGGGGCATCGTCGATTTCTTCCGACCAACCATCAATGTCGATAGAAAGGCAAGCATTTCAAAGGCGAGGCAGATCACCGGAAGAAGCCCGCCATGAATACCGGTGATGACATACATGCTATGGTCAATGATTTTCACGTAATATTTGGAAATGGTCCTGGCAGACTATCTATATATGAGTATATTGACTTAGGAGTCAAATGAGAACATTTTATCATAGGTCATACTCATCGTTTAAGCTCAAGTAGGGTTGCCACTTTTACATAAAGCATTGTTGTGTTCACACCATTAGAGTTGCTTTAGCTCAATTTTTAGAGTAAAGCTCCCCCTAGATGTGATATCCCCCCTAAGAGGGATGAACTAACCTTGGGTTTTGTCGACGAGGACTTCATGTAGGTGTTGAACATGTAGGTGCTCAATGTTGATATATATCATTTTGGAGCAATCCATTAGAGCGAGTTGTATTTTCAATACCTGCATGGGTTAGTCCCACCAGGAACATAAAAAGATATGCATGGACATAGATGGAATTGCACACAAGATGATGTCCATGAAATAATTAGGTTACCTTGTCCCTTGTCTTACCAACAAGAGGGTTTGTGACTCCTTGAACTAGTGCAAGATGTGAAAGTTGATTGCACTTATCCTTTCCAATGTGAATAAGAGTGAAGTATGTTGGCGGAGTCACCCTCAAGAACACTCTAGTCCTTCTTCTTCTTCGGGATCCACATAATCTTGATGGGAATCCAAGGAGTTCGAGATGTACTTGATGAAGTAGAACTCGATGTAGTCTTTGGAACCCACTTGACCAAGGCCTGAGGAGCTTCTTCAAATGCATCAATCTCTTCTTGAAGCTTGTCCTTGCCCTTTAGCTTGTGGTGTTGTGGTGGAAGATCATCTTGGGCTTGTGTCCCCTTGTAGGAAGTAGGATCATACTTCTCTTGTTGAGGAACAAACTTTGTCTTGGGGTATTGATCTTCTTCATAATCAACTCCATTGGCACTGAACTTTCATTCAAAACCAACACCTTGATTCTTCCGGTGCCTTCCTTGCTTGCATACAATTTCCTCGAATTTCTTACTCCCGTTAAGGCTCTTATAAACACCTTTCTCTATAATTCCCTTCAATAAGCTATTTTCTTGCTCAAGTGTAAGTTGGCTAAGAGAATTAGTGGAATCAAGAGAACTACTAGAAGCAACAATATTGGTTTTATCATGATTATTGTTACTACTATAGGAAGAATTTTTTTTGTTCTTATTGCTAGATTTTACTTGTGGCATGTAGGTAGACAAGAGTAAACTCTTGGCAATGTAAGAAGAACTTTTCTTTCGAAGATCATCATTGATTGCTTTTAAGAACTCATGCTCTTGCTCTAGATTGAGCTTTTCAAAGCGTAGCTTCTCATGAGTCCTCAACAGTTCTCGATGATCCTCAAAGGTAGTTTCATGAGCTAACTTGAGAGTGTTTAATTCTTTAGTTAGAAGCTCAATCTTCTCCTTATCATTATCATTCGTTTTATCTTGATTAGCATGATTAGTAGCAATTTCATCATAGTTTTCATCACTATTGCTACCAAAAAGTAAATCATCATCTCCTAGCAAATCATCTTCATCACTATTGAAATCAAGATATTCGGGGTGTGATCCCTTAGTGCCTTTAGCCATGAAGCATCTTCCAATTCGTTCTTTTGGTGAATCAAATATGTCGTAGGAGTTGGATGACACAAGAGCAATTCCAGCAACACCTTCATCCTGAGTATCTTCTAAGTTGGAGTGATAGCTTCTCTCTGAGTAGTTATCGGAGTCGGAACCGGATACCCATTCACCAACATGAGCTTGATGGTGGCAATAGTGAACGGTCTGGCTCGCTCCCACCTCTCCCACCCCTCCCACCTCGCCCAACTCTCCACCCAACGCTACCATGGCGATTTCTCATCGTGATCAACCTGGACGGGCTCCTACACTGGGATTTTGCACCGGGCATTGCCCTGGCAGATCAGGTGAGACGAAGGTTTGGATCTACTGTTTATTTCTCCCCATCAAGAGACTCCAAGGAGTTCTTTCTGGTGGCTTCCTTCTCCTCAGCCTCCTTCAAACTTTTGGTGGAATCAGTAGGGCTGGCTCTACAATGCTGCCTTGGAGGCATTAGCTCGGGTTTCAATTAGCTCGGGCTTCTATGTTCTCGGCACATTGGCTTGCCGATGAGGAAATTTTGGGTCTTTCATACCGCCATCCTATTGCCATCAAATCCTCTCTTAATTTTTTGAAGCATGGCTCCATTCTGGATAATACTAGACAAGAACTGCATGACACATCTCAATTAGTTTATTTGGATAAGATGGTTTTCTCAAATACACATGCGGCGGAAGCTTCTACATCGGCAGCAGCAATCTCGATCCCAGAGCCGGAAAACAGGTTTAAAATTTCTAATCCTTTGGATAGTGTTCATCCCACATCAATGGTTCCGACAACGGACCCACAATCTCAGGCAGTGATCAATTATCAGGCACTTATGGAAAAGTATTCATTGCAGGAAAAATTGGGGGAATTTAATCCACTGAACTTTATTATTTTGGGAGATTTCAAATTCCCAATTAAAGCCCATTATCTGTCCCTGCCTCAGTGTTTCCTAAAATCGGCCTTTCGTTATGCTCCGCCACACAGATCGTGGCCCCCCCAATTACAGGCTAAACATAAGATTGATTTGGCCCAGGCCCAATACAAAGAAATGGAGATTAAAAATCTGGCTAGTTACTGGCCATGTTTGTGCGCAAAATGCCTACAATGGGGCCATAATCGGAGCAACTGCACAGCTCGGGTTATTTGCATTAATTGTTCGACTCCGGATCATAAGGCAAGGCACTGCCCTTCTATTAAGAAATATCCAGGACTAATATGGAGACGTCTCTAAATAATGGAAAGAACTTTTGCGTATCGGTTGGTTATGGTAAACACCCGATAACTCAGGAGCCTAAAAAGGCCTCTCGCTGTGGGGAATGTGGATTTTATGGTCATACGGATCGTGTTTGTCTCAAACGGCAATGGCGTAAGCTCTGGAGGTGGGTCCCTAAATCTATAACCACCAACTCTACCCCTCATGTTCCGCCTTCTTCCTTGATTTTCCAAACGACCACCACACCGCCTGCCTCACCAATCCTGCACTCGTCACATTCGCCACCTTCCTCCCCTGTTTCACCCGTCTCCCACAAACCCCCGGCCATGGCAAACTATCCTTTCAACCCAGTTCCCTTCCTCCCTCCTGGCTTCGCGGTGGAACCTAGTCTGGTTGATCGAGTCGTCCGCAGGGGCATGGGGGTCAATCCGGTGCCCCCTCAACCATGAATTTCTGGCGGTGGCGGAGACCAGTCACTACGTCCCTCTTCATCGCCACGCCGCCATCCACAACACCATCCAAGGTCTGCTACATGAATCTCAACTCTTCACTACGGAGTCTAGTGATCATCCTTTTGGAGTTGGTCTATTTGGATTTGTGGATGCCTTCATGCGGGATACTGTCGTGGCAACTCCCCTTGAGCTTGAAGATGAAGACTAACTGGTAAATTTTGTTCCCCACAACGCTGCCCTCAATAGGCGTACCACCACATATGGGCCAGAACTATGGTTGATGTATTTTGGTTTTCCGTATGACTATCAAACTGAGTATTATATCAACACGTCTTTGGGTGGATATGGATCTTTAGTCTCTTGGTACAATCCTAGGCAGGACAGAAGGTTTATCTTGCTTCGTGCTCGTGTCATTCATATGCGGTTGATACCTAAAAGTTTTGTCGTCTGGCAATTAGGAGGGGTACGGGATTGTTGGACAGTGCAGGTGACTATCCTTCGCAGTAATGACTGGAATGCCTTGCTTCCTGATGTACCGCCGGCGGGGGAAGAACAACCTCCTCTAGATGGTAATCCACACCCCCAGTTTGGGCCCGATCTCACGGCCGAGCAGTTGTATCAACAACAAGTCCATAATTGGTTTGTGCAAAATGCTGCCCCTGCCAATGATGCTCCTCCTAATGATGCTCATGAAGATTCTGATATAGAGGGAGAAGTTCAAGTTGCTGCTGGATGGGGAGCCTGGCCTGCACCTCCACCCCACCACTCCCACCTCACCTCATGAACTTTCAGGCATGGCTTGCTGCCCAGGGTTTGACAGCGCAACATGGCATTGTTCCTGAAGATAATGATACTGACAGTGCATCCCAGGCATGGAATGACTCCATTACTGTGTCAGATGATCCCAGCTCTGCAGATTCAGCCCTGGCTCTCTCTAACTCTGATGCACTGCCTCTGGTTCCCACCACTATGCAACACCTTACTGATGAAGTTGTAGTTAATGACAGGCTGCATCCTCGTGGAATTCATTTTGGCATGTCCACTCAGGGAGAGGAAGTGCTGGCTATACTCCTGAGTAATCCCATCCCTCCACTGCAACTTAACAGCTTCATCTGTGAAGCTCTGAGACCTGCCATTGCATCTTTGGGGCCTTGGCCAAATGGTTACGGTATGAGGCAGGAGGTTTTGGATGTTACATTTAGGATCTCTCACTCCACTGATGGTCTTCAGTTTCAGCAGTTAGCAGACTCCTCTGACCGTGTGGCCCCTTCAGTTGTCATTGAAGATATCTCAGAGATGGAGGTGGAGAACTATCAAGGCATGGAGGACTCGAGGTCTGCTATTTTATCTCCCAACCTCCAACTAGTGCTAGTGCATGAGGGCAACAATGATGATCTTCAAGTTTCTGAACTAACACTGTCTGCTTCATATGATATGCTGAATGATACCAACACGGTCGGCCTTGTACATGCTCATAGCTCCTCTGCTTCTGCTTCTGAGTATTGATGACCCACAACCGTAAGGGATCTATTGCAGCGTTTTCGATAAGTAAGAGTGTCGAACCCAACGAGGAGCAGAAGGTATTGATAAGCGATTCTGAGCAAGAAATTACTGCAAGCACTGAAAGATAACTTTTTAGGGGTTTTCTCGATATAAGCAACAGGAAAGTAAAAGCAAGCAATGTAAAAGGCACTGAGAGTAACAAGTGGCCCAATCCTTTCTTAGCAAAGGAGAGGCCTAGCAACTGAACTTATAAAGGCTAAAGCGTTCCTGAGGACACACGGGAGAGGTAGTCATGTGCTTTCGCCATATTCCGTATCGATACTATGTTATGTGTTGATAAGTGTTGAGTGGGTGGATCTATGCTAGTCAAGGAACAACTAATAGCTTTTGCTTTTGCTCTTTCTTTACGTTTTGATGAGATTAACTGAAGCTTTTGAAAGAACATGTTATTAGGCAAGAAGTAAAAGTGTTAACATAGAGGAAGATATTTGCCTTAGCTGGGCTTGACAAACAACTTACTTATCAAATGATAATGTCAACAAGGATATGATATGACATATCTTAATGCAACTTTATATGAATGAATCCTTATCAACATCAAATGTCTGCTCTCTTTAAGAATAGAAGGAAGTAGGAATAACTGACTCAATTTTAAATTAAAAGATAGGCCCTGCTCTAGGGTAGTAGGGAAAACTCATGTGCTATGCTTAAATCAAACAGAATGAAAACAAGTTTTTGGGAGGTGCATGATTTGTCAACGAATGCTAATAGATAACTCAATTACTTCTTGAGCTGGACAAGTTTCGAGGAACGGCTCCCGCACGAGGACGATCACATCCTCTTATTCTCCTTTGCTTATCACTGCCAAAGTTTTCTGATTTCTCATGAACAAAGCGTGAAGGAGGGTTTGTTTGTTATATTATTTTTGAGCCGGGCGCACTCTTTGCCAGTTCCTTCTCGTATTATGGGTTTGCACATTAGACATGCAATCCCGGGGTGAAGCTTGTCCAACTCAAAAAAACCATGAATTAACTATTACTTCCTCATGAGCTAAAACAGAGGCACAAAATAAAAGATTTTGAACATTTAAGGATAACACATAAATTCTATACTTTAGGAAGTTGTAGTGGAGTACCACGAGTAGGAAGGTATGGTGGACTCATATGGAAGGTATTGGTTTAAGGGTATGGATGCACAAGCAGAATTCCGCTCAGTACAGAGTTAGGCTAGCAAAGGTTTGAGAGAACAGACAATTGATGATGACTAAGATGCAAAACAATATAAAGCATAAACATTGAAATAAGCATAACACATCAAGTTGTCTTCCTTGTCAGCATAACACTTCAAGCATAATAACATAAAGGTTTTGGCTATGTCGATACTTTAGGAAAATCATGCTTGTTGTTATGACCAAAGCTATGTTTGCCAAGATTAAACAAAATTTTCACAGCCATACCTGATATAAGGTCAATACTCCCCATAAGAATCATCATATAAGGTCGATTGCGTGAAGAGAATACCGAGTGCAGCAAAAGGAACCAATAAACTTCTCATTAATGTTCCATCATAGACGACTCCACACTCACGGATACAATCTCCACCGAAGAAGTGATAGACCTCAATGCACACACCTATTTCATATAATAATCTTCCTAGACATGATACGACTCTACTTGACTCTAAAAGACAAAAGGTAAAGATAAAGATACCGGGCATTCCCCCAAGCTTGCAACAAGCCAAGGGAATGCCATTACCCCAGGTGATTTCACTCCTCATCCTTGTTGGCGTTGATCACGTAGTCCTCGGCGAAACGCTTCCATGGAAGGGGTTCTCCAGTCTCATATGAGAAGTTTGTCTCCTGAATCCTGCATGCAGCACCCATACTCATGCGCATAAACCTTAGTTCATACTCACAGTTCTGGCGATGCAGATCATTAATTTGCCCTTGGAGCTCTATAATTCTTTCTTCAGACGCGGTGATGCTTTTCCACATCTCCTTCATCTCCTTCAGGAAGTAGTTCTTCAGCTCGTTGATGATGTTAAAGTTAGCTTCAACACCACGCTCGATCATCTTCTTGTACTCGAAGACTTCTTGCTCCACTTCTTCCAGCCTGGCCTGGATGCTCCCCTCCTTGATAGGTCCCTTCAGATCTTCTTGACGAAGGACACCGTCCTCCATCCGAACAACCTGAGGGTGCTTCTTCACCTCAGCGAGGTAAGGGTTGATGATGTTGACGACGAACTTGTCCTTGGGGGAACTTGGAGAAGCCATGGCGCCTAGATTCAGCTGAAAGATTCCCTAGCAGAAACAGATCGAAAAGAAAACACACGAAATCGCAAGATACGTTGCCGGAACAATCCGGGCAAATATATAGCAAAAATTTGTGCACAGAAAGGAAGGTAACGGGCTAAAGCGGGGTCGGAGGCGGACTCCCGGGTGTCCAGGCGCCCTGGCGGCGCGGCCAGGAGGTAGGGCGCGCCAGGGGGGCGCCTGGACCCCCTAGAGCTCGTCTCCGGCTCCGCTTAGGCTCAGAATTTTATTAATTTTGCAAAAACTCATAATATGGAACTTTTATGGCGGTTCGCGATGTTTCCGTACCGTAATATATACCTTTTCTTTATTCTGCTTCTGCTGGCGTCTGAAACAGGGCTGCAACATGTTCTTCGTGAGTTGTTGTGTATATTATATTCACATCAACATTGACAGGGTCTCCTGCTATGTAATGTTTAAGTCTTTGCCCATTCACAACTTGAGGTTTGGTGCCTTCAAAATTGTTAATCTTAATTGCACCAGACCGATAGACTTCTTCAATATGAAATGGCCCTTCCCACCTGGAAAGTAGTTTGCCTGGAGAAAACCTGAAACTGGATCTAAACAACAGAACTTTATCACCAACATTAAATTCACGTTACAGAATCTTCCTATCATGCCATTTCTTTACCTTTTCCTTGAACATTTTAGCGCTCTCGTAAGCTTCACTTCTCCATTCATCTAGAGAAGTCAAGTTCATGAGACGCTTCTCACCAGCTAATTTTGGGTCACCATTAAGCTCTCTAACAGCCCAGAAAGCTTTGTGCTCTAACTCTAATGGCAAATGGCAAGCCTTGCCATATACCATCTTATAGGGGGACATGCCCATGGGGTTTTTGTAAGAAGTTCTATATGCCCACAAAGCATCTCCTAACTTATTCGACCAGTCCTTTCTATTTCTGTTTACTGTCTTCTGTAAGATCAACTTAATCTCTCTATTGGTGAGCTCAACTTGCCCAATAGTTTGAGGATGGTAGGGTGAAGCAATTCTATGGTTGACATCGTATTTGGCTAAAGCTTTTCTAAAAGCTCCGTGCGTGAAGTGTGATCCTCCATCAGTCATGAGATACCTTGGTACACCAAACCTAGGAAAAATTACATCCGTAAGCATTTTCAAAGATGTCTTGTGATCAGCACTTTCAGTGGGGATTGCTTCAACCCACTTGGCCACATAATCAATAGCTACTAAAATGTGAGTGTACTTGTGCGAAGAAGGAAAAGGACCCATAAAATCAAAACCCCAACAATCAAAAGGTTCAATCACTAGTGAGTAATTCATAGTCATCTCATTCCTTCTACTAATGTTACCAACTCTCTGACATTTATCACAGGCTAAAACATAATTTCTAGCATCCTTAAAGAGAGTAGGCCAATAAAAACCTGATTGAAGAACCTTATGTGCAGTCCTCTCACCGGCATGATGTCCTCCATAGGGACTATCATGACACCGTCTGAGAATGTCCTTCTGCTCATGTTCCGGTATGCATCTTCTCACGATCCCGTCGGGACCTTCTTTGAAAACGTGTGGGTCATCCCAAAAGTAGTGCCTCAAATCATGAAAGAACTTCTTCCTTTGCTGAAATGTTAAACCTGGAGGCAAATACTTTGCAACAATAAAATTAGCATAATCTGCATACCAAGGATCGGAAAGAGATTGTATTTTTACAACGGCAAGTTGCTCGTCTGGAAAACTATCGTTGACTGGGATGGGGTCGTGCGGTATATCTTCCATCCTTGAAAGATTGTCCGCCACCGGATTGTCTTCTCCTTTCCTATCAACAATCTGCAAATCAAATTCTTGAAGAAGGAGTACCCATCTGATAAGCCTTGGCTTGGCATCCTTCTTTGTCATAAGATACTTAATGGCAGCATGATCAGTATGAATAATAACTTTGGAATCAACAATATACTGCCTAAACTTATCACAAGCAAAAACTACAGCTAAGAATTCCTTCTCAGTAGTAGCATAATTCCTTTGACCACTATCAAGGGTTTTGCTAGCATAATGTATAACATTCAATTTCTTATCAACTCTTTGTCCTAAAACAGCTCCAACAGCAAAATCACTAGCATCACACATAATCTCAAAAGGTAAATTCCAGTCAGGTGGTTGTACTATAGGAGCGGTTATTAAAGCTTTCTTAAGGGCTTCAAAAGCTTCATTACAATCCTCATTAAATACAAAAGGGACGTCCTTCTGGAGAAGATTAGTGAGGGGCCTCGAGGTTTTAGAAAAGTCTTTAATAAATCTTCTATAGAAACCAGCATGACCAAGAAAACCGCGAATACCTTTGATGTCCCTTGGATAGGGCATCCTCTCAATAGCTTCGATCTTGGCTTTGTCCACTTCAATTCCCCTTTCGGAAATCTTGTGACCAAGAACAATTCTTTCGTTAACCATGAAGTGGCACTTCTCCCAGTTGAGTACCAAATTCGTCTCCTCACATCTCTGCAAAACTTTATTAAGATTGTGAAGGCAATGGTCAAAGGAGGTTCCATAGACGGAGAAATCGTCCATGAAGACTTCCATAATATCCCCACAAAAACCATGAAAGATAGCAGACATACACCTTTGAAAAGTAGCAGGGGCATTACATAAACCAAAAGGCATACGCCTATAAGCATAAGTACCAAAGGGACAAGTAAAAGTGGTCTTCTCTTGATCAGCAGTGTTAACATGAATTTGAGAGAAGCCAGAATAACCATCGAGATAACAAAAGTGGGTGTTTTTGGATAACCTTTCAAGCATTTGGTCGATGAACGGCAACGGGTAGTGATCCTTCCTAGTTGCCTTGTATAGCTTCCTGTAATCAATACACATTCTATATCCAACAATAATTCTCTGAGGTATTAGTTCATTCTTATCATTAGGAACCACAGTTGTACCTCCTTTCTTAGGAACACAATGTACCGGGCTTACCCACTTACTATCAGCTATAGGGTAGATAATACCTGCGGCTAGAAGCTTGAGAATCTCAGTTCTCACAACATCCATCATCTTCGGGTTCAACCGTCGTTGATGATCGACAACTGGTTTAGCATCAGGCTCAAGGTTGATAGTATGTTGACAGATAGATGGACTAATCACCTTAAGGTCATCAAGGGTATAGCCAATTGCACCTCGGTGTTTACAGAGTACTTCCAATAGTCGCTCTTCTTCATATCCTGAAAGGTTAGAATTGATAATAACAGGATATACTTTCTTTACATCTAAATAAGCATACTTGAGCGTATCTGGAAGAGGTTTAAGATCGAACACCGGGTCTTCTTTCGGTTTTGATAAAATTCCCAAAGGTTCAACCGGAAGGTTGTGCTTCAGGATAGCAGGTTGCCTCAAGAATATTTCATCTAGTTCATCTCTTTCCTGCATATGCAAATCATTCTCGTGGTCCTCCATATATTGCTGTAAAGGATCATTAGGGGGAATAGCAATAGAAGCAATACTTTCAATAAGTTTATCATCACTAGGTAAATTGGTACCGCGAGGTTGCTTAGAGAACTTAGAAAAATTAAATTCATACGGCTCACCATTGAATTCAGCAGAAACTTTACCGTTCTTGCAATCTATTATAGCTCCACAAGTTCTAAGAAAAGGTCTACCAAAAATAATAGGACAGAAATTGTCCCTCTCTGAACCAAGTACTAGAAAGTCGGTAGGGTATTTTACCTTTCCACATAGGACTTCAACGTCCCTCACAATTCCAATAGGAGAGATAGTTGTTCTGTTTGCAAGATGAATGGTAACATCAACTTCTTCAAGTTCACAAGGGGAAATCTCACCGATGATCTCTTCATAAAGTGAATAGGGGATAGCACTTGCACTCGATCCCAAATCGCATATCCCATAATAATTGTGATCTCCTATTTTAACAGATACCATTGGAGTACCTGAAATTGGGCCTTTATTCTTGGTTGTGACAAGGTTAGTGGAAACAGCACAAAAATTTATATTGGAATCCAAAACATCATTAGTAATAAGGTCTTTAATTAATGCAACTTGAGGATCGACCCTGATCTGGTCCTCAGGCTCATCAACTCTTCTCTCACTTTTATTTATTATGCCTGTCACAAGAGTGTGCTCCCTCATCCTTGCGGGAAAAGGAGGTTGTTCATATATAACTGTAGGCAAAATAGGGTCAGCAACATGAATATCAACAGGTGGCTCTTTAAAAGGTTCACGATGCTGGTCTCTATTCTTTTTAAAAGAATCAATGTGAGAGGCAAAATTCTTACAGAAATCAATCACTAGATGGGAATCAAGACCAATCTTAGAGCAAAAAGTATTGAAGTAATCAGTTTTCACATAGCTCTCAATATAATCATGTTCATAATTTATAGCGGGTTCAATACCTTTATCAATTTCCCAATCTTCGGTATTCCTCTGGATCCTTTCAATGAGATCCCACCTTTCTTCAACACTCTTCTTCTGAAATACCCCACTAGAGGAGGCATCCAGCATCTCCTTATCCTGACGAGAAAGCCTGGCATAAAAATTTGTAAGTATAATTTCCTTGGGAAGCTTATGAATAGGGCATTTGAGCATTAGGGACTTCAATCTCCCCCAAGCTTGAGCAATGCTTTCTCCGTCGCGAGACCTAAAGTTATAGATATAGTTCCTGTCTCGATGAATTTCATGAAGAGGATAAAACTTAGTATAAAAGAGAGACATAAGCTCCTGCCAGTCAAGCAAGTGTGAGTTATCGAGGAGCCTATACCAATCCGAAGCTTTATCTATAAGTGATACGGCAAACAATTTCCTCATGACAAACTCCCACGATACACCTGCAAGCTTAAATAATGAACATAGTTGTGACAGATATAGCAAGTGTTCACCGGGATGTCTGTCTCCTGCATAACGATTAGCCAAAACATAATCGATAATACCAGCGGGTATTTTATAGGGCACAATTTCAGTAGGGGGAGGATCAACCACCACAGGTGTGGGGCGTCTTCCCACAAGCAACGATCCAATAACAGGGTTGTCCATGAGGACAAAGAGCAGCAATAGCAAAAATAAAAACAGAATTATAAAAACTTCCTTACCAGTTTCACTTTACCAATAGCGCTACGCTCCCCGGCAACGGCGCCAGAAAACGGTACTTGATGACCCACAACCGTAAGGGATCTATTGCAGCGTTTTCGATAAGTAAGAGTGTCGAACCCAACGAGGAGCAGAAGGTATTGATAAGCGATTCCGAGCAAGAAATTACTGCAAGCACTGAAAGATAACTTTTTAGGGGTTTTCTCGATATAAGCAACAGGAAAGTAAAAGCAAGCAATGTAAAAGGCACTGAGAGTAACAAGTGGCCCAATCCTTTCTTAGCAAAGGAGAGGCCTAGCAACTGAACTTATAAAGGCTAAAGCGTTCCTGAGGACACACGGGAGAGGTAGTCATGTGCTTTCGCCATATTCCGTATCGATACTATGTTATGTGTTGAGAAGTGTTGAGTGGGTGGATCTATGCTAGTACACTCTCTAGACTAAGATGAGTGCACTCTTATGATTAAACACCTTGCAAGCATCCGCAAATACAAGATAGAATTTAAGGCAAAAGCCTAACCATAGCAATACGATCAAGGATCCATTGTTCCCTTATGCAAAAGCGTGCGAACTGGGGTTCAGGTTTCTGTCACTCCGGCAACCCACCGTAAGCATTCTTTGTACACAATGTATTCTCCTAGGTCCTTAATAAGGCGAAGTGTTGAGTGTTCGACTCACACAACACCACTAGTAGAATGACAACACAACTTAAGTATCAAACAACACATATTACTTCAACAGCATATGACTACTAACAACAAGACTTTCCCTATGTCCTCAAGAACTAAGGTAACTACTCACGAGACATAAAAGAGATCATGATCAGTGGAGATAAATGGGTTATAAACAATCTGGACATAATAATATTTCTCCAACAAAACTCAATAGCATTCACGACAAAGTAGTAATCAACACCGATGGAGTAGAGAGGATAGGTAGTACGAGTTACAGCACAAGTTGCAATCGTGAGATGAGATTTGGATGAAGATGGAGATGGTGCTGGTGTTGGGGATGATGTTGATGATGATCTCGATGATGCCCGTGACAATGGTGATGACGATGGCAACGATCTCCCCTTCCGGGAGGTGATCTCCCTGGCGGAATCTGCCCGCCGGAGATGGCTTTTTCTTCTCTGTAGGTTTCCGCCTCGGAGCGGCGGCGGAACTCTGTAAAAACTCCCTGTTTTAGGGTTTTCGGATAACGGAGAGTATATAGGCAAAAGGGGGCAGCCGGAGGTGGGCCAGGGGCTCCAGGCGCCCCCCCCCCCGCGGCGCGGCCAGGGGGGCGCGCCCCCAGGGCGCCTGGGCACCCTGTGGCCCCCCTCTGGTTGCCCTTTCGCGTGCCTTCGTGATCCGTCTGAAAAATATCTCCCGTCAATTTTCAGGTAATTTGGAGGTATTCTTCTTCAGCAACTCAGCGTCCACTTTTTACTGCTGAATCCTGCGTCTGCTGTTTCGGCATCGGAAAGTTGCAAACTGTGTAAAATAGACCAAAACATCATAAGAACATCATTGTAACGTGAAATATATCAATGAATAAGGATAAATTACGATATAAAATAGTGATGCATTTTGGACGTATCAAGTATCCCTCCCACAAAAAGCGCAAAGGGAAAGCCTCAGCTCCTATTGACAACTCCAACCTCCACAGAAGCACTAGGAACAACAAGTATGATGGCTTCAAAATCCATCAGCCAACTGATTCTCGCCCGTTCAAATCTAAGGTAAAGAACAGGGAAGTCCCTTCTGCTCTAAAATCCATCACACCAGGGAGCAGTGCAGAATCAGAAGCTTCAGAGGCAACAGTTGAGACGCAAATCCCGCCTCCAACTCCTATCCCAACAATGCAAGCAGTGGGGGTGCAGCTCTGTGCTATTCCTGAAGATGAACTCACTGAAGAGGCACTCGCCATGGAGCCTGGAGTGGCTCCGTCTTCTTCAGCTTAATTTCCCTCCTTTTATTTACTCCTTATGGTACTTTTGAGCACTTGGAATGTGCTTTGCTGGAATGTACGCGGTCTTAATAATGCGGATAAGCAGTTAGCACTTTCGAACGCAATTACATCAAGTGGATACGCTGTTATTTGCTTACAAGAAACCAAGATGTCGACTTTTGACGCTACAATGCTTAAATCTATTTTCCCGAAATGTTTTGATCGTTTTGTTTATATTCCATCGCAAGGGGCCTCTGGGGGATAGTAACAATTTGGAATGGCTCTCTCTTTTCTGGCGACGTTATCTTTTCTGAACCCTTTGCATTGGGTATCCAATTTACTTCTAAACAGTCGGCGCATAAGTGGGGATTGATTAATGTTTACGGGCCCTGTCAAGGAGAGCGGCGTGATGCATACACTAAATGGTTGTTTGATCTTAGTCTGCCTTCTAACGAAGATTGGTTATTACTCGGAGACTTCAATTATATTAGATCGCCCGACAATCGTAACAAGCCTGGAGGTGATATACAAGACATGCTCCTGTTCAATGACTTCATTCGTCATCAAGAACTAATTGAGCTCCCTATTAAAGGACGATCCTTCACATGGAGTAACATGCAACATGATCCACTCCTAGAGCAACTTGACTGGTTTTTCACAACACTGAATTGGACGCTAACCTTCCCCAATACAATGGTTAAACCTCTTGGTCGCCCTATATCAGACCATGTTCCTTGCAATATCATTATTCAGACCAACATCCCCAAGTCTAAACTATTTTGTTTTGAGCACTATTGCATAGCTCACCCTGGTTTCATGGACGTGGTTGCAACCGCATGTAACAAGCCCATTAAGCATGGTAAAAACAAAAATGCAGCAACAAGTATCTGCCAAGAGCTTAAGGCTGTCAGGCACGCCCTTAGCAAATGGAGTCGACGAATTTCCCGCCTAACGATTGCAATCGAAAACACCAACAGAGCGATCCTGGAAATGGACACCATCGAAGAAAAACGGAATCTGACAGTTCCTGAATCAAACTTTAGGAAGATTCTCAAAAAATACCTATTACGACTGCTCACCTATCAGAAGTAATACTGGAAAAAACGATGTACGATCAGATGGATAGGGTTTGGTGATGAAAATGCAAAGTTCTTCCAAGCACCTGCCACAGAAAGATTCAGGAAAAATTATCTTGCCAGTCTTAAAACTCCTGAGGGCTTGCTTGTAGAAGATCATCTTGAGAAGGAATCCATTCTGTTCAACTCGTTTAAAGATCGCCTAGTTAATTCCAATCCCCACCACATGAAATTTTATCTGAACGAGCTCATCACCTCAGACCCCGACCTAGATCAACTTACTCTGCCATTCACGTCTAAGGAAATCGATGCAATTGTGATGGAAATGCCTCCTGATAAGGCCCCTGGCCCCGATGGCTTCAATGGAGCGTTTATGAAAGCATGCTGGCCAATCATCCAGCATGACTTCTAACAACTTTGTTCTGAATTCCATACTGGTGCACTCAACATTGAAAGCTTAAACTATGGACACATCACCTTGATTCCCAAGACCAAATCCCCGAAGACAGTGAATGACTATCGACCTATCACACTACTCAACTGCTGCTTAAAGGTCTTAACTAAGCTGCTGGCCAACCGACTCCAAAAGGTTATACTTCATCTAGTACATCACAATCAATATGGCTTTTTAAAGGGGCGTTTGATACACGACTGTCTAGCTTGGGCCTTTGAATTCATTCACCAATGCCAAACCTCCAAGAAACCTATTATCCTACTCAAGCTCGACTTTGCAAAGGCGTTTGACACTATTAATCATGCGGCCATGATACAGATTATGGAGAAAATGGGCTTTAATGACAGATGGATTAAGTGGATCAACTGCACATTTAATTCTGGCAAATCATCAGTGCTCCTTAATGGTGTCCCGGGAAGGCAATTCTCATGCAAATGTGGTGTGCGTCAGGGTGATCCATAGTCCCCGTTGATATTTGTACTGGCGGAACTCTTACAAGTGGCAATCAATGATGCTATGTGCAAACAACTGCTTCGACACCCGTTCAATGACGACCATACGACAGACTTCCCAGTGGTTCAATATGCAGACGACACACTGATAATTATGCAGGCATGCACCACACAAGCACGTTTAATGAAAGAACTCATCACAGATTACGCTGAATCAATTGGGTTGCGCCTCAACTTTCAGAAATCTACAATTGTGCCGATCAACACGCCTCCGGAGCTCTGCCTAAACCTAGCGTCTATCTTTGGTTGCTCAACATCTACCATGCCATTCACCTACCTAGGTTTGTGATACGTCTCCAATGTATCTACTTTGCCAAACACTTTTGCCCTTGTTTTCGACTCTAACATGCATGATTTCAATGGAACTAACCCGGACTGACGCTGTTTTCAGCAGAACTGCCATGGTGTTGTTTTTGTGCAGAAATAAAAAGTTCTCAGAATCGCCTGAAAATCAACGGAGGATTATTTCAGAAAATATAAAAAATACCTTTAAGAAGATCCACACCGGGGGGCCCACGGGCTGTCCTCGAGGGTGGGGGGCGCGCCCCCCTTCCCAGGGCGCGCCCCCTGCCTCGAGGGCACCCCGATGCCCCACCGACGTATCCCCAGGTCCTATATATTCCGTTTCGTGGAGAAAAAAATTAAGGAGAAAGAATTATCGCGTTTTACAAGATGGAGCCGCCGCCAAGCCCTAATCTCTCTCGGGAGGGCTGATCTGGAGTCCGTTCGGGCCTTCGGAGAGTGGAGATCGTCGCCATCGTCATCATCAACCTTCCTCCATCACCAATTCATGATGCTCACCGCCGTGTGTGAGTAATTCCATCGTAGGCTTGCTGGACGGTGATGGGTTGGATGGGATCTATCATGTAATTGAGTTAGTTTTGTTAGGGTTTGATCCCTAGTATCCACTATGTTATGAGATTGATGTTGCTATGACTTTGCTATGCCTAATGCTTGTCACTAGGGCCCGAGTGCCATGATTTCAGATCTGAACCTATTATGTTTCCATTAATATATGTGTGTTCTTGATCCTATCTTGAAAGTCTATAGTCACCTACTATGTGTTATGATCCGGCAACCCCGAAGTGACAATAATCGGGACCACTCCCAGTGATGACCTTAGTTTGAGGAGTTCATGTATTCACTATGTGTTAATGCTTTGGTACGATCCTCTTTTAAAAGGAGGCCTTAATATCCCTTAGTTTCCAATAGGACCCCGCTGCCACGGGAGGGTAGGAAAAAATATGTCATGCAAGTTCTTTTCCATAAGCACGTATGACTATATTCGGAATACATGCCTACATTGCATTGATGAACTGGAGCTAGTTCTGTGTCACCCTAGGCTATAACTTCTACATGATGAATTGCATCCGACGTAATTTCCATCACCGATCCAATGCCTACGAGCTTTACCTATATTGCTAGTTGTTATTTACTTTTCCGTTGCTATTATCACAAAAACTACAAAAACACTATCGTTACTTTTATTGCTGCTACCGCCACTATCATATTACTTTGCTACTAAACTATCTTGCTGCAGATAGTAAGTTTCCAGGTGTGGTTGAATTGACAACTCAGCTGCTAATACTTAAGAGTATTCTTTGGCTCCCCTTGTGCCGAATCAACAAATTTGGGTTTAATACTTTACCCTTGAAAACTGTTGTGATCCCCTACACTTGTGGGTTATCAGTTTGCCTCTAGGACCAACCAAACCATCTGTTCAAGATCTCACACCCATCGTGTAAAAGGCCGAAAGGAGGATAACATCCACGACGCTCCTGATGTTATATGCGGCGAAACTGGCGTTGATCAACTCGATAGTTACTTCATTGGCTATCTTCGCCATGGGAACTGTTACACTACACCCGAAAATTGTAGAACAGTTAGACAAAATTTGACACCACTGTCTTTGGAGAAAGCAAACCGATGATGGAGTGAAGAGTGCCTCTTTAGCTGCATGGGACATGATATGCCGCCCAAAGAAACACGGGGGTCTGGGAGTGCTCAACCTTTGAGTACAAAATGATGCAAGGCTACTCAAATTCTTACACAAGTTCTACAACAGACACGACATCCCCAGGGTCCAATGGATATGGAACACATACTACAACTCCAGCATTCCCCATGTCGCAGATCCGTGCGGATCCTTCTGGTGGCGAGAAATCATGCAACTCAGTCCTATATTCAGAGGGGTATTGTCGATCCAGGTTAGCAGAGGCGACACGGCCCTATTCTGGAAAGATTGCTGGAATGACAATATACTTTCTAAAGCTTTCCCCCGGGCTTTCTCCTTCCCGTCCGCGGAAATCATATCGGTCAGGGACTTTCTCCAAAACACGAGCTTGCAAACGGTTTTCCACCTCCCAGTGTCAATTCAAGCGTGCGATGAGGTGAGACAGATCCAACAAGCGACCATTCACGCAGATATATCTGGCCAGGCCCATGATAGTTGGTCCTATGTCTGGGGGAAAAGGGAGTTCAAGACGCAGGATTACTATGCATATTACCTCAGAGAAATCCAAGTGCATCAAGCCTACAAATGGCTCTGGATGTCTTTCAATACCCCCGAGCTCAAAGTCTTTGGATGGTTCCTTCTGTCTGATAGGCTCAACACAAGTAACATGCTGAAAAGGAGACATTTCAACATCGGACATAACTATGACTGTCTCCTTTGTGAAACTCATGTGGAAGAAACAGTAGAACATCTCTTTTTTCATTGCAAATTCAGCCAGGAATGCTGGGAAATCTTGAACATTAACTGGACGCACCACAATAACAGATTCCAGCTGCTTGAGATGGCCAAAACCAATCATACCAGCCCCATACTCATGGACATTTTCCTAGTTGCTGCCTGGAGCTTATGGAGAGAGAGGAATAATAATTTCTTCAGACGGATCAAACCCACAATTGCAGCCTGGAGACATAGAAACTGATCTGACTGCCCTGACCCACAGGGCACCTGAGAAGAAACTGCAGTTTATTACTGCCCTTGTAGATTCTCTAACCTAGGTTTACACTACACACTTGTTGTTTTTTGTCTACCTCTTTGTGGGTATCCCCACACCCCCATTGTAATTATGTAAACATTTTGTGTGAGATAGAAATATATATGCAGTAGGAGCCTTTCCTACTGTCCTCTTGATAAAAAAAACATGAGCTTGATGTCTTTGTCTTGTATAGCTCCTTAATGATTTGTCCTTCCTTTCCGAATCCTTGCTTCTACGAGAGGGTCTTCGTTCATAATGATCATCTCTACTCCTTCTCTCTCTTGGTGGTGATTCTTCTCTTCTACTTCTCCTTTTAGGTGAGTCTTCTCTTCTTTTGTGAGGAGCCGTACACTCATTTGAGTAGTGTTTGAGCATCCCACAATTGTAGCAATTGCGTTCACAACTAGAAGATCTTTTGTTATTGTAGGACCTTGACTTGGAACTTGTCTCTTTGCTTCTATTCTGGTAGAATTTATTGAAGTTCTTCACCATTAAGCTCAATTCTTCATTGAAGACTTGTTTCTCACCTGACGATGTAGGAGCATCACATGAAGCTTTGTAAGCGCCACTAGACTTGTTGCAAAGCTCTTGTTTATCCTGAAGTGACATCTCATCAGCAACAATTCTACCAATGACTTCCGTTGGCCTGAGATATTTGTAATTGGGCATCATTTGGATCCATGTGCACACGGTGTCATATTTTCCATCCAAGGCTCTTAGGTTTTTCTTGATGATGAATCTATCCGTCATTTCTACGCTTCCTAAGCCGGCAGTCTCATTTGTGATGAGAGCAAGCCTAGAGTACGTTTCAGCGACACCTTCATCATCCTTCATTTTGAATTTGTCAAGTTTACTTTGAAGCACATCGAACTTGGATTCCTTGACGAAGTCGGTACCTTCGTGCATATCAATCAAAGTATCCCAAATTTTCTTTCCGTTCTGAAGACGGTTGATTTTGTTGAATTCTTCGGGACACAATCCATTGAGGAGGATATCGCAAGCTTGAGCATTGTATTGCAACATCTTCAATTCTTCAGCGGAGGCTTCACGATTTGGTTCCTTCCCATGGAATAATTCACCTTGCAAACCAATACACACAATAGCCCAAACGGTGGGGTTATGTCCAAGAATATGCATTTTCATCTGATGCTGCCAACTAGCAAAACTAGTAACATCAAAGTAAGGACCTCTACGGTGGTAACTTCTCTCGCTAGACGCCATACTCTCCTAGGTTGCGAAACCAAGGCTATGATCACCAAAGCTATGGAAATCCAGGCAAATGGAGACCAGTGATCCGATACCACTTGTAGGATCGAAAGTATGTCTAGAGGGGGGGTGATTAGACTACTTGACCAAATAAAAACTTAGCATTTTCCCAATTTTAAGTTTTGACAGTTTTTTAGCAATTTAGCACAAGTCAGGCAATCTTTCTACCTATTCAATTCTAGAGTTGTGGCAGAAAAAAGTAAATCATTGCATATGAAGGTAAAGGGAGGGTTTGGGGAGTGCAAACGCAATTAGATACATGGATGTTTTTTGCATGGTTCCGATAGGTGGTGCTATCTACATCCACGTTGATGGAGACTTCAACCAACGAAGGGTAACTGCTGCGCGAGTCCACGGAGGAATCCACCCACGATGGGTCCACGAAGAAGCAACCTTGTCTATCCCACCATGGCCATCGCCCTTGAAGGACTTGCCTCACTAGGGTAGATCTTCACGAAGTAGGCGATCTCCTTGCCCTTGCAAACTCCTTGGTTCAACTCCACAATCTTGTCGGAGGCTCCCAAGTGACACCTAACCAATCTAGGAGACACCTTGCTCTTGTGCTTCAAGTGGTAGTCTCCCCAACACTCAACTCTCTCTCACCGATTTAGATATGGTGGAAAAAAGATTTGAGTGGAAAGCAACTTGGGGAAGATTAGAGATCAAGATTCATATGATAGGATTGGAATATCTTGGTCTCAACACATGAGCAGGTGGTTCTCTCTCAGAAAATGAATAGTGGAAGTTTAGGCACGTTCTGATGGTTCTCTCACTGATGGAGAGGGGGTGGAGGGGTATATATAGCATCCTCACATAATCTAGTCGTTGCACACATTTGACCAGACTCGGTCAGACCGCATAGAAGTACTCGGTCAGACCGAAGCAGTTAAAAATGTGAATGTTAGACATCTCGATGGGACCGATACTATCAACTCGGTGAGACCGATGCATTAGGGTTAGGGCAAAACCTAATCTCGGTTTGACCGATTACACAAACTCAGTGAGACCGATTTTGGTAGTAGGCAAAATAGATACTTGGCCAGGCAAACTCGGTGAGACCGATCGCTCCTTTCGATGAGACCGAAACATTACACAAGGTAACCAGAGAGTTTGCATTACCAACTCGGTGGGAAGGATCCGCTCATCTCGGTTAGATTGAAACATTACGAAGGGGAAACAGAGAGTTGGCAATCCCATTTCGATGAGATCGAAATCCCTATCAGTGAGACCGAAGTGATTAGGGTTTTGGCAGTGGCTATGTCAATTGTACTCGGTGGCGCCGGATAGATCAAATCGGTGGGGCCGAGTTTGACTTTTCGGTTTGGGACGCATGTGGAAATGAGAAAGTGGTTGAGGGATTTGGAGGTTAGCAGTGAGCATTTTGAGCAAGTAGACCATTAAACAACACCTCATCCCCTTTTAATAGTATTGGATTTTCCTATGGACTCAATGTGATCTTGGATCACTAGAATGAAATGTAGAGTCTTGAATTTTTTTCCAGTATTTATCCTTAGCTTTTGAGGGGTCCACATCTCTAATCCATGCCATGTTAACCATTGAACTTCCTGAAATATTTATCTTCAAAGGGTATTAGTTAAACTAGTCGCCAACCCGTGCATTCACACGGTCTAGGTCTCAACAATCTGAAACATGGGGCTTGATGGGTGAGCACATTTATGCAATTAAGATCTTACAAAATGGTCCCTCATTTTCGTAGTCTGTGGAGTCGCCAAATATATTGCTTACTTGCTAAGACAATTCATATGTGTAAAGTCATCAACCTATACATGTAACTATGTCATAATAATAGCATGGTTGCCAATTATAATTCTCTATGAAAATATTAAATTGTATTAACGGTAATGTACTACACAAACCTTATATTGTCCTTAATGATGTAAATCTGTTACCCGTATACACAATTTCATTATAGGAAAAACAAAAAGAATATTCTCATATAATTTATGCTTGACACTTCATATATCCTTGAAATTAACTGAGCAAGGAAACTTTTGAAATAAGTGCAGAAACCAAGCAACGATACGAAAACTATGTTGGAATTAAACTACTTGTTAAAAAGCTTTGTTGAACATCATAAAACGCCATAACTTCAAGAGCTTTGTTTAACATCATAGAACCTTGCATATAATAGATTTGCATGAAACCCAAATTGAACAACATATTAGAATACGTATAAAATTATTTTGGACCCATACATAGTATATATGTGGTACATAGATGATGGTCTTATGTGAGGAATTTACTTTCATATCTACACATGGACTACATGGCAATATTCTGCACTGTTACTAAACAAACTGGTCGGATGAGTGCTCTATATTTTTCCTTTTGTATAATAGCTATTTGTTGTGAGTTAAAGAAATGCACTTGTTGCTTGGTCAGGGGAGATGTTTAAGAGGGCTTATCCCATTATGGATTTTGGAGGAGTACATAATACAAATAAAAATTAAAACCTTGAATAGATCTGCATTTTGCACAACAGTTCCAATCAGAGAATTTCTTTTACTTATAATTATTTATCAACTACAGAGACAAATCAGACCTACAAACCAACATAATATTAATTCCACTATCTAACACTAAATACGAATATGTGCCTATATCAAGCATCCATCGTCACCATCCTTGAAAACATAGCCCAAGTTAAAGCTATGTGTGTTGCAACACAAATATATGCTGGCATATAGAAAGGAGATGATAGAAATTAAGGCAATATTGAAGAGACATGGAAATTCCACTATCTAACACTAAATACGAACATGTGCCTATATCAAGCATCCATCGTCACCATCCTTGACAACATAGCCCAAGTTAAAGCTATGTGTGTTGCAACACACATATATGATGGCATATAGAAAGGAGATGATAGAAATTAAGGAGATATTGAAGAGAGATGGATTAGTAGAACATATGGGTGTAGTCTTAATTACGGGTTGTAATGGTAATTAAGAACCAATAGGAGAATGACAACATTAAGATGGCCTGGTCCTCAACGGTGAACTCTAAGATCGCCATATGCATAGCACCCTCCAATGCAAAACTGCTAATTATGTGTCTTTAAGGTAATTTAATCATTGACACTGGTGAACACGTCGAACTTTCAAAGGTAGACCATTAGTTGCCATGTTGTCCCATAAACCATGCATATTGGAAGGAAAATGTTAATAAATATAGATCAAACGGACATGTGAGATCTCATTATGGAGAAGATTTTTTTTGGGAAAAAGAACAACTGAAAGGAATTGAACTGAGAAAAGTGTTGCATACATGATATATGGTGCCTGTGTTGTCGAAGAACACCAGTTTACCACTTGATAAGAGTGGTAAGCTATATCAAAAACATTGAAGAACACCAGATTGACGCGTTAGTGCAGTAACATCAGATAAATATACTTCTTGGGAAGTTCGTCCTCTGCTACAATGAAGATTTTATTGCTTGCAGGAATTAGTAAAGATGTGTTTAGCATTGATGCATGGTTTGTGTAGATTTATGTGTCTATCCGCATGACCTGATGGAAAAGACACACAATCATGATATAAACATGGATTTGAAACTGCACATTACAACAAATTTATTAATGTTGTATCCCAAACATATGAAAAGAAGAATACTAACATTCGAATTCATGAACTGAAACCAAAACATCCGCATACCAAATCAACAAACAGAAGACTGCAGAAATTACCTCAAAGAGAAAGCATGAAAAGAAGAATATTAACATGAGGACTTCTCATTTTATTTCAAAAAAATTAACATGAGAACTGAAACATGTCATTCCATCTTGAGAAGCCATCCTGAGAAACGCACTCTGTCTAATCTCGATTCCGGAGGAACTTTTCTTTCTCTATCGATAATAGCACAGGGCTAATAGAAATGAAAGAAACTCGTCTGCAGCGGTATTTCGCAGACCCTAAGGTAGCAAAGCTCCTGCGTTGGCACGCGGATAGGGAGGAGAAGAAGCGAGTGTTGGGGATCGTAGCAGAAAATCAAAAAATTTCCTACGCGTCACCAAGATCTATCTATGGAGTAATCTAGAAACGAGCATAAAGGAGAGTGGATCTACATACCCTTGTAGATCGCGATGCGGAAGCGTTGCAAGAACGCGGATGAAGGAGTCGTACTCACTGCGATTCACATCGCGGTTGATTCCGATCTAAGCGCCGAACAACGGCGCCTCCGCGTTCAACACACGTGCAGCCCGGTGACGTCTCCCACGCCTTGATCCAGCAAGGAGAGAGGGAGAGGTTGGGGAAGACTCCATCCAACAGCAGCACGACGGCGTGGTGGTGGTGGAGGAGCGCGGGACTCCAGCAGGGCTTCGCCAAGCACTGCAAGAGACGAGGAGGGAGAGGGGTAGGGCTGCGCCAAGAGGGAGACAATCTCGTGTGTGCAGCAGCCCCAAAACCCCCACTATATATAGGGGAAGGGGAGGGGCTGCGCCCCCATCTAGGGTTCCCTCCCTAGGGGTGGCGGCAGCCCCCAAAACCCATCTAGGGTGCGGCCAAGGGGGGGAGAGAGAGGGGGCGCCCTAGGGTGGGCCTTAAGGCCCATCTGGACCTAGGGTTTGCCCCCATCCCACTCTCCATGTGCCTTGGGCCTTGGTGGGGGGCACACCAGCCCACCTGGGGCTGGTCCCCTCCCACACTTGGCCCACGCAGCCTTCTGGGGCTGGTGGCCCCACCTGGTGGACCCCCGGGACCCTCCCGGTGGTCCCGGTACGTTACCGATAGCGCCCGAAACTTTTCCGGTGACCAAAACAGGACTTCCCATATATGAATCTTTACCTCCGGACCATTCCGGAACTCCTCGTGACATCCGGGATCTCATCCGGGACTCCGAACAACATTCGGTAACCGCGTACATACTTTCCCTATAACCCTAGCGTCATCGAACCTTAAGTGTGTAGTCCCTACGGGCTCGGGAACCATGTAGACATGACCGAGACAACTCTCCGGCCAATAACCAACAGCGGGATCTGGATACCCATGTTGGCTCCCACATGTTCCACGATGATCTCATCGGATGAACCACGATGTCAAGGATTCAATCAATCCCGTATACGATTCCCTTTGTCTATCGGTATAGCACTTGCCCGAGATTCGATCGTCGGTATACCGATACCTTGCTCAATCTCGTTACCGGCAAGTCTCTTTACTCGTTCCGTAACACATCATCCCGTGATCAACTCCTTGATCACATATTGTGCACATTATGATGATGTCCTACCGAGTGGGCCCAGAGATACCTCTCCGTCATATGGAGTGACAAATCCCAGTCTCGATTCGTGCCAACCCAACAGACACTTTCGGAGATACCTGTAGTGCACCTTTATAGCCACCCAGTTACGTTGTGACGTTTGGTACACCCAAAGCATTCCTACGGTATCCGGGAGTTGCATAATCTCATGGTCTAAGGAAAAGATACTTGACATATAGAAAAGCTTTAGCATACGAACTACACGATCTGTGCTAGGCTTAGGATTGGGTCTTGTCCATCACATCATTCTCCTAATGATGTGATCCCGTTATCAATGACATCCAATGTCCATGGTTAGGAAACCGTAACCATCTACTGATCAACGAGCTAGTCGTCTAGAGGCTCACTAGGGACATGGTGTTTGTCTATGTATCCACACATGTATCTGAGTTTCCTATCAATACAATTCTAGCATGGATAATAAACAATTATCATGAACAAGGAAATATAATAATAACCAATTTATTATTGCCTCTAGGGCATATTTCCAACAGTCTCCCACTTGCACTAGAGTCAATAATCTAGTTCACATCGCCATGTGATTAACACTCATAGGTCACATCGCCATGTGACTAACATCCAAAGAGTTCACTAGAGTCAGTAATCTAGTTCACATCAATATGTGATTAACACTCAATGAGTTCTGGGTTTGATCATGTTATGCTTGTGAGAGAGGTTGTAGTCAACGGGTCTGCAACATTCAGATCCCTATGTACTTCGCAAAACTTTATGTCATATCGTAGATGCTGCTACCACGTTCCACTTGGAGCTATTCCAAACTGTTGCTCCATTATACGTATCCGGTATCTCCACTGAGTTATCCGGATAGGTGTTAAGCTTGCATCGACGTAACTCTTTACGTCGAACTCTTTATCACCTCCATAACCGAGAAACATTTCCTTATTCCTCTAAGGATAATTTTGACCACTATCTAGTAATCCACTCCTGGATCACCTTTGTACCCTCTTGCCAGACATGTGGCAAGGCACACATCAGGTGCGGTACTTAGCATGGCATACCGTATAGAGCCTATGACAAAACCATAGGGGACGACCTTCGTCCTTCCTCTTTCTTCTGCCGTGGTCAAGCTTTGAGTCTTACTCAACTTCACACCTTACAAATCAGGCAAGAACTCCTTCTTTGACTGATCTATTTTCAACTCCTTCAAAATTATGCCAAGGTGTGTGTTCTTTTGAAAGTATCATCAGGCGTCTTGATCTATCTCTATAGATCTTGATGCCCAATATGTAAGCAGCTTTATCCAGGTATTCCTTTGAAAAACACCTTTTAGACAACCCTTTATGCTTTCCAGAAATTCTACATCATTTCGGATCAACAA
The DNA here is from genome assembly GCA_902687465.1 of Secale cereale. Taxonomy (NCBI): domain Eukaryota; kingdom Viridiplantae; phylum Streptophyta; class Magnoliopsida; order Poales; family Poaceae; genus Secale; species Secale cereale. Next base: position 21,906,336 of record LR738709.1, read on the forward strand.
TATGTCATTCACATATACTTATCAGAAATGTTGTAGTGCTCCCACTCACTTTATTGCAAATACAAGTTTCTAACAAACTTTGTATACCCAAAAACTTTGATCACTCCATCAAAGTGTATATTCCAACTCCGAGATGCTTGCTCTAGTCCATGGAAGGATCGCTGGAGCTAGCATACCTTTTAGCATCCTTAGGATCGACAAAAACTTTCTGATTGTATCATATACAACCTTTTTCATACGAAAACTGGTAAGGAAACTTGTTTTGTCATCCATCTGCCAGATTTCATAAATGCAGCTAATACTAACATGATTCCGACGGACTTAAGCATCGCTACGGGTGAGAAAATCTCATCGTAGTCAACTCCTTGAACTTGTGGAAAAACTCTTCGCCACAAGTCGAGCTTCATAGACGGTGACATTACCGTCCACGTCCGTCTTTGTCTTAAAGATCCATTTGTCTCAATGGCTTGCCGATCATAGGGCAAGTCCACCAAAGTCCATACTTTGTTTTGATACATGGATCCTATCTCGGATTTATCGGCTTCTAACCATTTGTCGGAATATGGGCCCACCATCGCTTCTCCATAGTTCGTAGGTTCATTGTTGTCCAACAACATGACATCTAAGACAGGATCACCGTACCACTCAGGAGTAGTACTTATCCTTGTCGACCTACGAGGTTTGATAGCAACTTGATCCGAAACTTCATGATCACTATCATTAGTTTCCTCTTCAACAGTCGTAGGTTCCACAGAAACATCTTACTGTGTTGCACTACTCTCCGGTTGAAGTGAGGGTTCGACAACCTCATCAAGTTCTATCTTCCTCCCACTCAAATCTTTCGAGAGAAACTCCTTCTCGAGAAAGGACCCGTTCTAAGCGACAAACATTTTTGTCCTTGGATCTGAGATAGAAGGTATACCCAACCGTTACTAGTGGGTATCCCATGAAGATGTATTTGTCCGCTTTGGGTTCGAGCTTTTTCCGGCTGAAGCCGTAAGCATCGCAGCCCCAAACATTGAGAAACGACAACTTTGGTTTCTTGCCAAACCTTAGTTCATACGGCGTTGTCTCAACGGACTTTAGATGGTGCCCTATATAAAGTGAATGCAGCTATCTCTAATGCATAACCTCAAAACAATAGCGGTAGATCGGTAAGATACATCATAGATCGCACCATATCTCATAAGGTTCGATTACGATGTCCGGACACACCATTACGCTGTGGTGTTCCAGGGGGCTTCAACTGCGAAACAATTCCACAATGTCTAAAGTGATTGCCAAACTCATAATTCAGAAAATATCCCCTTGATCAGATCGTAGGAACATGATCTTCTTGTTATGATGATTCTTAATCTTCACTCTGAAATTGTTTGAACCTTTCAAACGTTTCAGACTTTTGCTTCATTAAGTAAATATACCATATCTACTCAAATCGTCAGTGAAGATGAGAAAATAACGATATCCACCACACGCCTTAATTCTCATTGGATCACTTACATCAGCATGTATGATTTCCAACAAGTCACTTGCCCGTTTCATTGTACCTGAAAACGGGATCTCAGTCATCCTGTCCATGAGGCATGGCTCGCATGTGTCAAGCGATTCAAAATCAAGTGACTCCAAACATCCATCAGTATGGAGTTTCTTCATGCATTTTATGCCAAAATGACCTAAGCGGCAGTGCCACAAGAAAGTGTTACTATCATTATTAACTCTACATCTTTTGGCATTAATATTATCATCATGTGTATTACCATGATCGAGATTCAACAAACCATTGGGTGCATGACCATAAAGGTATTATTCATGTAAACAGAATAACCATTATTCTCTGACTTAAATGAATAACCGTATTGCAATGAACATGATCTAATCATATTCATGCTCAACGTAGACACCCGATAACATTTATCTAGGTTCAACACTAATCTCGAAAATAGAGGGAGTGTGCGATGGTGATCTTATCAACCTTGGAAACACTTCCAACACACATCGTCACCTCGCCCTTAGCTAGTCTCCGTTCAGTCCGTAGTTTTTGCTTCAAGTCACTAATAATAGCAACTGAACCGGTATCCAATACCCATGTGCTACAAGGAGTACTAGTAAGGTACACATTAATAACACGTATATCAAATATACTTTGTTGAAGTTACCAGTTTTTCTTATCTACCATGTATTTGGGGTAGTTCCGCTACCATGTGACCGTTCCCCTTACAATAGAAGCACTTAGTCTCGAGGTTTGGGTTCAACCTTGGGTTCCCTCATTAGAGCGACAACTGGTTTGCCATTCATGGAGTTTCCCTTCTAGCCCTTGCCCCTTTTGAAACCAGTGGTCTTGTTAAACCATCAACACTTGATGCTCCTTCTTGATTTCTACTTTCGCGGTCTTAAGAACCGCTAATAGCTTCGGGATCATCTCCATCCTTTGCATGTCATAGTTCATCACGAAGTTCTAGCAGCTTGGTGATAGTGTCTAGAGAATTCCGTCAACCACTATCTCACCTGGAAGATTAACTCCCACTTGGTTCAAGTGATTTTAGCACCCAGACATTCTGAGCACATGCTCACAAGTTGAGCTATTCTCATCCATCTTTTTGGCAAAAGAACTTGTCAGAGGTCTCATACCTCTCAACACGGGCATGAGCCTGAAATCCCAATTTCAGCTCTCAGAACATCTCATATGTTCTATGGCGTTCAAAACGTCATTGGAATCCCGATTCTAAGCCGTAAAGCATGGTGCACTAAACTATCAAGTAGTCATCAGGACGTCTCTGTCAGGTGTTCACAACATCCACAGACAACGTTGTAGGGGTTTGCACATCGAGCGGTGCATCAAAGACGTAAGCTTTCTGTGCAGCAGTGAGGACACTCCTCGGACTACGGACCCAGTCCGCATCCTTGCTTACAATATCTTTCAACTTAGTCTTTCTCTAGGATCGTATTAAACAGGGAGCTACAACGCAGTTATTGGTCTACAACATAATTTGCGAAGACAACTTAGACTATTGTTCATGACAATGAAGTTCATCTAATGAACTCCCACTTAGATAGACATCTCTCTAGTCATCTAAGTGATACATGATCCGAATCGACTAGGCCGTGTCCGATCATCACGTGAGACGGACTAGTCATCAACGGTGAACATCTTCATGTTGATCGTATCTTCTATACGACTCATGTTCGACCTTTCGGTCTTCCGTGTTCCGAGGCCATGTCTGTACATGCTAGGCTCGTCAAGTGAACCCTAAGTGTATCGCGTGTGTAAATCTGGCTTACACCCGTTGTATGCGAACGTTAGAACTTATCACACCCGATCATCACGTGGTGCTTCGGAACAACGAACCTTAGCAACGGTGCACAGTTAGGGGGAACACAATTCTTGAGATTTTAGTGAGAGATCATCTTATTCACTACCGTCGTTCTAAGCAAATAAGATGTAAAACATGATAAACATCACATGCAATCAAATAGTGACATGATATGGCCAATATCATCTTGCTCCTTTGATCTTCATCTTCGGGCCTCCATGATAATCATCGTCACCGGCATGACACCATGATCTCCATCATCATGATCTCCATCATCGTGTCTTCATGAAGTCGTCTCGCCAAACATTACTTCTACCACTATGGCTAACGTTTAGCAATAAAGTAAAGTAATTACATGGCGTTATTCAGTGACACGCAGGTCATACAATAAATAAGACAACTCCTATGGCTCCTGCCGGTTGTCATTCTCATCGACATGCAAGTCGTGATTCCTATTACAAGAACATGATCAATCTCATACATCACACATATATCATTCATCACATCCTTTTGGCCATATCACATCACACGGCACATGCTGCAAGAACAAGTTAGACGTCCTCTAATTGTTGTTGCAAGTTATTACGTGGCTGCTATAGGTTTCTAGCAAGAACGTTTCTGACCTACGCCAAAACCACAACGTGATATGCCAATTTCTATTTACCCTTCATAAGGACCCTTTTCATCGAATCCGATCCGACTAAAGTGGGAGAGATAGACACCCGCTAGCCACCTTATGCAACTAGTGCATGTCAGTCGGTGGAACCTGTCTCACGTAAGAGTACGTGTAAGGTCGGTCCGGGCCGCTTCATCCCACGATGCCGCCGAATCAAGATAAGACTAGTAACGGCAAGTAAATTGACATGATCTACGCCCACAACTACTTTGTGTTCTACTCGTGCAAGATACTACGCATAGACCTAGCTCATGATGCCACTGTTGGGGATCGTAGCAGAAAATCAAAAATTTTCCTACGCGTCACCAAGATCTATCTATGGAGTAATCTAGAAACGAGCATAAAGGAGAGTGGATCTACATACCCTTGTAGATCGCGATGCGGAAGCATTGCAAGAACGCGGATGAAGGAGTCGTACTCACTGCGATTCAGATCGCGGTTGATTCCGATCTAAGAGCCGAACAACGGCGCCTCCGCGTTCAACACACGTGCAGCCCGGTGACGTCTCCCACGCCTTGATCCAGCAAGGAGAGAGGGAGAGGTTGGGGAAGACTCCATCCAACAGCAGCACGACGGCGTGGTGGTGGTGGAGGAGCGCGGGACTCCAGTAGGGCTTCGCCAAGCACTGCAAGAGACGAGGAGGGAGAGGGGTAGGGCTGCGCCAAGAGGGAGACAATCTCGTGTGTGCAGCAGCCCCAAAACCCCCACTATATATAGGGGAAGGGGAGGGGTTGCGCCCCCATCTAGGGTTCCCTCCCTAGGGGTGGCGGCAGCCCCCAAAACCCATCTAGGGTGCGGCCAAGGGGGGAGAGAGAGGGGGCGCCCTAGGGTGGGCCTTAAGGCCCATCTGGACCTAGGGTTTGCCCCCCTCCCACTCTCCATGCGCCTTGGGCCTTGGTGGGGGGGCGCACCAGCCCACCTGGGGCTGGTCCCCTCCCACACTTGGCCCACGCAGCCTTCTGGGGCTGGTGGCCCCACCTGGTGGACCCCCGGGACCCTCCCGGTGGTCCCGGTACGTTACCGATAGCGCCCGAAACTTTTCCGGTGACCAAAATAGGACTTCCCATATATGAATCTTTACCTCCGGACCATTCCGGAACTCCTCGTGACATCCAGGATCTCATCCGGGACTCCGAACAACATTCGGTAACCGCGTACATACTTTCCCTATAACCCTAGCGTCATCGAACCTTAAGTGTGTAGACCCTACGGGCTCGGGAACCATGTAGACATGACCGAGACAACTCTCCGGCCAATAACCAACAGCGGGATCTGGATACCCATGTTGGCTCCCACATGTTCCACGATGATCTCATCGGATGAACCACGATGTCAAGGATTCAATCAATCCCGTATACGATTCCCTTTGTCTATCGGTATAGCACTTGCCCGAGATTCGATCGTCGGTATACCGATACCTTGCTCAATCTCGTTACCGGCAAGTCTCTTTACTCGTTCCGTAACACATCATCCCGTGATCAACTCCTTGATCACATATTGTGCACATTATGATGATGTCCTACCGAGTGGGCCCAGAGATACCTCCCCGTCATACGGAGTGACAAATCCCAGTCTCGATTCGTGCCAACCCAACAGACACTTTCGGAGATACCTGTTGTGCACCTTTATAGCCACCCAGTTACGTTGTGACGTTTGGTACACCCAAAGCATTCCTACGGTATCTGGGAGTTGCACAATCTCATGGTCTAAGGAAAAGATACTTGACATATAGAAAAGCTTTAGCATACGAACTACACGATCTGTGCTAGGCTTAGGATTGGGTCTTGTCCATCACATCATTCTCCTAATGATGTGATCCCGTTATCAACGACATCCAATGTCCATGGTTAGGAAACCGTAACCATCTATTGATCAACGAGCTAGTCGTCTAGAGGCTCACTAGGGACATGGTGTTTGTCTATGTATCCATACATGTATCTGAGTTTCCTATCAATACAATTCTAGCATGGATAATAAACGATTATCGTGAACAAGGAAATATAATAATAACCAATTTATTATTGCCTCTAGGGCATATTTCCAACAGCTGTTGGGGAACGTCGCATGGGAAACAAAAATTTTCCTACGTTCACCAAGATCAATCTAGGAGATGCATCTACGAGGGGAGAGTTGGATCCACATACCCTTGTAGATCGCTAAGCGGAAGCGTTCAAGAACGCGGTTGATGGAGTCGTACTCGCCGCGATTCAGATCGCCGAAGATCCTAGCACCGAACGGACGGTGCCTCCGCGTTCTTCACACGTGCAGCCCGGTGACGTCTCCCACGCCTTGATCCAGCAAGGAGAGAGGGAGAGGTTGGGGAAGACTCCATCCAACAGCAGCACAACGGCGTGGTGGTGGTGGAGGAGCGCGGGACTCCAGCAGGGCTTCGCCAAGCGCTGCGGGAGACGAGGAGGGAGAGAGGTAGGGCTGCGCCAATCGACCGAGGTCAAAACTTGTTCTGGGCAGCCCTAAACTTCACATATATATAGGGGGGAGGTAGGGGCTGCGCCCCCATCTAGGGTTTCCTCCCTAGGGGTGGCGGCAGCCCCCCAGAACCCATCTAGGGTGCGGCCAAGGGGGGGAGAGAGAGGGGGCGCCCTAGGGTGGGCCTTAAGGCCCATCTGGACCTAGGGTTTGCCCCCCTCCCCTCTCCATGCGCCTAGGGACTTGGTGGGGGGGCGCACCAGCCCCCTTGGGGCTGGTCCCCTCCCACACTTAGCCCACGCAGCCACCTGGGGTTGGTGGCCCCACCTGGTGGACCCCCGGGACCCTCCCGGTGGTCCCGGTACATTACCGATATCGCCCGAAACTTTTCCGGTGACCAAAACAGGACTTCCCATATATGAATCTTTACCTCCGGACCATTCCGGAACTCCTCGTGACGTCCGGGATCTCATCCGGGACTCCGAACACCATTCGGTAACCGCGTACATACTTTCCCTATAACCCTAGCGTCATCGAACCTTAAGTGTGTAGACCCTACGGGCTCGGGAACCATGTAGACATGACCGAGACAACTCTCCGGCCAATAACCAACAGCGGGATCTGGATACCCATGTTGGCTCCCACATGTTCCACGATGATCTCATCGGATGAACCACGATGTCAAGGATTCAATCAATCCCGTATACGATTCCCTTTGTCTATCGGTATAGCACTTGCCCGAGATTCGATCGTCGGTATACCGATACCTTGCTCAATCTCGTTATCGGCAAGTCTCTTTACTCGTTCCGTAACACATCATCCCGTGATCAACTCCTTGATCACATATTGTGCACATTATGATGATGTCCTACCGAGTGGGCCCAGAGATACCTCTCCGTCATACGGAGTGAAAAATCCCAGTCTCGATTCGTGCCAACCCAACAGACACTTTCGGAGATACCTGTAGTGCACCTTTATAGCCACCCAGTTACGTTGTGACGTTTGGTACACCCAAAGCATTCCTACGGTATCCGGGAGTTGCACAATCTCATGGTCTAAGGAAAAGATACTTGACATATAGAAAAGCTTTAGCATACGAACTACACGATCTGTGCTAGGCTTAGGATTGGGTCTTGTCCATCACATCATTCTCCTAATGATGTGATCCCGTTATCAACGACATCCAATGTCCATGGTTAGGAAACCGTAACCATCTATTGATCAACGAGCTAGTCGTCTAGAGGCTCACTAGGGACATGGTGTTTGTCTATGTATCCACACATGTATCTGAGTTTCCTATCAATACAATTCTAGCATGGATAATAAACAATTATCATGAACAAGGAAATATAATAATAACCAATTTATTATTGCCTCTAGGGCATATTTCCAACAGCGAGAAGATGACGCAAATGATCCGGAGATAGATAAAAAAGACAAGATGCTGAGTCACCCTAAGGATGCGAGCCAGTGGCAAGCGTTGAACTTCGAAGACCTAAAATTTGGGAACGATCCAAGGAACATCGTGCTGGGCGCGAGCACCGATGGATTCAATCCGTTTGGCAGCCAGAGAAGCACACATAGCACCTGGCCTGTGTTTGTGTGGATGTACAACCTTCCCCCCTGGTTGTGCATGAAGAGGAAGTACATTCACATGAGTATGCTAATTGAAGGACCGAAACAACCAGGGAACGACATCAATCTGTATCTGGGGCTGCTGAAAGAGGAGCTAGACACGCTGTGGAAAACGCCAGCCAATACGTGGGACGCCGCAAAGAAAGAATATTTCCCTATGAGAGTCGCGCTGCTCACGACGGTGCACGACTATCTCGGTTACGGATATGTCGCGGGGCAGGTGGTCCACGGATTTTAAGGATGCGTCAGGTGCATGGATGACACAACGTATCGCCAGCTAGATAGAGATCCCGGGTCTTCGAAAACCATGTTCATGGGACATTGAAGGTGGCTTCGCGATGATGACTTGTGGAGAAAACTCAAGGATCTGTTCGATGGTGAAACCGAACCCCGAGGACGCCCGCGTACGAGGAGCGGCGAGGAAATAGACGAGTTGTTGAAAAATTGGAAAGATTGCCCACTGCCGGGAAAGAAGCAAAAGGCGCCAGAGCCGGGAAAGAAGCGAAAGGCGCCAGAGCCGCTGCTGAAGGTATGGAAAACGTGGTCTGTTTTCTGGGACTTGCCGTACTGGAAGATCCATCGTGTGCCTCACAGCCTTGATGTAATGCATATCACGAAGAACGTGTGCAAGAGTCTGCTTGGTACCCTGCTCAACATGCCAGAGAGGACCAAAGATGGGCCGAAAGCAAGGGCAGACTTGAAATCAATGGGCATCAGGCAGGAGCTTCACGCTATATATGATGATCATGATGATGATGATGATGATGAGGCGAAGCAGGACACGGAAAGTCGTCGCAAAGGCAAAAAGGCCAAGAAGACCGGAAATGACTACCCTCCCGCGTGCTTCACTCTAAGTCAGGAGGAGATCGAGCAGTTTTTCACCTGCCTCGTAGGAGTACAACTTCCTTACGGTTACGCGGGGAAGATAAGCAGATACCTAGACCGGGCGAAGCTGAAGTTCAGCGGGATGAAGTCTCACGACTGTCACGTGCTAATGACGCAGATACTTCCAGTTGCAATCCGTGGTATCATGGACACGCACGTCCGTGAAACCCTATTTGGCCTATGCAACTTTTTCGACGTCATCTCTCAGAAGTCTGTTGGCGTGAGGCAACTCAGAAGGCTACAGGAAGAGATCGTGGTGATACTATGCGAGCTTGAGATGTACTTCCCGCCCGCATTCTTCGACGTTCTGGTGCATCTGCTGGTACATATCGTGGACGATATCATCCAACTCGGGCCGACGTTCCTGCACAGCATGATGCCGTTCGAAAGGATGAATGGTGTCATCAAAGGATACGTTCGCAACATGTCACGTCCAGAGGGAAGCATAGCCAGGGGCTTTCTGACCGAAGAGTGCATCTCCTACTGCACGAATTATCTAGGCATCGAGAACCCCGATGGTCTGCCCGTCAACAGGCACCTCGGCAGGCTCGCTGGATGGGGTCACCGTGAGGGTCGCCGCGAAATGCATGTCGACTTCGAGGGTCGACTCGCCGACTTTGAAAGAGCAAACCTAGTCGCGCTACAACACATAGACGTGGTCGATCCTTGGGTGGTAGAGCACAAAACTTTTATTGAGAAGACGTACAATGACCGAGGCCAACACAGGACGGACGGAGATATAATCAAAGAGCACAACTCATGTTTCACGCGTTGGTTCAAGCAGAAGCTTCTGTCGTACCCTTTACATGAGGATTCTTCCGCGGAAGAACAACTCATATTCGCCTTGTCACAGGGCGCCGAGCACAACCTGATGACCTATGAGGCGTATGATATCAACGGCTACACATTCTACAACGAGGCCAAGGACATGAAGAGCGATGGTTATCAGAACTCCGGGGTAACGATGGAATCCTACACCGGTAATGACAAGGACGGATACTACGGAAGGATCGAGGAGATCTGGGAGCTGAGCTACGCTGGAGAGAAGGTCCCGATGTTCCGTGTCAGATGGGCCAAGAGCGTCCTAAAAGAAGACCGGTATTTCACCACCATGGTTATACCCGAAGCCAAATCCAAGACCGCGGGCGCAAACATCACCGCGAAAAATGAGCCATGGGTACTGGCATCCCAAGTTGACCAATGCTTCTTCATTACCGATCCGTCAAAGCCCAGTCGTGTTGTCGTGAGGAGAGGCAAAAGGAAGATCATCGGAATGGATGGAGTAGCCAATGAGCAAGACTTCGACATGTACGGCGACCCGAGGATCGAACATGACGACGATGATGAAGTAGCAGCTTACACCACAAGAAGAAGCAGGACCACCCTACCTAAAGGACGTCCGTTCCACAGAAGAACTCCATTTGCGAAAAAGAAGGGCAAGAAGATTGTGAACAGATAGCTAGCTAAGATCGATTGTATTTAAATCATAGCCTTCATTTCTCGATTGTATTTCATGGGCACTTTTTGAACTATCATGAATATTTTTAAATTTCATGGACACTCGATCTCGACCCCCCCTCCATCTCGATCGCTATCCCACCTCGCCAGATCCGGTCCCCCTTGCCGCCGAGCACCCCCCGGTCCACCGGCCGCCGCAGCCGACCCCCCGCACCCTCGATTCCCCTACTCAACCGCCGCCACCGA
>LR738709.1:21921099-22017673 GCA_902687465.1 Secale cereale
ACGCACTACAAGAAATATGTCAACTTATGACCTTTTTTTAGTGACCCTGGAAGAATTGGTCATAGATCTATGACCATTTCAGACCAATTGGTCAAAAGCTGTTCGGGGGGCTCCAAACCCTAAACTATAACGACCATTTTGGTCAGAAAGGTCATAATTTCCTTACACGAAATGGTCATAAAGCAGATAGCACTGGTTCACTGCCTTATTTCTAGCTGATCATGACCAATATAGATGGTCATAACCTTGTAAATTGTGGTGGGTTGCTACGACTAGGCGCCACCTCATCAGTTTTGCCTATGTGTCATGTCCATGTGGCAGTTTTTGCCCTAGGTTGTGAAGCAACCTATATTTCTGTCATTCCCAAAATTCCCCAAAAAATCTCATAAATTCTTTGGGTCATATCTTCATCAAATATGTAAAAAAAACCTTCCTTGCCTAGTTCAAAAATAATTCAAAAATATCCATTTTCCTATTCTGTTCAAAAAACACTTTGTGAAGGAAGTACCACTTTGGCATGTCCAAATGGTATCCATTTTCTACAGTGCTTTCCTATGCCCAAATAACTACCCTCCACCAAATGCCAGCTCAATCCATTCATTATTTTGAGCCCATCTTCAACATTCGTATTTATGTCCAGTGTGGTACTTTGCAAAGCAAGTACCACCTAGACTCCTCCTTTCGAGCTGAAAATTTGTGAAGACGGTCTTATTAGTAACTGATCATCCTCAACCAAAACTCACGCCCATTAGCCATGTGCATTTCCCGTACCGCTAATCAAACACTTGGCTGCTAATTCATGTTTGATCATCGATCGGTCTCCTCGTGAGAATCTTATGTTGTAATTTTCTTCCTAGCACCTACCTGAGGAGTGCCCAACCCACTAGACATGCCTAGGCCTCCCAGAACTCATGGCAACGCCACAATCACGCGGTGACCACGCGGCGAGCATGCGAGTTTACGCGCTCTAGAGTTGGGGCCCTCGACCACCGCCCAAATCTCGACGTATCGCCACCAGACCATGTATTTATGATTAAATAGGTACTTATGTAACTAGAAATGATTTTTGGAAAAAATAAATACAAACTACAAGGCAGCCGCAATTCAAATTTGACCCGCCTCCAGCTGAATCGACGGAAATTTGTCTTTTTCACGAGAGGTGGATCAAAACTTTTTACACCCAACCATTTTGTCAAATGTGCATTAAATATGTCCTAGTATTTTAGAAAATTGATTTGGTACAAATTGGCAATAAATATATGGTAGGTCCTCCACAAAAAAACCTCCTTTTGGGCACTCGAAAAATGGAAAATGATTTTTTCGTCCAAAAAAAATGAAAACTTCCTTAAGCAATATTGTTTGCCATTCCAAGATGCACCCTTGTGCACAATATGAGATCATTTGAACAAACTATGCTATGAATGTGGCCATGGGATTGATCATTTGGCTTGAAAGCCATGAATCTTCACGCATGATAGCTCATTTCTGAGAACACTTTTTTAAAAGAATTGCCGTATTACAAGTTTATTATTTTTTCTGGTAACTTGGTCATATATAATGACACAACGCGAAGGTTTTCCAATTTTTTGATTTTTTTTGAATTTTTTATGCCCGTTTCAAAATGCGGACAAAACGGCGGGAATGACCGTTCCTTGCTAGTAGTTGAATCTTGGAATTTTTTTGGTGTTTCTCTGATTAAATAGGTACTTATGTAACTAGAAATGATTTTTGGAAAAAATAAATAGCAAACTATGAGGCAGCCGCAGTTCAAATTTGACCCGCTTCCAGCTGAATCGGCGGAAATTTGTCTTTTTCACGAGAGGTGGATCAAAACTTCTTACACCCAACCATTTTGTCAATTGTGCATTAAATATGTCCTAGTATTTTAGAAAATTGATTTGGTCAAATTTTGCAACAATTATTTGGGAGGTCCTTCACAAAAAAACCTCGTTTTGAGCACTCGAAAAATGGAAAATGATTTTTTCATCCAAAGAAAATGAAAACTTCCTTAAGCAATATTGTTTGCCATTCCAAGATGCACCCTTGTGCACAATATGAGATCATTTGAACAAACTATGCTATGAATGTGGCCATAGGATTGATCATTTGGCTTGAAAGCCATGAATCTTCATGCATGATAGCTCATTTCTGAGAACACTTTTTTAAAAGAATTGCAGTATTACAAGTTTATTATTTTTCCTGGTAACTTGGTCATATATAATGACACAATGCGAAGGTTTTCCAATTTTTTGATTTTTTTTGAATTTTTTTTATGCCCGTTTCAAAATGCTGTCAAAACGGCGGGAATGACCGTTCCTAGCTAGTGGTTGAATCTTGGTATTTTTTTGGTGTTTCTCTGATTAAATAGATACTCATGTACCTAGAAATGATTTTTTGAAAAAATAAAGAGCAAACTATAAGGCAGCTATAGTTCAAATTTGACCCGCTTCCAACTGAATCGGTGGAAATTTGTCTTTTTCACGGGAGGTGGATCAAAAACTTTTGACACCCAACCATTTGGTCAATTGTGCATTAAATATGGGCTAATGTTTTCTAAAAATGGTCTGGTCCAATTTTCCAACAAATATATGGTAGGTCCTTCACAAAAAAGCTCATTTTGGGCACTCGAAAAATGATTAAAAGTGCTAGAAATATCAGAAATGCATAAAAATTGGTCCTTATACATAAAATGTGGTCTAACTCTAATGAATATTTGTGTGGTGCCCTTTTGCAAAATGTTTTTGATAGCTACTTCACAAAATCCCTCTATTTTTAGTACTTGGACTCTATTTTAAATCACTCACTTTCTCAACCAATCAAAACACTTCCCATGGATTGATGACATGGCGCCCATCCATCCATCCATCCATCTCTCCATCCTACATCCATCCATCCATCCATCTATTCTACAGAAAAAAGAGAAAAAGAGGATCCCCCCGCAGCCCAAACCCTAGCTTAGATCCCGACCCTTCCCCGTCCCTCGTCCTATCTCCCCGCCGCCCCCACCTCCTCCCCGTCCCCCGAATCCCCCCGCAGATCCGGCGCGCCGGTGGCCGCCCCGCCGCCGGCACCGCACCAGCGCTCCCCACCCGCCCAAACCCTAGCCCCCCACCCGTCGCCGGCACCGCACCAGTGTTCCCCAAGCTCGTCGTCGTGCTCGGCATCACCGTCGCCGTCCTCTCCATCCTCATGCTCCCCGCCGACGTCGCCAACCGCCAAGCCTGCAAGCACGCCGTCTACAACGGGGCCTACGCCCTCACCCTCCCCATGAAGACGCTCTGGCTCGTCGTCTACATCGTTGGCGCCGTCCTCGTCTTCCTCGTCATCCCCTTCGCCATATTCTACTACGAGGGCGACCAGGACAAGTCAGCCTTCTTCCTTCCTCAATCCGCCTCCGCCTACTTAGTTGACTGACTAGATCCGCCCTGCTCTGCTCCTGCGTCCAGGTCCGTTGGGAAGAGGCTCAAGAGCGCCCTCATCTGGGTCGTCGCCTCCGCCGTCGTCTGCGGCCTCATCCTCGGCATCCTATACGGTGCGTATGCTTTCCTTTTGCCTGCCTGCCCCCATTTGTGATGCTCTGCTCACCCTTTATCTGCTTCGAGATAGTTTGAACCGATTTGAGCTTGGAATGTGGACCTGAATCTCGAGGTGTTTCTCTGCATTTCGATTGTAAATTGGAGGAGCCTCCAGCTTCAAAGCTTTCACGTTTGTTCTCCGTCAGCAGTCAATGCTGTATAGCCAGATCTGAAACCTGGTTTACAGTTACCATTTGCTGGGTTCATCCTACCTGTGTATGTCCAGGGCCCAATGGACCCTTGAATTTGTCTTTTCACAGCTTGTTTTGTTGTACTATGCGGTAGGTTCTGCATTTTGACTGTTTAGCATTCACCGTAGGAAACATAGAGCACAACACATCATTTTTTTCCATGTCACTTTCGAAATGGTGGGCACCGTCCATGTTTCTTCATCACATCACATAAAACTTGCTTCATGTTGCTACTGGCTTCATTCGTGGTTCATCCTTGCTGTGTATATCTATCTTTTACCCATTCATTGGACTTCTGAATTTTCTACTGCACCCACTTGTTTTCTTGTCCTAGGTTGCAGCTTATACGTTTGGACCCGTTAGTTTCAACCACCTAGGAAACGTAGACAACAACATTTCATTTTGTCCTGCTCATTTGGCACATAGTCCATGTTTCTTGCTCACATTAGATAGACCCTTCATGCTTGTACCTGCATGGGATGAATTGTACCTCCATTGATGTGAACTTCTTAAAATGCGTGATGTTTCACTTTATACCTCCCATGATGTTAACTTCTTACTAATCTGTGATGTCCTGACTTTACCTGACTGCATTTCCACTCTGTTGCTTCAGCAATTATTGGCAAAGTGGACTTCACTGTCAGGCACCTCTCTTCATCTGTCCAGCCATTTCCAAGCTCAAACCAGTTCAGTGCATTCACAAGTGGCCAACCTTGCATTGCTCCATTGACCCGTATAACAGGGTAGCATCAGATTACTACTATTTGGACTTGGAGCTTCTGCTATTTTTAGTTTGGGTTGAAGTGATTGGTAGGCCTAGTGATTGTGCGATTCTGTGATCCTATCCAGTAAAATTTATATGCACACCGGATATGAATCTGTGATCATATCCAGTAAAATTTATATGCATGTTCCACTCCACTGTCTTCACATTTACTTAGTAATACATCCTTCTTTACTTCTGTTACACTTCTCTCTTTATTTGTATGAGGCGGCCAGGATGCCTATTTTGTTCCAATCTGCTTCCATAGTGTTTGTATGTAGTCGAGATAATTGTGTTTTCCTCGTCATGAATGCTCAACTGAACTGATAATTGTGTTTTCCTCTTCATGAATGCTCAACTGAACTGCTCTTTCATTATACTACCAAATACTAAAGTTTTGCTATGTATAACATTGCTACATGTGTTTTTGTCTATATAGAGTTGTATTCATTTCCTCTTCTAGACATGAACAAGCTCTTGCATGGAACTGAATCTGATACATTTGTGTAGTAAATGAGTATGTTAGCATTTCACCTGGTTTGTAATCAAATTTTATTACTGCTAATGTACCTCAAGTTTATTTGTCGATGAGATGCATGAGTCTTGGTAGTTCTGGAATCCCTATTAGCTGAAACATGAGCATTACAAAGTTTCATATCTATGATCAGTTTGTTCACGGACCCTCGTCTTGGTAGAATTTCTCTTGCTGGCAGATGCTTATTTCTTTAGGTTTTGTTTCATGTTTGTTTAGATGATGCTCATGATGTCACTGTTGTCATTTTTTGTCTCAGGGCCCGGTCGTTCTGATCTCCTACTTCAACAACGACTACCATGTCTTGGAAGTTGCTTAGAGCTGGAGGAGTGGATGCATGCACAAGTGGATCCCTGCTCACCGACGCCAACCTCATCCATATCAACGTTGACGCCATCATTAACTGGTACTAGCCTATCTATTCCTTTCTATTCCTCCATGAAATAGATGTTGTCAGTTGAATGGATGAGAGTGGCAGTAGGATAGTGTTTTTCTTCACGCGATGTGGTGGGATTATTCCACTATTTGCTTGCTGTTGTACCATTGTACCTACAGGTTATTAGTATTGTTGATCCTGACCATGAGCTTGAATGTTTTAATTAGTAGTAGAAGAGCATCAGTTTAATCCGTAGCAGTGAGGTCACTGATTTTTTTTTCTATGGCATGGTACAAATATGATTGGAATGGTAGCCACTTAACATGTTAGAATGTACTCATTGTTTGGGTTGATTACTGGTCTGTATCAGGGGTACAAGTTTGTTACTTTCTATCTGGGTTTTCCTGCTGTTGTTTCCTGTTGTTATTTAACGTCAGGTATCTTAGTCTAGATATAACTCTGCAGTTTTCTTGAATCTGCACTTCCTTCCAAAAGTATATGCAAAGTGTGTGTGTATCCAGTGAGCAAATCTATTGGAATTACTGAGTATACTATCTGCTTTCTTTTAGTGGCTATTTTCTGCTCAGTTCTCTTTTGACATATAGTTTGTTCTCTTTGAATGTGCAGATAGTATGCTGCGCTGGTGAAGTTTTTTCGTTGCTGGGATCATTTGAACCTGGATGTCATGTGTTGTGTGAGCTGAGCCATATGGCATATTGTAAACTTTTTATTGCTGTTCTTTATGTACGATGTCATGAGATGTACGTTTGAAATGCTGCTTTGACAGCAAAATTGGTTTCGTGTGTACATGCCGCTTTGACAACCAAATTATGAAAATTTCTCAACAATATATATGAGTTAAATATCTATTTTCCAATTTTCTATGCTTAAAGTTGTACTGCGCCTAAAAAGGCTACAACCAACTGATGATGTTGGTGTGGAATTGTTTATTTTATTTTAAATAGCGAAAATAATAATTCTGCCAAAAATTTATAAAAAACAAAATGAAAAGCCAGCAAATAACGAAATGAAATGGCCAACAAAAAAAGAAATTTACAAGAAAAAGTAAAGGGCCCCCAAAAGAAAAGGCCTGTAAAAGTGGGCTTGGCCCATTTAGTTGACCATAAAAAAACCTAAATTTGTTGGAATTAGTGGGCTAGGCCCAAGTAGAAAACCGAATTGGACCGGGCTGAATCTTGTGCCACATCAGCTTGCCACGCTGGATGCCTACGTGGTGATACGTCCAAAACGTATCTATAATTTCTGCTTGCTCCATGCCTTTTTTGTGTGATATTGCTATGATATTTATGCACTTCCATACACTTTTGATCATATTTGGACTAACCTACTAATGATTGCAAAAGTGCACAATGTTCTTGTTTTACACTTTATTGTGTAGGAATTACTTGGAAATTGACAAAAACGCAAAAGGAGTCGTATTGGAGTAGGACTCTGACTTTCCTGAAATTTGTCTGAGAACGTTTTTAAAGATGGTCACGTTCCGGCACGAAGACGACGTCAAACGGAAAAAGTCTAGTTGCGAAAGTTGTGGGGAATTTCGATGCGATGCTTCTGGATATAAAATTCGTCCAAATCGGAGTCCGGACGGCCGAGTAAAGCCCGTTTTACTGAGGCCCAAAATCTGATGACGGGAATCCGAGAGTCTATATAAAGAGAGGAAACCTAGGTCACCAAGGGCCACGAATTTTCCTCCTCCCAAGCCGCCATCTTGGAGGGGAGGACCAGCACCATTGCAGCACCATCCACAAGGAAGAAGGGGGGCCAAGGAGCCGCTGCCCCCTAGGGCCGCCGCCGCCCCGAGGGCCGCCGCCGCCGCCGCCGCCCCCAAGGGCCGCCGCCGCCGCCTCCGTGGCTGCCGCCGGCCGTCTCCTCCTCGCGGGGCTGCACCTCTCCATCAACACCATCATCAACCTCCTCCTCACCATGTCCATGTGTGAGTAGTCTTCTCCGGGGCCGAGGGCTTGTACGTGTAGCTATGTGGTTATCTCCCTCTCCCATGATGTGATCTTCATTGTGATCATAGGCTATGTTAATCTAGGGTGATCCCATGATATTTCCCCTTCCTCTATGTATTGGATTGATGTACTCACTTGTCTTTATCTAGTATAATCCCCGAGACCAAGGTGACAGCGGTCTATTGGACATGGATTAGAAAAATATTTTCATTAGTGATTTCCTCTCTTGTGTGTTGATTGAAGATTGAGAGTCTCTTGGTGCTTGTCTTTGACTATCCTTTAGATATGTTGTGGTGATTGTGGGACTCTCTTTGGATGGCCACGGTGACATTGGGAAATCCATAGATTGAGAACTACGAACTTTGAGGTGTGCTTTTGTAGCCCTACATAATTCTCGTCCTCTCTTGACCACGAAGGAATGACCTCCGGGTGCGTCTCCATTGCATATTTTATGGGAAATATCATGTGATTCGATTATGTTAATGTTGTTGGGAGTTGCCACTAGTGAAAGTATGATCCCTAGGCCTTGTTTCCACCATTGCAATACCATTTGTGCTCACGTTTACCACTTGTTTGCTTGCTGCACTTTTTATTACAGATTTATATTACTTTGTTTTGCCATCCATATCACTTGTCATTTAACATCTCTTCGCCGAACTAGTGCACCTATACATCTAACAAGTGTATTAGGTGTGTTGAGGACACAAGAGACTTCTTGTATCTTAGTTGCAGGGTTGCTTGAGAGAGACCATCTTCAATCTCTACTTCCCTGAGTTCGATAAACCTTAGGTCATCCACTTGAGGGAAATTGCTGCTGTCCTACAAACCTCTGCGCTTGGAGGCCCAACATAGTCTACAAGAGTAGAAGCGTGTGTAGACATCAAGCTATTTCTGGCGCCGTTGCCGGGAGGTGAGTGCTTGAAGGTATATCTTCAGATCTTGTAATTAAATCTTTTTGTTTCTTGTTTTTATTTCACTAGTTATGTTTATGGAAAACCGCAATCTTAGTTCGTTGCTTGTGGGAAGACGCCCCACACCTGTGGTGGTTGCTCCTCCCCCTACTGAAATTGTGCCCTATAAAATACCAGCTGGTATTATCGATTATGTTTTGGCTAATCGTTATGCAGGAGACAGACATCCCGGTGAACACTTGCTATATCTGTCACAATTATGTTCATTATTTAAGCTTGCAGGTGTATCAAGGGAGTTTGTCATGAGGAAATTGTTCGCCGTATCACTTATAGATAAAGCTTCAGATTGGTATAAGCTTCTCGATAACTCGCACTTGCTTGATTGGCAAGAGCTTATGTCTCTTTTTTATACTAAGTTTTATCCTCTTCATGAAATTCATCGAGACAGGAACTATATCTATAACTTTAGGTCTCGTGACGGAGAAAGCGTAGCTCAAGCTTGGGGGAGACTGAAAACGTTAATGCTAAAAAGTCCTAACCATGGGCTCCCCAAAGATGCTTATGTGGAGAGTAAGAGTACATTTTTGCATGTGGATCATGGTAACAATGCTTTATGTGATGCTTATATTGTTAAGTTTATTCGTGATCCCACTGAAAATTATTATGAAAAGGGAACATATGCTTATAGATATTTCAATAATATCAAGTTCCCTCTCTTTATGTTGAAGGTTTTGAAGCTGCACTTGTTTTGTCTTCCTATGCTTATAGCTTTGTGCTTCAATGAATTATTCTATTGCAATATTCCTATGCATAGGAAGCATGTTAGGCTTAAATGTGTTTGGTATTTGCTTCTTGATGCTCTCTTTTGTTCTTCAACTCTTATTCCTACGAGAGCATCATTAAAGTCTTAAGCCTATCTTTATGGCTATAAAGAAAGAGCTCTAGGGAGACAACCCTTGTTATCTTTGCTTTCAGTTTGTTCTTTCAGTTTATAGTGGCCTTGATGTTTGTTACTACAGTAGCATCATCATTGTATCTTTACTTTTCAGCTTTGTGCCAAGTTTAGCCTCTGATTGCAAGAAAGTTCAAAAGTTGTGACGTGCTGTCCAGGAAACAGATTCTGTCCTTGGATAGAAAAATTCGTATAAAATCACCATATCATCTTTTGGTCTGAATTTTTTCGACAGCGTGCTCTATACAATTGGCTTTCGGGCGCCTGTTCTGAGTTTTTTGATTTGAGTTGCAGAAGTGCCCCGAAAAAATTATTTACTACCTGCTGGTCTGTTTTTCACAGATTCTGTCCTGTTTTGCCTTTCCTTCATTTTGCAAACCTTGAGCTTGCTTTTTCTTTGCAAAAACCTTTTGGCAATCTTGAGAAACAGTAGACCTTCAAGAATATCCTTATTTCCAACAAGGAAAAATTATTTTATTAAGGGTACTAACCTCGCTAATCAGATTATGATGAGTTATGTATGAAGGGAGTTTTCAAGTGTGCGAGGGAAGATGATAAAAAGATTCAGGAGTGTCAAACACTCAAGCTTGGGGATGCCCCCATGCACCCCCAAGAAATATTCAAGAAGACTCAAGCGTCTAAGCTTGGGGATGCCCCCGTGCATCCCCTTCTCCATCAACAATTATCAGTTCGTCTTTCGTTCCGCTATATTTTTATCACTTCATATGTTATGTGCTATGCTTGGAGCGTCTTGCTTTTAGTTTCCTTTTTAGTTTTCTTTAGCTTTGCTTGCTGTTCATAACGAGTTGGAACTCAGCCTTCTTTGTGTGGGAGAGAAACACGCTCCACTTCAACCTAGAACACAACATAGAATTTTCATGTCTATCTTTGCTGTGTATGTTCTTTGTCTTTCAATAGCTACTGTCATGCTTAGCTCTTAGCTTTCACACTTTTCTTTTTAAAGAGCTTTTGTTTAGTTGGTCGCTGGAACTCTCTTTAGTTATCATGCTTGTCTTATTAAGAGAGTTGGCTTCTGTTGCACTGGTTAATATGTCTGTGATAAAAACGCTACGTGCATAATGGTGCTTAGTAGTTCATGTTTTCTTATGGTTAGTCTCAAATAGCTGGGGGGTTCTCAATGTGTTATTGGAGTACCAACATGATTTGTTTGCCTATGATGTGGTATGGTCTAGTGATATCTTCCTCCAAGAATTTATTTTGATTGACTTGGCATATGCTCACGCATATTTAAGACTGTAAAGAAAGTCCATCA
The DNA here is from genome assembly GCA_902687465.1 of Secale cereale. Classification (NCBI taxonomy): domain Eukaryota; kingdom Viridiplantae; phylum Streptophyta; class Magnoliopsida; order Poales; family Poaceae; genus Secale; species Secale cereale. The sequence goes on from LR738709.1 coordinate 21,931,649, forward strand.
AGCCTTGATGATCTTTAATTTCTGAGTAGCGATATAACTTCCATGACCGATTCAATGTTGCTTTGTCGCTCTGCATGATTATGACCGTCATTGCTCTTTTAGTTGGTCGCTGCCAGTCTTTTGCTAACCTTCGCCTGTACTAAGCGGACTGACTGCTTGTGCATCCAAAATCCTTTAAACCAGTTATGCCATATGAGTCCACCATACCTTCCTATACATGGTATTTACCTGCCATTCCTAACGAAGACTTTCATGTACCATCTCGAAATTATTCAAAAAAAAAAGCATTTCTCTTTTGTGCCTCTATTTTAGCTCATGAGGAAGTAGTAGTTAATTCATGATCTTTTTAAGTTGGACAAGCTTCACCCCGGGATTGCATGTCTAATGTGCAAACCCATAATACGAGAAGGAACTGGCATAGAGTGCGCCCGGCTCATTAAAAAATATACAACAAACAAACCCTCCTTCACGCTTTGTTCATGAGAAATCAGAAAACTTTGGCAGTGATAAACAAAGGAGATTAAGAGCATGTGATCGTCCTCATTCGGGAGCCGTTCCTCGAAACTTGTCCAGCTCAAGAAGTAATTGAGATATCTGCTAGCATTCGTTGACGAAACATGCATATTCTAAAAAAATAATTATTACCTCTATTTTTAAAAACCAAGAGCTCTGGTACATGTTTAGTTTTTGTTTCCGACCACGGATTTTCAACCTTGCCAACAAAAGCCACGGTTCGAGAGTCTCCACCTTCTTTCTTTAAAGCACCAACTATTGAGAGCATGACTGTCATTCTGAGTGTAATGTGCATTGTCCCAAAGTACCATTGTCTTTTGCATGATTATGATATCGTTTATTCTGAAATCATTGTATCTAGTCGTCACTTAAACTTTGGAGGTGCCCCTGCATTTATGTTTTGCTTCACTAAAGGGGGCAAGCGAGGTATCACTTTGTCATGTTTGCACACCATGCTCACTACAAATCTATTTAGTGTTTCAGTATCATATTGTAAAACGTTCAGTTCTTTGTGATATTCTCATAAGGAAACTTAATTACTACATATTCATTGTCTCAGTAAGCATTTGTCATGTGACTGTTAAAAGTTCTTATATGGTTAATAGCATGTCACCACAGAAATTATGCTTGTTATCATTTACCTACTCGAGGACGAGCAGAAATTAAGCTTGGGGATGTTGATACGTCCAAAACGTATCTATAATTTCTGCTTGCTCCATGCCTTTTTTGTGTGATATTGCTATGATATTTATGCACTTCCATACACTTTTGATCATATTTGGACTAACCTACTAATGGTTGCAAAAGTGCACAATGTTCTTGTTTTACACTTTATTGTGTAGGAATTACTTGGAAATTGACAAAAACGCAAAAGGAGTCGTATTGGAGTAGGACTCTGACTTTCCTGAAATCTGTCTGAGAACGTTTTTAAAGATGTTCACGTTCCGGCCCGAAGACGACGTCAAACGGAAAAAGTGTAGTTGCGAAAGTTGTGAGGAATTTCGAGGCGATGCTTCTGGATATAAAATTCGTCCAAATCGGAGTCCGGACGGCCGAGTAAAGCCCGTTTTACTGAGGCCCAAAATCTGATGACGGGAATCCGAGAGTCTATATAAAGAGAGGAAACCTAGGTCACCAAGGGCCACGAATTTTCCTCCTCCCAAGCCGCCGTGCTTGGAGGGGAGGACCAGCACCATTGCAGCACCATCCACAAGGAAGAAGGGGGGCCAAGGAGCCGCTGCCCCCTAGGGCCGCCGCCGCCCCCTAGGGCCGCCGCCGCCGCCGCCGCCCCCAAGGGCCGCCGCCGCCGCCTCCGTGGCTGCCGCCGGCCGTCTCCTCCTCGCAGGGCTGCACCTCTCCATCAACACCATCATCAACCTCCTCCTCACCATGTCCATGTGTGAGTAGTCTTCTCCGGGGCCGAGGGCTCGTACGTGTAGCTATGTGGTTATCTCCCTCTCCCATGATGTGATCTTCGTTGTGATCATAGGCTATGTTAATCTAGGGTGATCCCATGATATTTCCCCTTCCTCTATGTATTGGATTGATGTACTCACTTGTCTTTATCTAGTATAATCCCCGAGACCAAGGTGACAGCGGTCTATTGGACATGGATTAGAAAAATATTTTCATTAGTGATTTCCTCTCTTGTGTGTTGATTGAAGATTGAGAGTCTCTTGGTGCTTGTCTTTGACTATCCTTTAGATATGTTGTGGTGATTGTGGGACTCTCTTTGGATGGCCGCGGTGACATTGGGAAATCCATAGATTGAGAACTACGAACTTTGAGGTGTGCTTTTGTAGCCCTACATAATTCTCGTCCTCTCTTGACCACGAAGGAATGACCTCCGGGTGCGTCTCCATTGCATATTTTATGGGAAATATCATGTGATTCGATTATGTTAATGTTGTTGGGAGTTGCCACTAGTGAAAGTATGATCCCTAGGCCTTGTTTCCACCATTGCAATACCATTTGTGCTCACGTTTACCACTTGTTTGCTTGCTGCACTTTTTATTACAGATTTATATTACTTTGTTTTGCCATCCATATCACTTGCCATTTAACATCTCTTCGCCGAACTAGTGCACCTATACATCTAACAAGTGTATTAGGTGTGTTGGGGACACAAGAGACTTCTTGTATCTTAGTTGCAGGGTTGCTTGAGAGAGACCATCTTCAACCTCTACTTCCCTGAGTTCGATAAACCTTAGGTCATCCACTTGAGGGAAATTGCTGCTGTCCTACAAACCTCTGCGCTTGGAGGCCCAACATAGTCTACAAGTGTAGAAGCGTGTGTAGACATCAGCCGGCACCCTGCCGGGATGGGGAAGTGCCCCCGGATTCATCTCCATCGACGTTGCTTCCTCCCTCCATGATGCGGGAGTAGTTCCTCCTCGGGGCTGAGGTTTCTACCAGTAGCTATGTGGTTATCTCTCTCTCCCATGATGTGATCTTCGTTGTGATCATAGGCTATGTTAATCTAGGGTGATCCCATGATGTTTCCCCTTCCTCTATGTATTGGATTGATGTACTCACTTGTCTTTATCTAGTATAATCCCCGAGACCAAGGTGACAGCGGTCTATTGGACATGGATTAGAAAAATATTTTCATGAGTGATTTCCTCTCTTGTGTGTTGATTGAAGATTGAGAGTCTCTTGGTGCTTGTCTTTGACTATCCTTTAGATATGTTGTGGTGATTGTGGGACTCTCTTTGGATGGCCGCGGTGACATTGGGAAATCCTTAGATTGAGAACTACGAACTTTGAGGTGTGCTTTTGTAGCCCTACATAATTCTCGTCCTCTCTTGACCACGAAGGAATGACCTCCGGGTGCATCTCCATTGCATGTTTTATGGGAAATATCAAGTGATTCGATTATGTTAATGTTGTTGGGAGTTGCCTCTAGTGAAAGTATGATCCCTAGGCCTTGTTTCCACCATTGCAATACCCTTTGTGCTCACGTTTACCACTTGTTTGCTTGCTGCACTTTTTATTACAGATTTATATTACTTTGTTTTGCCATCCATATCACTTGCCATTTAACATCTCTTCGCCGAACTAGTGCACCTATACATCTAACAAGTGTATTAGGTGTGTTGGGGACACAAGAGACTTCTTGTATCTTAGTTGCAGGGTTGCTTGAGAGAGACCATCTTCAACCTCTACTTCCCTGAGTTCGATAAACCTTAGGTCATCCACATGAGGGAAATTGCTGCTGTCCTACAAACCTCTGCGCTTGGAGGCCCAACATAGTCTACAAGAGTAGAAGCGTGTGTAGACATCACGTGGCCTGGGGAGGCTGCTAGTGACCAAAACACGACAGTAGGCATATTTTGGTCATAAATGTCTATGACCTTCTCACAGAGAAGGTCGCTATAGTCAGTTTATGACGGCCAACTTTTGACCTTATGTTTTTGGTCACAAAAAGGTCACAAATGGAAATTTGTGACCATTTAGTGACCAATAGTGGTGGTCACAAGTTGATATATTTCTTGTAGTGACGGCCAGCAACTCGCAGAACGCGATGGTGGGGCCATTGGTGTCTCCGGCGGAGGCGGTATTGGTGTCTTCGACGCCGGCACGGGAGCTTAATGCACCCGGGTGTACGCCGGCCGGCACCTCTGCAGCAAGCGGCCCCTCCGTCAACTGCACGCCCGCTGTTGGCGGTGCCTCGACATTAGCCGAGCTCGATGCCATCATCACGGTAACTAATTAAGCCTCTCTCGGCCGAGGACTTCATCTCCTTGCCTTTGACTGGGCATCCCTGACGCCCTACATGTTTTCGCAGGGCGCCGCCAACGTTCCGTGCACTCTCCTGCACTTCGTGAACAACGAGTTGGTCGATGTCGCCAAGGGCAAAATCGTTCAACCGGGCAACCCCTTGTTCCACGGTACCCAGATGCCACCCAACTTGTTTAGGGTTCAACTGGTTCGGGTGCTGCCAGGCTGCGACGAGGTGTTACCTCCGATTCGACCCGTCGGGGCCGACGATGATGACGTGATGACCCTCAGCGCCTGCCTGAGATGGCCCCTGCTTTGGCCGAAGAGCCAAATTCGTTTGGGGGCGGGGGACACCACCCCAAAGACAACACCGCCAGTCGTGCAGGCGCCAAGTCGTCCCCATGGCAAGACCGCCGCAACGGTGCCGGACATCCCTATGCCATTGGATCCAAACATGCATATGGCACAGGATCAGAATGATGACGACGACGATACATTTGGCAACGTCGATCAGTACTTTGCCGATCATGGGTACGGTGGCGACTTCATGGGGCCTCCTTCTCAAGAACCCAACCCAACAGAAGACGTGCGCGATCTAGCTGGTACCGCGGAGAAGCCAAGTTGCAATAGGCGTCGTCTGCCGTTCAGCTCTCAGGATACGCCTCCAGCTGCCGGCTTCACCAAGCCTCAGATAGGCGAGGTGCGAAATATTATCAGCCCCAACACACTCAAGAAGGCGGTCTGTGAGCAGAACTCGGTCCCAATTCATGAGAAGAAGAAGGCACGCAAAAGAAAAACTAACAAGGGTGCCAGCTAGCCGGCACCGAGTACGATCCGTGCTCAGGACGGGCCACCTTCACCTGAGGATGTAATGAGGAGGGTGCATGTGGCGGGTAGACCGATGCTACCGAGAAATATGCTCGATGCTGCAACCGGTGCTATGCGGAGTCTGCATGACAGTGTTCTTTCTTTGGAGAAGCGGCGTCTCAGAGAGAAGGATGTGGCATACCCGGTTTTCGCGGCCAAGGTGCCAGAGGGCAAGGGCTTTGTGGATAACTCCATCGGGGGTACGATCGTCATGCGGTTTGATGACATCCACGCTATGTTGAACCTTCTTCCGCTGCACTACACCTTCGTTCGGCTATTTTCGCTGAGTATGGAGATGCGGATCATTCGCGACAAGACCCCGGACATCGTGATAGTCGACCCCTTCTCCATCCGTGCCAAGATCTTGGGCAGCGCAGGGGACCGGCAAGTCACGAGTTCTTACCTCGAAGGCGTCATTCTGGCAAACCGAGATAAGGATAACTTCCTCGTGCCTTACTTTCCCGAGTAAGTCCTCCGCCTCAACCGCCTCGTAACATATGAATTCTTAGATTTCGATCGTTCTTCTTTTAACATTCCGTGTTTTCTGCAGTGACACACATTGCACGCTCATCCTCCTAAGCCCCAAATATTCCATGGCCACGTATTTCGACCCGGACCGTCAGTCAAACGTAGACTACACAAATGTCAAGAAGGTTCTTGATGATGTTCTCCCCGGCTACGCCAAATCTGGAGGAACCTTCACCAGGCCTATTCGTAAGACCGGCAAGCACGTGTTCTCCCACAATACGACGTTCTGCTGCGTCAAGCAGCCGCCTGGCGGTCAGAAGGGTGCCTACTACGCCATCCATCACATGCGGGCGATCGTACAGGACCATCATCAACTTCTGCTACCGAGTAAACTCAAAGATTGGGCCGCGAGCGTGTCGGCAATCCAGGACGCGGACATCAGACAAGAATTCTTTCGCATCCAGTCGGAGTTTGCGGGAATCATCCATCAAGATGTCCTTCGTACCTCAGGGCAGTTCTACCTCAGAAATCAACCGTCGAACAGTGACATCGACACAATGCTACAAATGCAGGCTGACAACGCCCGTGATTTCATGACTCCCACGACAGACGGCGGCTTCATCCACGCTCCGGTCCCTTGAGTCGAGTCGAAAGCAGTGATGCTGTGTCTAGTTCTGAAACATCGATTGGCTCATGTTGTAATTAAACTTTAATGAACTTGTAGTATGTCTCTTTGGTTTCGAGAGTCGTTCAACTTAGATGTAATCGATGCTATTAATGTCTTGCTTTTCTCTTTCGATCGTTCTGTTGCATACTTATATATTGCTTATGTATTGTATGTGAATTGGTATTAACGTTTCGTTTGGCTAGTGCATAGCGATGCCGTCGTATGTCGTGTACAAGGGTAAGGTTCCCGGAGTCTACGACGACTTGGAGGAGTGTCGGAGACAGGTTCACCGATTCAGCGGTAACAGTTACAAAGGGTACACCACTAGGGCCGAGGCCGAATCTAGATACGCCCGCTATCTAGCGGGAGAGGGGAGGGAGCGTTGGAGGAACCGGATGAAGACGAGTTTCATCGTGATGATGCTCATCGTGATGACCGCAGCTCTTTTCTATGTGATGGTAGTTTAGATGATCGATATCGACTTGTAATGTGAAGACAAACTCGCTACTCGCGGTCTCGAGACTTGTAATATATTGTTCTATCTTTGTTCGGTCTTTTCAATTCGGAGACTAATATGATGAATTGTATTCGGAGACTAATATGATGAATTGTATTCAGAGACTAATCTTCTATTGTATTCGATGAATTTGTTGTTGATGTGTGCTGCCTATATTCTGTCCAATTATACATTTTGTAATCTGTGCAGAAAAACAGAAAAATAATAAAAAAAAAACCTAATATTTATACTAATGGCGCATCACAACACAGTGCGCCATTAGTATGCCAAAGGATACTAATGGCGCATCATCAGACAGTGTGCCATTACTATGCCGAAATTACTAATGGCGCATCTTGCTGGAGTGCGCCATTAGTATGCCAAAGCACGTGGGTACACATGGCCCCTGGGAGGCATACTAATGGCGCACTACTGTGCATACTAATGGCGCATCCGCGGTGCGCCATTAGTATACAAGATACTAATGGCGCACCAGAGGTGCGCCATTAGTAAAATATACTAATGGCGTGGCACTAATGGCGCACCACTAATGCGCCATTAATGGCCAAATTAGGTGCGCCATTAGTAGGCCTTTTCCTAGTAGTGCACGGACCCTGTTCAGTAACTCTCTTCCAATCTCCAAGGTAGTTAACAGTAAGCACGAACAAATTCTCGCCCACCGGCTTGAATCTCACATCCTGGGCAAGGCTCCACGCCGCCCTCATGTGTGTATAGAACGATTCCCTAGAAAATGGTCTGGTTGTATGCACGCGGCAGATCGCCATAAACTCTGCCTTCGGAGTGGCATCCGGGAATTCCTCGTCAAGGTTCAGATCATCCTCTTCCTCATCCTGCAGATCTAAGCGCATCAGGAGATCATCAATGGGAGCCTTCCCATCTCTTCTTCCTCCCGAGATCCTGCTCTGGCTGCTTGCTCCCGATCCATCACTTGCCATGGCGAAACCCTAGATCGGTTACCCTCATGCCCTCTACCGAGAGGTCACAGCACCCAGGAACTGATAGCAATACCGATCCTAAGTGCAGAGACCGCGCCGGGTGCTTTGCTGACTCGTAGATCGAGCAGGGACTCTGACGAATTTCCAGAGGAGTCAAACCCTAGACGTCGCCGCCAGAGGAGTCAAACCCTAGACGTCGATGCCAGGGGAGTCAAACCCTAGACATCAGACTGCTTCCTTACATGATGAATTCTCTTAAGTGCATCTAATGTCATAATGTGTACACCAGCGGTATGCATGTATAGCTCCTGGACAAAATTTTAGATGTTGAAATCCTTAATTTTTGTGATATATTTGGCATTTTCTTCGAAATGCTATTTTTAATATAGCACGCAAATAGCATGCAATAACTTGTATAGCATTTGAAGAAGGGCCACGCTATTTTAGATAGCGCGCTATTTTTTCGTTGGGAGTAGCACGCGACGTAAAACGCGCTGCTCCTAATACGATAGCAGTAGCGCGCTTCTGGCACACACGCTACTGCTAAGCGGGGCCCACCATGCGGCGAGGTTCAGAACTAGCAGTACCGTCCTACTAAAAAAGCGCGCTGCTACTATTTTGTTATCTGTAGCGCGGTTAAATCGAGTGCGCTACTGCTAAACCTAGGGTGCCGAGAACGGTCAGTCAATTTTAGTAGTAGCGTCGTTCGGCGGAGGCACGCTACTGCTAAGCTACTAGCAATAGCGCTTGTTTGCCACCCGTGCTACTGTTAATTAGCAGTAGCGTCTCTTCCTGTTCCGCGCTGCTGCTAACATTCTCTGTATAAGGTTTTCCCTAGTAGTGTATGGGGATGGCGATGACACAGGGTTCGTGCTTAGGCGGTCAAGCTTTGGGCTCGAGACGGGTCGGTGATTTTGCTCCGAGTAGGTGATGTAGGCATGGTCCGGGTGGTGCTCAGTGGTGGTGGTCATGTTAGTGTTACATCAATGTGCGAATTGGCGCCGGTGACCATAGAAATGGCGCCGTGTGAGATCGTCTGTCCAAGGGCTCGGGGCTGGCTCGTAGGTGGCCGTCTACAGTCTCGTAGTCATGTACCCCGAGTCCATCGGGTATTGGCTGGGGATGCAGGTGTGGATGCCTCCTATGGTTGAGGCGCATACCTAGACTCTGGGATTGAGGACGGGCTAGGACTGCATGGAGTGTCGTCACTCTTCCTACCGTCGTTGATGCATTGTGATGTGTGCGGGGCGGCGGCCCCGCATGGCGGTTTGCGTGGCTGCTCATCGGGAACCATCATTGCGGAGGTGGCGGCTACCGTCCTGGGTTGTGTGGGCAACGGGTGGTGTTGCGATGGGGTATCTTGGACACGCTCTCTCTCTCTCTCTCTCTCTCTCTCTCTCTCTCTCTCTCTCTCTCTACGTGGCGGTGTCCTAGTCCGGATTTGGGGATCTGACATCACTATGGTACTTCTGGCCGCTCCATGATGGCACGGGTGAGTTTCCTAACAGAAGCTGCGTGCCTTGGCACCGACAGCGATGACACCCGAGGGTGTCGCCTGTTAGTACTAATCTTGATGTATGTAGTTAGTTGGTTAGTGGATTGACTAGCCTGATGCATGCGTTGTGACCGGCGTACGTGGCTGCGTGCGTCGCATAACTGGCCATGACTTAGTGGCCGGTTTGGGGTGGCCGAGTCATACGTGCATGCATTAGATGGATAAGCTAGATGCATGGGTGTGCCGGCCAAGTAAGCGGGCGTGCATGCGTGGAGTTAGTTAGTGCATGTGTGGCCGAGTGTGGCGGCCGGCTCTGCATGAGCCCGCGTATAAATCCCTTCCCTATGTACTGATTGTAGGTGTTGTGGTGTGTGCCGAGCCCGAGTTCGTGCTCAATGAAAAATTAGGCCGTTCGTGCGGCGGGGCGTATGTGCGCCGGAAATATTTGTGTGCTCCATCTTTCACCTTCGTTTGTGCGAGTGAGAGAAAGAGAGCGGCAACAACATTTGGTATACAGAGCCTCAAGGTTCGAGGGGCGGCCGTGGCGCGCGCGCGGCGGACATGGAGGCCATGGCACGCGGGGAGCGCGTGGCGACCTTGACGCACGGCGAGTTCGCGGCCGTGCGGTGTGATGTCGTGCTCGAGACTAGCACGGCGGTAGCGGAGACGAGGAGGTCGCGGAAGACCTGCTTGGTGGCGCAGAGGCCGCGGCGGCTCGGCGCGACGACCGTGTCGGTGCTGCGCTGCGGTTGAGGCCGCAGCGGTGCAGGGCAATAAGGCGCGGCGGCGAGCCGGGTGCAACCGGTGCGTGTAATGGGTGCGCACTGGATGTATCGGGCGCGTCGGGACCGCGGGCGCGCGTACGAGAGTGCGGTTGACGTTGGGAGGAGGCGTATGTCGCCGTTGTGCTCGAGTCCGTGCTCGAGTTCGGCTACATCCTTCCGGCGTTTGTTGCTGGCAGAAGCGGAGGCGGCGCGCGGTGAGCGTCTAGTGCGGTCGGGCTCGTCGGGCGCGTCGGGTGCGCGCGGGACGTGGGGGATGCACTGGTGCGGTCGGGCTCGTCGCGCGCGTGGGACGAGCGGGGCGCAGAGGGTCGCCAGGCGTGTGTCGCCGGCGCAGAAGGAGCTCGTCAGTGCGTCAGGTCAAGTTCGTGGCTGTGCGACAGGCGTCGATGCGCCGGGTCGGGTCCGCGGGCTGGGTCACGGCCGTGACGACGACGACGACGGGAGCTGCAACAACTTCTGGGACGGCAAGTCAAGATTAGGAGGGAAAATGTTAGTACTAATCTTGATGTATGTAGTTATTTGGTTAGTGGATTAACTAGCCTGATGCATGCGTTGTGACCGGCGTACGTGGCTGCGTGCGTCGCATAGCTGGCCATGACTTAGTGGCCGGTTTGGGGTGGCCGAGTCATACGTGCATGCATTAGATGGATAAGCTAGATGCATGGGTGTGCCGGCCAAGTAAGCGGGCGTGCATGCGTGGAGTTAGTTAGTGCATGTGTGGCCGAGTGTGGCGGCCGGCTCTGCGTGAGCCCGCGTATAAATCCCTTTCCTATGTACTGATTGTAGGTGTTGTGGTGTGTGCCGAGCCAGAGTTCGTGCTCAATGAAAAATTAGGCCGTTCGTGCGGCGGGGCGTATGTGCGCCGGAAATATTTGTGTGCTCCATCTTTCACCTTCGTTTGTGCGAGTGAGAGAAAGAGAGCGGCAACTACATCGCCCTCTTATTGAAGACATCATTGTGGTTCTTCTTACCGTGTCCGGGCTTCGGGCAAAGACTTTTGTCTGGTGTTGACTCGACAATGGAAACGCTCTACACCGATATGCCTCTTGGGGGCATTGTCGAGGAGTTTTGGTGTGCTAGGTTGTAGCGTCAGGGTGTTTAGTTCTACCTATACATGTTGTTGGTAGCATAAGCGTGTGTGTTCTGCGTGTACCAGATTTCACCATATCTGCATTGGAAGAGGGCTACCTCAACATTATGTATCGTTCGGCCTGTACTTCTTCGGATGTTTCTTTATCTATAAAGCGGGGCAAAAGCCTGTTTTGAGAGGGATGAGGTAGGGGGCGGAGCAATTAGGCATGTGACCCGTTCCCCATCAGCACGGGGGAAGTCCCTGTGACCTGGTAAGAAGAGAACATGGAGGCATCAGCACAAACATATACATTGGCACCTGTGTCAATCAACCAATCAGGAGAATGACAAATAAAAAGATTGGTAGGAATTATACCGTACCCAATATCCTTCATCTCGGTGTCAGCCATGACAACATTAGCGGTCTTGCCGCTATTCTCCAGCTGCTGCAGCTCATGCCGTTTGGGGCATCTCGGAGCCCAATGGCTCAGGTCGCCACAAACGTGGCATGATCCCTTCTTCTTCTTAAAGTTGGTAGAGGACGATGGCTTAAACTTGTTGTCAGGCTTGCCTTTACCCTCGTATTTCTTCTTGTTATATTTAGGCTTGTTGGGCTGGTAGTTTTTCTTCTGCACCATGTGCGCAGCAGAACCTACCTCAGCAACCCGAGCACGTGTATCCTTTGCTCTCGCCTTCTCTTCCACATCAAGAGATCCGATGAGGTCCAAAACGGAAAACTCCTGTCTCTTGTGTTTCAGAGAAGTAGCAAAGGTGCCCCATGAAGGTGGAAGCTTGGCAATGATGCCACCGGCCACAAATTTGTCCGGTAAATTACACTTAAAGTGCTCAAGTTCCTTAGCGAGTGACTATATCTCAGGAGCCTGTTGAACAACAGAACGCTCATCAGTCATCTTGTAGTCATAGAATTGTTCCATGACGTACAACTCGCTACCAGCGTCCGAGACCCCAAACTTGGCCTCGAGCGCGGCCCACATGTCCTTGCCATTATCAAACGACATATAAGGATCCACAATGGAATCATCAATAATACCGAGGAGGGCTGTCTTAAACATAATATCAACCCTTTCAAAGGCTTCCCGCTGTGCAGGTTCAAGATCGCCCTCAGGCATGCCCTTGGTGGCCGCATAGCAGTTCATGGATTGAAACCACAACACTGCTCTCGTGCGCCACCTCTTATAGTTCACACCCTTGAACCGATCGGGCTTTGTCGACGTAAGAAAAGCAGGTGTAGCAAATTGCCTATAATCAGGTTTTTTGGATTGTTGAATATATTAGCAATTCATCATATGGTTTAATCCGAAATATCATAAAATTAATCATGACATAAGCAACTAAAGCGAGCATGCAAATATCTAGTACAATGGGGAAACAGATCCAATCTACGGCAAGTACTACACATAGAAATTGTAGCGAGATCTAATACAGATGAGAGAGAGATGCATACGTTGCAGCAGCTGTAGTAGCGGCTGTGTTGTCCCCGGTCTGGGCCATGTCGTCGTCGAGGAAGAGGTTGCCGATGTCGGGGAAGAAGTCGTCGTTGGGGAAGTGATCGCTGTCAGCAGTCGAGCGAGAGCTCTCCCCAAAAACCTGATCGCCCCTCTCCCATACAGGATCGCAAGAGGCGGGGTTCTGGAGGCCTGCTGTCCCTTCTTCTGGTGCACGCCGGAAGGAGGGATGGAGAAGGCTTGAGTGGCGGCGCAATATTTTGGAACGGTGAGAAACCATACGAAAACAACCTACTCCCAAGGCTGGCTTGGTACGGGTTTATATAGTGTATGTTGGGAGTCAAAGCAGCCGCCATAAACGCGTCCGTTTATGATTTAGAAACTGCCGTACTAAACACGTCCGTTTATGAAATAGAAACAGTAACAATAAACGCGTTTGTTAATGAGTCAGAAACGGTCATAATAACCGCGTCTGTTAATGAAATAGAAACAACCCCAATAAACGCGACCGTTACTAATTAATCAATGACTCATTAATTTTCCCAATTAACAAAATAATAATGTGTCAATGAGAATTTCTGAATTTCTTTGGACTAGTAAATACTAGTAAATTCCAACAATCCCCCACAAAATCTCATAGACACATCTCCTCATTTTTAAGTTCCAAAGCATTGTTTATATACCGGTACTTAGTGGAGACTGTTAAGTTGAACTTCCACCTAGAATGTTATGTTACACTAATTCACAACTTGGATAGTGGACTATGCCTTGAACTACAAGTTTGCTGTGATACCAGTTTCACACAACGTCTAGACCGATACTAGGCTGCCGCAAGGCTTCCCCGCGGTTGGAGCTTATGCGTCATACTCCGAAGGCCTTTCATGAGTTTATTAGAGAACACCCAATTCTCACAGATTGCGACGTTCAACAATCAAGCTCATATAGGTGAGTTCCTCAAGAGATGCTCTGTAGGACACATCTCCGCTTATATAAGTAAACCACTTGGAACACATTAAGACAAATGTCAACCTACCATACAGATTAGGAGAATATTGCATCTTCACGGAGTGGGATAAAATATAAGAATACTCTCCTCTCAGCTGACCAACAGCTTGTCTCTTACTTCTAATTCACGGGATCTCCGATCACATAGAGTAGGTTACCACTGTGGACAACTCATACCGTGGGTCTCAAACCCATCTCCCTCGATGCATTATCTATCACATTACGTGATAAACCCTTTGTGAAGGGATCTACCAAGTTCATAGTCGTTTGGATATAATAATAACTCCGGAGTTTTTCAGTTTCCTGACAGATTTCAATCTCCTCTTCACATGCCTTGATGACTTCATATTATCCTTAGAACTGTTCACTTTGATGATCACGGTTTGATTATCACAGTTCATTAGGATCGCGGGTATTGGTTTTTCAACCACAGGCAAGTCCATCAAAAGCTCACGAAGCCACTCTGCTTCAACAGTGGCTGTATCTAATGCTGCGAGTTCTGCTTCCATAGTTGACCTCGTTAAGATGGTCTGCTTGCAAGACTTCCAAGAAACAGCGCCACCACCAAGTGTAAATAAATAACCACTAGTGGCCTTAATCTCATCAGCATCAGATATCCAATTAGAATCACTATAGCCTTCCAGAACCCTCGGGTTTCCGGTATAGTGAATTCCATAGCTCGCTGTGCCTTTTAAATAGAGCATAACTCTCTCAAGCGCACGCCAATGATCATCTCCCGGATTGGAAACAAACCGGCTCAATTTGGTCACAGCAAAAGAGATGTCAGGCCTCGTGGCACTCGCCAAATACATAAGCGAGCCTATAATCTGATAATATCTCAGTTGATCTCTAGCAATCCGTCGATTCTTTCGAAGCAACACACTAGGATCTATGGAGTTGGAGAAGGCTTACAGTCGCTATACCCGAAGCGACTCAAGACCTTTTCCACATAGTGAGATTGAAGCAGTGTAATCCCACCATTATCATCTCTCAGCAGCTTGATGTTCAAGATAACATCAGCCACTCCTAGATCCTTCATCTCAAAACAACGAGATAAGAAATCCTTAACTTCCTTAATTAAATCAAGATTGGTTCCAAATATCAGTATGTCGTCGACATATAGACAAAGAATAACTCCCTCGCCCCCACCATGGCGATAGTACACACATTTGTCAGCTTCGTTTACAACAAAGCCTTCAGAAGTCAAAGTCCTTTCAAACTTCTCGTGCCATTGCTTAGGAGCTTGCTTGAGGCCATATAATGACTTCAATAACTTACACACTTTTCCTTCCTGACCAGGCACTACGAAACCGTCTGGCTGCTCCATATAAATTTCCTCATCGAACTCTCCATTAAGGAAAGCTGTCTTAACGTCCATTTGATGAACGAGAAGACCATGCGAGGCAGCCAAAGACAGTAGCACTCGGATAGTGGTCAATCTAGCCACAGGTGAATAAGTATCAAAGAAGTCTTCACCTTCTTTCTGAGTATAACCCTTGGCCACAAGCCTTGCCTTGTACTTTTCAATTGTACCATCAGGCCTAAGCTTTTTCTTGAACACCCACTTACACCCTACAGGCTTACACCCATAGGGACGATCGGTGATCTCCCAGGTTCCGTTAGCCAGGATGGAATCCATCTCGCAACGGACAACCTCTTTCCAGTAGTCAGCATCAAGAGATGCATAGGCTTCTGAAATAGTCCTAGGTGTGTCATCCACGAGGTACACAATGAGATCATTACCAAAGGACTTTGCAATCCTCTGTCTCTTGCTCCTAACAGGAACTTTATTGTCATCCTCCAAGGGATTCTCAACGTGTTCTATTGGAATGGTGGGTTCAGGAATCTCAGTTATTTCCTGACTCGATAAAATAGGTATTTCCTGATTTGATGAGCTAGCCATATCCTTCATAGGAAATACGTTCTCAAAGAAAGTCGCATCATTCGACTCCATAATCGTATCGACATGCATGTCGGATACCTCAGATTTTACTACCAAAAATCTATAACCGATGCTATTAAAAGCATAGCCCAGAAGAACACAATCTACGGTTTTAGGTCCAAGCTTGCGCTTCTTGGGAATTGGTATATTGACTTTCGCCAAACAACCCCAAGTACGTAAGTAAGAGAGTTTCAATCTTTTCCTTTCCCAGTCCTCAAATGGAGTAATGGTTTTATTCTTTGTGGGAACTCAGTTTAGGACATGACATGCAGTCATTAGCGCCTCCCCCCACCATGCCTTGGAGAGACCCGAAGTGTCTAACATGGCGTTAACCAAATCAGACAGAGTTCGGTTCTTTCTTTCAGCCACCCCATTTGACTGAGGTGAATAGGGAGGCGTCCTCTCATGGATAATACCATGTTCCGCACAAAACGAATTGAATTCATTTGAAAAATACTCTCCACCACGATCAGACCTAAGCCGTTTAATTTTACGATCAAGTTGGTTCTCTGCTTCGGCCTTATAGTTTTTGAAGTAAGTTAAAGCCTCATCTTTTGTTTTCAGAAGATACACATAACAATATCTAGTGGAGTCATCAATGAGTGTCATAAAGTATTTCTTTCCACCCTTTGTCAACACGCCATTCATCTCACAAAGATCAGAATGTATAAGCTCCAGTGGTGCTAAATTTCTTACCTCCGCAGTCTTATGGGACTTGCGAGGTTGCTTAGCTTGAACACACACTTGACATTTGGAACCTTTCACAGTAGTAAATTTCGGAATTAAACTCATATTTGCTAACCGCGTCATGCAACCAAAGTTAATATGACAAAGTCGTGAATGGCAAATATCAGATTCATTATCGTGGCAAACATGATTAATAACTTTAGTGCATAAGTCTGACAAAGATAGGCGGAACAAGCCTCCGCACTCATAGCCTTTACCAACAAATTGTCCATACTTGGAAATTACAACTTTATTGGACTCGAAAACCAACTTATAACCATCTCGACATAAACGCGAACCGCTGACGAGATTCTTATTGATGGAGGGCACATGATGCACGTTCTTCAGTCGCACGATCTACCCCGAAGTAAACTTCAGATCGACCGTACCAACACCACGAACAGTGGCATGTGACCCGTTCCCCATCAGCACGGGGGAAGTCCCTGTGACCTGGTAAGAAGAGAACATGGAGGCATCAGCACAAACATGTACATTGGCACCTGTGTCAATCAACCAATCAGGAGAATGACAAATTGAAAGAATGGTAGGAATTATACCTTACCCAATATCCTTCATCTCGGTGTCAGCCATGACAACATTAGCATTCTTGCCGCTATTCTCCAGCTGCTGCAGCTCATGCCGTTTGGGGCATCTCGGATCCCAATGGCTCAGGTCGCCACAAACGTGGCATGATCCCTTCTTCTTCTTAAAGTTGGTAGAGGACGATGGCTTAAACTTGTTGTCAGGCTTGCCTTTACCCTCGTATTTCTTCTTGTTATATTTAGGCTTGTTGGGCTGGTAGTTTTTCTTCTGCACCATGTGCGCAGCAGAACCTACCTCAGCAACCCGAGCACGTGTATCCTTTGCTCTCGCCTTCTCTTCCACATCAAGAGATCCGATGAGGTCCAAAACGGAAAACTCCTGTCTCTTGTGTTTCAGAGAAGTAGCAAAGGTGCCCCACGAAGGTGGAAGCTTGGCAATGATGCCACCGGCCACAAATTTGTCCGGTAAATTACACTTAAAGTGCTCAAGTTCCTTAGCGAGTGACTGTATCTCATGAGCATGTTGAACAACAGAACGCTCATCAGTCATCTTGTAGTCATAGAATTGCTCCATGACGTACAACTCGCTACCAGCGTCTGAGACCCCAAACTTGGCCTCGAGCGCGGCCCACATGTCCTTGCCATTATCAAACGACATATAAGGATCCACAATGGAATCATCAATAATACCGAGGAGGGCTGTCTTAAATATAATATCAACCCTTTCAAAGGCTTCCCGCTGTGCAGGTTCAAGATCGCCCTCAGGCATGCCCTTGGTGGCCGCATAGCAGTTCATGGATTGAAACCACAACACTGCTCTCGTGCGCCACCTCTTATAGTTCACACCCTTGAACCGATCGGGCTTTGTCGACGTAAGAAAAGCAGGTGTAGCAAATTGCCTATAATCAGGTTTTTTGGATTGTTGAATATATTAGCAATTCATCATATGGTTTAATCTGAAATATCATAAAATTAATCATGACAGAAGCAACTAAAGCGAGCATGCAAATATCTAGTACAATGGGGAAACAGATCCAATCTACGGCAAGTACTAGACATAGAAATTGTAGCGAGATCTGATACAGATGAGAGAGAGATGCATACGTTGCAGCAGCTGTAGTAGCGGCTGTGTTGTCCCCGGTCTGGGCCATGTCATCGTCGAGGAAGAGGTTGCCGATGTCGGGGAAGAAGTCGTCGTTGGGGAAGTGATCGCTGTCAGCAGTCGAGCGAGAGCTCTCCCCGAAAACCTGATCGCCCCTCTCCCGTACAGGATCGCAAGAGGCGGGGTTCCGGAGGCCCGCTGTCCCTTCTTCTGGTGCACGCCGGAAGGAGGGATGGAGAAGGCTTGAGTGGCGGCGCAATATTTTGGAACGATGAGAAACCATACGAAAACAACCTACTCCCAAGGCTGGCTTGGTATGGGTTTATATAGTGTATGTTGGGAGTCAAAGCAGCCGCCATAAACGCGTCCGTTTATGATTTAGAAACTGCCGTACTAAACACGTCCGTTTATGAAATAGAAACAGTAACAATAAACGCGTTTGTTAATGAGTCAGAAACGGTCGTAATAACCGCGTCTGTTAATGAAATAGAAACAACACCAATAAACGCGACCGTTACTAATTAATCAATGACTCATTAATTTTCCCAATTAACAAAATAATAATGTGTCAATGAGAATTTCTGAATTTATTTGGACTAGTAAATACTAGTAAATTCCAACAACAGTTACATGCAAAGAAGGCCAAAGTAGCAACATAGGACATGGACACATGGATTCGGCTCCGCAGCTCATCTGCTCCCTGGCATGAACTGTAAAATTATATAAATATTAAAAAAAACTTAAAAATCTGAATGTTTTTGGCATGAAATACATTCGAGTGTGTGATATCCGTGCCAAATTTGGCGGTGTTTGGACATCTAAGTAGCTCTCATGAAAAAAACGAGGGCTTTAAGAAAGTATACTGTTCAGCACTATTTTGACCAATTTTATACTTTTCTCTACGTGCTCCTTAGATGTCTGAACAGGAAGAGACTTTTCCCGTAAATCATGCATTTTAGTGTCCCTATTGACGAAAAATATATTTTTTTACTTTTAGTTTTTTTAGTGTTCAGAAGTAAATGTTTGCAAACGACATCTCCTTTGGTAGGTTAGAAAGTGCGTTCGTAGAAAATCAGAACAAACTAAATCATGTATTTGTTGGAGATATGCCCTAGAGGCAATAATAAAAGCATTATTATTATATCTCCTTGTTCATGATAATTGTCTGTTATTCATGCTTGAATTGTATTGTACGGAAACAGCGATACATGTGTGAATGCACAGACCACAATGAGTCCCTGGTAGGCCTCTAGTTACCAGCTCGTTGATCAACAGATGGTCACGGTTTCCTGACCATGGACATGAGATGTCGGTGATAACGGGATCACATCATTAGGAGAATGATGTGATGGACAAGACCCAAACTTGAGCATAACACGAGATCGTATAGTTCGTAATGCATAAGCTTTTCGGTGTCAAGTATTTATTCCTTAGACCATGAGGTTGTACAACTCCCGGATACCGTAGGAGTACTTTGGGTGTGCCAACCGTCACAACGTAACTGGGTGGCTATAAAGGTACGCATCGGGTATCTCCGAAAGTGTCTGTTGAGTTGGTACGAACCGAGACTGGGATGTTGTCACTCCGTATGACGGAGAGGTACCTCTGGGCCCACTCGGTAATACATCATCATAATGAGCTCAATGTGACTAAGTAGTTAGTCACGGGATGATGGATTACGGATCGAGTAAAGAGACTTGCCATGACGAGATTGAACAAGGTATCGGGAATACCGACGATCGAATCTCAGGCAAGTACCGTACCGATGGACAAAGGGAATAACATACGGGATTGAGTGAATCCTTGACACGGTGGTTCATCCGATGAAGATCATCGAGGAACACGTGGGAACCAACATGGGTATCCAGATCCCGCTGTTGGTTATTGACCGGAGAGTGGTCTCGGTCATGTCTACGTGTCTCCCGAACCCGTAGGGTCTACACACTTAAGGTTCGGTAACGCTAGGGTCGTAGAGATAAATGCACGTGGAAACCCGAAAGTTGTTCGGAGTCCCGGATGAGATCCCGGACGTCACGAGGAGTTCCGGAATGGTCCGGAGGTAAAGATTGATATATGGGAAGTCCAGTTTCGGCCAACGGGTGATCTCCGGGGGTCACCGGGAGCGTCCCGGGACCACCGGAGGGGCCCCGGGGGTCCACCGGGTGGGGCCACCCATCCCGGTGGGGCCCCTAGGCCGCGAGGGGAAGTGTGCAGCCCTCTGGGCTGGCGCACCACAAGGTGGCCCACCTCCCCATGCGCCTAGGGTTAAAACCCTAAGGGGAGGGGGGGCCACCACTTGCCTTGGGGGAGGAGGACTCCTCCCTGGCCGCCGCCCCCCCTTGCAGATTGGATCTGCAGGGGGCTGGCGCCCCCCCTGGCCCCCTATATATATGTGGGGAGGGAGAGGGCAGCCGCACCCAAGCCATGGCGCCTCTCCCCCTCCCGTCACACCTCCCAACTCCCACGCAGGGCGCCCGGCGAAGCCCTGCTGCGATCTCCACTGCATCCGTCATCACGCCGTCGTGCTGCCGGATCTCTAACGACTTCTCCTCCCCCCTTGCTGGATCAATAAGGAGGTGACGTTGCTGCACCGTACGTGTGTTGAACGCGGAGGTGCCGTCCGTTCGGCGCTAGATCATCGGTGACGAAGAACGTGAAGAGTACGACTACTTCATCCTTGCTTCGTTGAAAGCTTCCGCACGCAATCTTCATAACGGTATGTAGATGCACTCTTTCTTGCTCGTTGCTAGATGTATCCATAGTTGGATCTTGGTGAAGACGTAGAAAATTTTGAATTATGCTACGTTCCCCAACAGTGGCATCTGAGCCTAGGTTTTATGCGTAGCATCTTGCACGAGTAGAACACAAAGCAGTTGTGGGCGTATGATCTTGTTCAACTTTCTTACCGTTACTAGTCAATCTTGATTCGGCGGTATTGTGGGATGAAGCGGCCCGGACCGACCTTACACGTACGCTTACGTGAGACTGGTTCCACCGACAGACATGCACTAGATGCATAAGGTGGCTGGCGGGTGTCTGTCTCTCCTACTTTAGTCGGACCGGATTCGATGAAAAGGGTCCTTATGAAGGGTAAATAGAAGTTGACAAATCACGTTGTGGTTTTGGCGTAGGTAAGAAACGTTCTTGCTAGAAATCCTATAGAAGCCACGTAAAACTTGCAACAACAATTAGAGGACGTCTAACTTGTTTTTGCAGCATGTGTTTTGTGACGTGGTATGGCCAAGAACGAAGATGTGATGAATGATATATGTGATGTATGAGATTGATCATGTTTTTGTAATAGGGAATCACGACTTGCATGTCGATGAACTTGACAACCGGCAGGAGCCATAGGAGTTGTCTTAATTATTGTATGACCTGCGTGTCACTGAATAACGCCATGTAATTACTTTACTTCATTGCTAAACGCTAGCTATAGTAGTAGAAGTAATAGTTGGCGTGACGACTTCTTCAAGACACGATGATGGAGATCATGATGATGAAGATCATGGTGTCGAGCCGGTGACAAGATGATCATGGTCCCCCGAAGATGGAGATCCAAGGAGCAAGATGATATTGGCCATATCATGTCACTTTAATTGATTGCATGTGATGTTTATCATGTTTTTGCATCTTGTTTACTTAGAACGACGGTAGTAAATAAGATGATCTCTCACTAAAATTTCAAGTAATGTGTTTCCCCTAACTGTGCACCGTTGCTAAAGCTCGTTGCTCCGAAGCACCACGTGATGATCGGGTGTGATAGGTTCTAACGTTCGCATACAACGGGTGTAAGACAAATTTACACACGCGATACACTTAGGGTTCACTTGACGAGCCTAGCATGTACAGACATGGCCTCGGAACACGGAAGACCGAAAGGTCGAACACGAGTCGTATAGAAGATACGATCAACATGAAGATGTTCACCGTTTTTGACTAGTCCGTCTCACGTGATGATCGGACACGGACTACTCGATTCGGATCGTGTATCACTTAGATGACTAGAGAGATGTCATTCTGAGTGGGAGTTCATTATAATTTGATTAAGATGAACTTAATTATCATGAACTTAGTCTAAATTCTTTACAATATCTCTTGTAGATCAAATGGCCCACGCTCCAGTTTCCCTCAACTTCAATGCGTTCCTAGAGAAAACCAAGCTGAAAGACGATGGTAGCAACTATACGGATTGGGTCCGTAACCTGAGGATTATCCTCATAGCTGCCAAGAGAACTTATGTCCTAGAAGCACCGCTAGGTGATGCACCCGTTTTCCCAGCGACTCAAGACGTTATGAACGCCTAGCAGTCGCGTAGTGATGATTACTCCCTGGTTCAGTGCGGCATGCTTTACAGTTTAGAATCGGGGCTCCAAAAGCGTTGTGAGCACCATGGAGCATACGAGATGTTCGAAGAGCTGAAAATGGTTTTCCAAGCTCATGCCCGAGTCGAGAGATATGATGTCTCCGACGCATTCTACAGCTGTAAGATGGAGGAGAACAGTTCTGTCAGTGAGCACATCCTCAAGATTTCAGGATTGCACAACTGCTTGTCTCAGCTGGGAATGAATCTCCCAGATGAAGCGGTCGTTGACAGAATCCTCCAGTCGCTCCCACCAAGCTTCAAGAGCTTCGTGTTGAACTTCAATATGCAAGGGATGGAGAAGTCCATTCCCGAGGTGTATTCGATGCTGAAATCAGCGGAGGTAGACATCAAGAAAGAACATCAAGTGTTGATGGTCAATAAAACCACTAAGTTCAAGAAAGGCAAGGGTAAGAAGAACTTCAAGAAGGACGGCAAGCAAGTTGCCGCGCCTGGCAAGCCTGTTGCCGGGAAGAAGCCAAAGTATGGACCCAAGCCAGAGACTGAGTGCTTTTATTGCAAGGGAACGGGTCACTGGAAGCGGAACTGCCCCAAATACTTAGCAGACAAGAAGGCCGGCAACGTCAAAGGTATATATGATATACATGTTATTGATGTGTACCTTACCAGCACTCGTAGTAGCTCCTGGGTATTCGATACCGGTGCAGTTGCTCACATTTGTAACTCAAAATAGGAGCTGCGGAATAAACGGAGACTGGCGAAGGATGAGGTGACGATGCGCGTCGGGAATGGTTCCAAGGTCGATGTGATCGCCGTCGGCACGCTGCCTCTACATCTACCCTCGGGATTAGTTTTAAACCTGAATAATTGTTATTTAGTACCAGCTTTGAGCATGAACATTGTTTCTGGATCTCGTCTTATGCGAGATGGATATTCTTTCAAATCGGAGAATAATGGTTGTTCTATTTATTTGAGAGATATGTTTTATGGTCATGCCCCGCTGGTCAATGGTTTATTTTTGATGAATCTCGAACGTAGTGATACACATATTCATAGTGTAGATGCCAAAAGATGTAAAGTTGATAATGATAGTCCCACATACTTGTGGCATTGCCGCCTTGGTCATATTGGTGTCAAACGTATGAAGAAGCTCCATTCGGATGGACTTCTAGAGTCTCTTGATTATGAATCATTTGACACGTGCGAACCATGCCTCTTGGGCAAGATGACCAAGACTCCGTTCTCCGGAACAATGGAGCGAGCAACCAACCTGTTGGAAATCATACATACCGATGTGTGCGGTCCAATGAGTGTTGAGGCTCGCGGAGGCTACCGTTATGTTCTCACCCTCACGGATGACTTGAGTAGATACGGGTATATCTATTTGATGAAACACAAGTCTGAGACCTTTGAAAAGTTCAAGGAATTTCAGAATGAGGTTGAGAATCAACGTGACAGAAAAATAAAGTTCTTGCGATCGGATCGTGGGGGTGAATATTTAAGTCATGAATTTGGCACACACCTTAGGAACTGTGGAATTGTTTCACAATTGACACCGCCCGGAACACCTCAACGTAACGGTGTGTCGGAACGTCGAAATCGTACTCTGTTGGACATGGTGCGATCTATGATGTCCCTCACCGATTTACCGCTATCTTTTTGGGGTTATGCTTTAGAGACCGCCGCATTCACTTTAAATAGGGCTCCGTCAAAATCCGTTGAGACGACTCCATATGAACTTTGGTTTGGCAAGAAACCGAAGCTGTCGTTTCTGAAAGTTTGGGGTTGCGATGCTTATGTCAAGAAACTTCAACCTGAAAAGCTCGAACCCAAATCGGAAAAATACGTCTTCATAGGATACCCAAAAGAAACTATTGGGTACACCTTCTACCACAGATCTGAAGGCAAAGTCTTTGTTGTCAAGAATGGATACTTTCTAGAGAAAGAGTTTCTCTCGAAAGAAGTGAGTGGGAGGAAAGTAGAACTTGATGAGGTGACAGTCACCCCTCCTGTACCGGAAAGTAGCGCAGCGCAGGAAACTGTTCCTGAGGTGCCTGCACCGACAAGGGAGGAAGTCAATGATGATGATCATGAAGAAACAGATCAAGTTACTACTGAACTTCGAAGGTCCACAAGGGCACGTTCCGCACCAGAGTGGTACGGCAACCCTGTTCTGGAAATCATGTTGTTAGACAACGGTGAACCTTCGAACTATGAAGAAGTGATGGCGGGCCCAGATTCCAATAAATGGCTTGGAGCCATGAAATCCGAGATAGAATCCATGTATGAAAACAAAGTATGCACTTTGGTGGACTTGCCTGATGACAGGCACGCCATAGAAAACAAATGGATATTTAAGAAGAAGACAGACGCGGATGGTAATGTGACCATCTATAAGGCTCGGCTTGTCGCTAAGGGTTATCGACAAGTTCAAGGGATTGACTACGACGAGACTTTCTCTCCCGTAGCGATGCTGAAGTCAGTCAGAATCATGTTAGCTATTGCCGCATTCTATGATTATGAGATATGGCAAATGGACGTCAAAACAGCATTCCTTAATGGCTTCCTCAAGGAAGAGTTGTATATGATGCAACCGGAAGGTTTTGTCGATCCAGAGAACGCTAACAAGGTATGCAAGCTCCAGCGCTCGATTTACGGGCTGGTGCAAGCATCTCGGAGTTGGAATATTCGCTTTGATGAGGTGATCAAAGCGTTTGGCTTTATACAGACTTATGGAGAAGCCTGTATTTACAAGAAAGTGAGTGGGAGCTCTGTAGCATTTCTCATATTATATGTGGATGACATATTGCTCATGGGAAATGATATAGAATTCTTGGAAAATGTAAAGGCCTACTTGAATAAAAGTTTTTCAATGAAGGACCTTGGAGAAGCTGCTTACATATTAGGCATCAAAATCTATAGAGATAGATCGAGACGCCTCATTGGTCTTTCACAAAGTACATACCTTGACAAAATATTGAAGAAGTTCAATATGGATCAGTCAAAGAAAGGATTCTTGCCTGTTTTACAAGGTATGAGATTGAGCAAAGCTCAGTCGCCGACCACGGCAGAAGATAGAGAAAAGATGAGTGTCATTCCCTATGCCTCGGCCATAGGTTCTATCATGTATGCCATGCTGTGTACCAGACCTGATGTGAACCTTGCCATAAGTTTGGTGGGGAGGTACCAAAGTGATCCTGGTACGGAACACTGGACAGCGGTCAAGAACATCCTGAAGTACCTGAAAAGGACTAAGGATATGTTTCTCGTTTATGGAGGTGACGAAGAGCTCGTCGTAAAGGGTTACGTCGATGCTAGCTTCGACACAGATCTGGATGACTCTAAGTCACAAACCGGATACGTGTATATTTTGAATGGAGGGGCAGTCAGCTGGTGCAGTTGCAAGCAAAGCGTGGTGGCAGCATCTACATGTGAAGCGGAGTACATAGCTGCTTCTGAAGCAGCGCAGGAAGGAGTCTGGATGAAGGAGTTCATCACCGACCTAGGAGTCATTCCAAGTGCGTCAAGCCCGATGACTCTCTTCTGTGACAACACTGGTGCTATTGCTATTACCAAGGAGCCCAGGTTTCACAAGAAGACCAAGCACATCAAGCGCCGTTTCAACTCCATCCGGAATTATGTTCAGGATGGAGACATAGATATTTGTAAAGTGCATACAGATCTGAATGTAGCAGACCCGTTGACTAAACCTCTTTCACGAGCAAAACATGATCAACACCAGAACTCTATGGGTGTTCGATTCATCACAATGTAACTAGATTATTGACTCTAGTGCAAGTGGGAGACTGTTGGAGATATGCCCTAGAGGCAATAATAAAAGCATTATTATTATATCTCCTTATTCATGATAATTGTCTGTCATTCATGCTTGAATTGTATTGTACGGAAACAGCGATACATGTGTGAATGCACATATCACAATGAGTCCCTGGTAGGCCTCTAGTAGCCAGCTCGTTGATCAACAGATGGTCATGGTTTCCTGACCATGGACATGAGATGTCGGTGATAACGGGATCACATCATTAGGAGAATGATGTGATGGACAAGACCCAAACTTGAGCATAACACGAGATCGTATAGTTCGTAATGCATAAGCTTTTCGGTGTCAAGTATTTATTCCTTAGACCATGAGGTTGTACAACTCCCGGACACCGTAGGAGTACTTTGGGTGTGCCAACCGTCACAACGTAACTGGGTGACTATAAAGGTACGCATCGGGTATCTCCGAAAGTGTCTGTTGAGTTGGTACGAACCGAGACTGGGATGTTGTCACTCCGTATGACGGAGAGGTACCTCTGGGCCCACTCGGTAAGACATCATCATAATGAGCTCAATGTGACTAAGTAGTTAGTCACGGGATGATGGATTACGGATCGAGTAAAGAGACTTGCCATAACGAGATTGAACAAGGTATCGGGGATACCGACGATCGAATCTCGGGCAAGTACCGTACCGATGGACAAAGGGAATAACATACGGGATTAAGTGAATCCTTGACACGGTGGTTCATCCGATGAAGATCATCGAGGAACACGTGGGAACCAACATGGGTATCCAGATCCCGCTGTTGGTTATTGATCGGAGAGTGGTCTCGGTCATGTCTACGTGTCTCCCGAACCCGTAGGGTCTACACACTTAAGGTTTCGGTAACGCTAGGGTCGTAGAGATTAATGCACGTGGAAACCCGAAAGTTGTTCGGAGTCCCGGATGCGATGGCGGGCCCAGATTCCAATAAATGGCTTGGAGCCATGAAATCCGAGAATGAATCCATGTATGAAAACAAAGTATGGACTTTGGTGGACTTGCCTGATGATAGGCACGCCATAGAAAACAAATGGATATTTAAGAAGAAGACAGACGCGGATGGTAATGTGACCATCTATAAGGCTCGGCTTGTCGCTAAGGGTTATTGACAAGTTCAAGGGATTGACTACGACGATACTTTCTCTCCCGTAGCGATGCTGAAGTCAGTCAGAATCATGTTAGCTATTGCCGCATTCTATGATTATGAGATATGGCAAATGGACGTCAAAACAGCATTCCTTAATGGCTTCCTCAAGGAAGAGTTGTATATGATGCAACCGGAAGGTTTTGTCGATCCAGAGAACGCTAGCAAGGTATGCAAGCTCCAGCGCTCGATTTACGGGCTGGTGCAAGCATCTCGGAGTTGGAATATTCGCTTTGATGAGGTGATCAAAGCGTTTGGCTTTATACAGACTTATGGAGAAGCCTGTAGTTACAAGAAAGTGAGTGGGAGCTCTGTAGCATTTCTCATATTATATGTGGATGACATATTGCTGATGGGAAATGATATAGAATTCTTGGAAAATGTAAAGGCCTACTTGAATAAAAGTTTTTCAATGAAGGACCTTGGAGAAGCTGCTTACATATTAGGCATCAAAATCTATAGAGATAGATCAAGACGCCTCATTGGTCTTTCACAAAGTACATACCTTGACAAAATATTGAAGAAGTTCAATATGGATCAGTCTAAGAAAGGATTCTTGCCTGTTTTGCAAGGTATGAGATTGAGCAAAGCTCAGTCACCGACCACGGCAGAAGATAGAGAAAAGATGAGTGTCATTCCCTATGCCTCGGCAATAGGTTCTATCATGTATGCCATGCTGTGTACCAGACCTGATGTGAACCTTGCCATAAGTTTGGTAGGGAGGTACGAAAGTGATCCCGGTACGGAACACTGGACAGCGGTCAAGAACATCCTGAAGTACCTGAAAAGGACTAAGGATATGTTTCTCGTTTATGGAGGTGACGAAGAGCTCGTCGTAAAGGGTTACGTCGATGCTAGCTTCGACACAGATCTGGATGACTCTAAGTCGCAAACCGGATACGTGTATATTTTGAATGGAGGGGCAGTCAGCTGGTGCAGTTGCAAGCAAAGCATGGTGGCAGCATCTACATGTGAAGCGGAGTACATAGCTGCTTCTGAAGCAGCGCAGGAAGGAGTCTGGATGAAGGAGTTCATCACCGACTTAGGAGTCATTCCAAGCGCGTCAAGCCCGATGACTCTCTTCTGTGACAACACTGGTGCTATTGCTATTACCAAGGAGCCCAGGTTTCACAAGAAGACCAAGCACATCAAGCGCCGTTTCAACTCCATCCGGAATTATGTTCAGGATGGAGACATAGATATTTGTAAAGTGCATACGGATCTGAATGTAGCAGACCCGTTGACTAAACCTCTTTCACGAGCAAAACATGATCAACACCAGAACTCTATGGGTGTTCGATTCATCACAATGTAACTAGATTATTGACTCTAGTGCAAGTGGGAGACTGTTGGAGATATGCCCTAGAGGCAATAATAAAAGCATTATTATTATATCTCCTTGTTCATGATAATTGTCTGTTATTCATGCTTGAATTGTATTGTACGGAAACAGCGATACATGTGTGAATACACAGACCACAATGAGTCCCTGGTAGGCCTCTAGTTACCAGCTCGTTGATCAACAGATGGTCACGGTTTCCTGACCATGGACATGAGATGTCGGTGATAACGGGATCACATCATTAGGAGAATGATGTGATGGACAAGACACAAACTTGAGCATAACACGAGATCGTATAGTTCGTAATGCATAAGCTTTTCGGTGTCAAGTATTTATTCCTTAGACCATGAGGTTGTACAACTCCCGGATACCGTAGGAGTACTTTGGGTGTGCCAACCGTCACAACGTAACTGGGTGGCTATAAAGGTACGCATCGGGTATCTCCGAAAGTGTCTGTTGAGTTGGTACGAACCGAGACTGCGATGTTGTCACTCCGTATGACGGCGAGGTACCTCTGGGCCCACTCGGTAATACATCATCATAATGAGCTCAATGTGACTAAGTAGTTAGTCACGGGATGATGGATTACGGATCGAGTAAAGAGACTTGCCATGACGAGATTGAACAAGGTATCGGGAATACCGACGATCGAATCTCGGGCAAGTACCGTACCGATGGACAAAGGGAATAACATACGGGATTGAGTGAATCCTTGACACGGTGGTTCATCCGATGAAGATCATCGAGGAACACGTGGGAACCAACATGGGAATCCAGATCCCGCTGTTGGTTATTGACCGGAGAGTGGTCTCGGTCATGTCTACGTGTCTCGCGAACCCGTAGGGTCTACACACTTAAGGTTCGGTAACGCTAGGGTCGTAGAGATAAATGCACGTGGAAACCCGAAAGTTGTTCGGAGTCCCGGATGAGATCCCGGACGTCACGAGGAGTTCCGGAATGGTCCGGAGGTAAAGATTGATATATGGGAAGTCCAGTTTCGGCCAACGGGTGATCTCCGGGGGTCACCGGGAGCGTCCCGGGACCACCGGAGGGGCCCCGGGGGTCCACCGGGTGGGGCCACCCATCCCGGTGGGGCCCCTAGGCCGCGAGGGGAAGTGTGCAGCCCTCTGGGCTGGCGCACCACAAGGTGGCCCACCTCCCCATGCGCCTAGGGTTAAAACCCTAAGGGGAGGGGGGGCCACCACTTGCCTTGGGGGAGGAGGACTCATCCCTGGCCGCCGCCCCCCCCTTGCAGATTGGATCTGCAGGGGGCTGGCGCCCCCCCTGGCCCCCTATATATATGTGGGGAGGGAGAGGGCAGCCGCACCCAAGCCCTGGCGCCTCTCCCCCTCCCGTCACACCTCCCAACTCCCACGCAGGGCACCCGGCGAAGCCCTGCTGCGATCTCCACTGCATCCGTCATCACGCCGTCGTGCTGCCGGATCTCTGACGACTTCTCCTCCCCCCTTGCTGGATCAAGAAGGAGGTGACGTTGCTGCACCGTACGTGTGTTGAACGCGGAGGTGCCGTCCGTTCGGCGCTAGATCATCGGTGACGAAGAACGTGAAGAGTACGACTACTTCATCCTTGCTTCGTTGAAAGCTTCCGCACGCAATTTTCATAACGGTATGTAGATGCACTCTTTCTTGCTCGTTGCTAGATGTATCCATAGTTGGATCTTGGTGAAGACGTAGAAAATTTTGAATTATGCTACGTTCCCCAACAGTATTGAATTGGTGTGTATGTGTGTGTTGAAAACTGGAACTGATGCGTGTTTAATCGTATATAGAACACTATAATAAATCTATTTTGAAATTAGACTCAAACACATCTCATGTTTGATTTTAAAGTAGAACAGTGCATTTTGAACACGAAACAAACATAGGGGGAGGAATCTATTTGAAATTGGACTCAGAAAAACCTCTCAAGTTCATTCATAAAGACGAACAGTGCATTCCAATGATGAAACAAGCACTGTGTCAGTAATCTATTAGAACAGTTCATTCTCTTCGCCGGCAACGGTTGTTCCTTAGGTAGGCTGGTCATGTGGTCCTTAATTAAGATGATGTCTTCCTTATTGTCTATTAAAACAAGTTTTGTTTGGCATCGGTGAGCGAGAAGCGATGAAGGTGGCGCGCCTTCGGCTCGTTCCTACCTTTGTTGTCTATGGACCCAGATGTATTGGTGTTCTTAGTGCTACCATGACAGTTGATTAATAGATCGGAAGTTTTTCCCACACAAAAAATGTACTATGCATGTTGTATTTGCTGAAAAACTCTTTATGTCCATGCATATCATTTTGATCTACAACATAATATGGATCTCCTCTATTCTTTTCTATTGATAATCTGAACCACTCGTTTTCTATTGGCTTATTAATATAGGATTTATTTTCTAAAATATGACAATATTACAATAAAATATATGCTTAATGAGCTTTAATTATGTCCTATATATGGGCCATGCAGCAACATTCAAAATCTATGGCATGTAAGCCTTATACTTGGATGCATGTTATTGTTGGTGTTCTCTGTTGTGTTGCCTTCACATTTGATGAATAGACCGAAAAATATGCCTTCAAAAAAACTAACTCTCTATGTCGTATTGGGAGAAGAACCCTTTATGTCCATAGATGTCATCTAGATCATAAACATATTATGGATCTCACTCATTCTTTTCTATTGGTAATCTGAACCACTCAGTTTCTATTGTATAAATGATATAATGTATTTTTTATCAATACCCCAATATTCACTCCGTAAATATTATTAATGAGCTTTAATTATAACCAAGATATAAGATATGCCCAAGTTGTCAAAATCCAAGATATCTGAGCCTATATTTGAATACAAGTTATTTCTTGCATTAATCACGGGTCCTATAGCCTAAATTTCACATGCTCCCCACGGCTTTAAATTCTGATGATCATGCCTATTCTTTGCAGAATGAGTTTGATATCTCATTAGGAACAAAACAGCTTCCTTCCCTTGATCGCCTATCTAAGTTCTAAGGAAGACGGCTACCGAAGTCGAAGGTATTTCCTGAAACCGTTCATCAAGTAATGTTTATACAGTTTCAGTCTAATTATCCCTTGATCTTTAACTTCAAAAGTTAGGCACGGATACTCCGTGACATGTGTGATGGAATGAGGGGATACACGTAGAAAGTAGTGTTTCATCGTTTGGCTTGAGAGATGGTTAGTATCTTGCTATAAAGTAAGCTAATCTTCCAAGGGTAAAATGTAGGAGATAACAAAGATCTGATATTGTTCATAGATCTGATTGTATTATTGTGCCTACCATGCTATTATTTATGGTTAATATGATTTCTCACACATAGTACATTTTAATATATCGCTTCTATAATCTGTAGGAGTACTTGGTGCTCATTTTATTGTACGTAGGTCCTCCTTATTTATATATACCACATATATGGAATATGTAGATAGATCCAAATGTATATATAGATTGGTATAGTTATCTGGATAATAAGAAAAGAACATCACGAGATGAGAAAGTAATAGCTTTGCATTACTATGTAGGGCATACTTGTTTTGAATTTTTTTTAAGTAATCAGCCGAAGGTAATCATGAATATACAATCGTGAAGTCGAGAAACTATGTCTATTACAGCGTAATTAAAGTCTACATGATTACATCCTGATCGGTGTCGGAAACCCCTACGGACGAATTTAAATTATCTTTAAAGTGAAGTACCATCGGACTAATGTGGGCACAAAAACCTAAATGTACTTGAAGATGTAGTGTTTTGTATGATGTTTCCTTCTATGTGGTTTCATTGTTCACTTCTACACGTTTCTTTTTAATATTAGTTTACTGCTGCCTTTAACTCTATATAGGGGAATAAACATTTTGTTTCATGAAAACAGATCACCATGGACGGGGAGTGGCCGCAATACAACAGTTTTGTGCAAAATGATCTTGACCCCTTCATGACAAGTGAACACAGCCACCTATTGCAGAACGACCATGGAGATGAGATGTCTGGTCTACTTGGATCCACTGCCAACGTAGGAATGATTGATAATACCAATGTTGTTGGTGGAAACCAAGGAAACAACAATGGAGAAAGCTACAGTGAGCAGAGGATGGAGACAAGGCGTACCAACTATCACCTTCTCCGTAGAGAACAGATCCAACAACTTGAATCGTAATATACATACTCAATCATTGTTTCTTACCTATCGAAGATGATGTTTACTAATGCATTCTCATTAACGTCATCTGTAGTGTCTTCCGGTAAATCCCTTATCCAGATGAGAAACCCCGGAAGACCCTTAGTGAGAGGCTTGGCATGAGTGCCCAACAGGTCAAGTTCTGGTTCCAAAACCATCGCAGCTCCAGTAAGGTATATACTGTTCTTATCCATGCTGAATAACATGAGATGTCGCCACATGGGTCAGCTAAGACATGCAGTTATGCAAAAAAAAATACGGTTAAGTAGTACAAACTCCAATGAACAAAGTAGCATTGTTTGTCATCTCAACTCATAATGCCATGAGTGAGGCTTTTTGGCGCTCTCGCTCAATGGAGAGGGAATTTAAAAAATAATACAAAATCCAGTTTTTTAGTTTCGAAAAATCTTAGGATAAGTTAATAAGTAAGTATATAGATGTGTGTAAAACTTCATATTGAAATACATTTTGATGTAAGTTGTACTAAAAATCATGTACTTTAATAGTGAAGAGTATATGTGCTAGACATAGATTGTTTTGCTATTTTTGCGTAACAATCTTAAAAATGTATTTCACCACGTAACTTTACACAGAACTAGTATTCATCGATAGGTATGTGCATATTATTGTCATGATGTTTTTAATTCAAATAATATGATTTTCGAATTTTTAAAATTTGAGACTACATGAAGCTCGAGCTCCATTAGCAAATTCTACAATGTACTACTATGTTACCTTCGTGAATATGGGTTCATACTCTTATAATAACCGCTGAAATGATGCATTCATGAAATTAATAAATATAGGGAAAGATGCAAAGGCGGGAGACCAACAATCTTTAGTTAGAGAACCAGATGCTAAAATCTGACAGGCAAGCCGTCATGTCGGCTATGGAAAATAGCACTTGCCTCAAATGTAGAGGGGCGGTGGTTCAATCTCAATTGATCTCAGAGCGCCAAAGCTTGTTCATGGAGAATATGAAGCTCAAGGAGGAACTTAGGCTTGCCGCCACCCATCTTAAAGAGAGTCTTCAAAAAATGGAATGTGGCCCCCATTGACCCGCGAGTAACCACACTGTCTTTTGTCGGATCCAATGTTATCATCTTGCTTGAACGCTAGTTTTTCTTGATTCCTAGGCATGCAAATAATGCATCATGTTGTGTGTGTATGTGCATGACTTGGATGCTTGTTTATTTCTTTTCGTAGGCTGTCATGGTTGCTTCGTGTGATGGCACGAGATCAAGCAATCATGGCAACTATGTATGGGTTGTGGAGTGAGTGGTTTTGGGATGGCATTGCCGTGAAGCTCAGTCCAATGCCCATCTTTATTTCTTCGAGTTTGTTTCCAAACAGATCAAGTAGAGTCGAAATAATTAAAAAGGAGAAGAATAGTAATAAAAGCGGCATGTTCAATGTCACGGCGGAATTTTCTATGTCTTCAAACATTTCTTCGCATAAGAATTTCATTTATTGAGATACCTTTGTCAATGATCCTTTTTGGCAACGAAAAATGATATCTGAGCATTGATCACGTCCCGGAGCCATTGTGGGAAGTGGATCGCAATTGTCATCTACCTCATAAACTCCCAGTTATATTCACCTGTAGAGTCATGCGCGGAGCAGGGTGAAGAGGACCTGTAGTGAGCTATAGGTAGTGCAATATTTTGTGAAGGAGTCCATGGGATCCTATCTTGTTTCGGATGGTCATATTGAATGTGTATACACACTGTTAGAATAATCATGACTTAGAGTTAGTCTCCAGTTGGTTAGGCAGTGCGTGGGTGTGCATGCAGCTTCGAGTGGAGAGATTAGTGGGTCAATTAGTTGTGTGTAACGTGCGTGCATGCAGGATCCGTTGATCGTGCCAGACGGATTGCGTGCACGCGTAGGCGGAGTGGGGGCGAGCGCGAGGCGTAGCCTGTGTGAGCCAGCCTATATAAACCCCCCTCTGTGTATTGATGTAGTGCGCCGGTCTGTTGCCGCGCCACGGTGACGGTATGTGCCGAGCCGAGGGGGAGGGGCCTAAGGAAGATTTAGTTTCCGTCGGGACCGTGGTATGCGCCCGGTCGATGTGAGAGTTCTTCCGGGGTTGTGCTGCGTGTGTGCGTGTGTACCTCCATGTATGTGTGTTTGAGTAGTTGAGTTGAATAGAAGCCAACATACAGGCCGTTCGGCGGCCGGGGCGTTCGTCGCCGGAAAATTCTGTTCATCTTCTTCTACCTTCGTCCGGCGTTCGTCGCCGGAGGGCGGTTCGTCGTAAATCGCCAGTGGGTTTGTCACAACATTTGGTATCATGAGCTTGGTTAGCTTGGGCGTGGTTCACTGTGCCGGAGGCGTGCCGGCGATGGCGGCATTCGTCGGTGGCTGCGCGATGGAGCTCGGGGCCGTGTGTCGGCCTATGGAGGTGCACGACGCGGCGGTTGTCATGGCGGATGCAGAGGTGGCGCGCGGTGAGTCCGCGACGAGCACGGCGGACATGGAGGTTGAGGCGGCGCGGCTGCGACGCATGGCGACCACGACGACGGCGGGCCGGGCGCGACCGGTGCGCGTTATGGGTGCGCACTGGACGCGTCGGGCGCGTCGGGACCACGGGAGTGGACCGCGTCGGGGCGCTGGACCTGGTTGCGCAGATCGCGTACGTGTGCGGCGGGAGCGCGGGCCGGGAGCGCGGGGACGTGGGAAGTGTGCGAGAAAAGCACAGCGGTCGCGGAGACGAGGAGGTCGCGAAGGACCTGCGTGGTGGCGCAGAGGTCACGGCGGCTCGGCGCGACAACCGTGGAGGACCTGCGTGGAGGCGCGGAGACATGCGGCGGCATCGACGGCCGTGGCGAAAATGACGACCGGCGTTTCCAGACGCAGCTATGATGATGAGCGACGCAGCAACCATGGTGCGGGCGCGGCGAGCACTCGGCACGTCGCAGCGGGTGCAGGAGGTGTGTGGCGGCATCAGGCGAACGATGGTCGACAACGAGCCATGTCTCTTGTGATGGCGAGACGAGAAGGCAAGTCAAGATTAGGAGGAGTCTGTTAGAATAATCATGACTTAGAGTTAGTCTCCAGTTGGTTAGGCAGTGCGTGGGTGTGCATGCAGCTTCGAGTGGAGAGATTAGTGGGTCAATTAGTTGTGTGTAACGTGCGTGCATGCAGGATCCGTTGATCGTGCCAGACGGATTGCGTGCACGCGTAGGCGGAGTGGGGGCGAGCGCGAGGCGTAGCCTGTGTGAGCCAGCCTATATAAACCCCCCTCTGTGTATTGATGTAGTGCGCCGGTCTGTTGCCGCGCCACGGTGACGGTATGTGCCGAGCCGAGGGGGAGGGGCCTAAGGAAGATGTAGTTTCCGTCGGGACCGTGGTATGCGCCCGGTCGATGTGAGAGTTCTTCCGGGGTTGTGCTGCGTGTGTGCGTGTGTACCTCCATGTATGTGTGTTTGAGTAGTTGAGTTGAATAGAAGCCAACATACAGGCCGTTCGGCGGCCGGGGCGTTCGTCGCCGGAAAATTCTGTTCATCTTCTTCTACCTTCGTCCGGCGTTCGTCGCCGGAGGGCGGTTCGTCGTAAGTCGCCAGTGGGTTTGTCACAACATTTGGTATCATGAGCTTGGTTAGCTTGGGCGTGGTTCACTGTGCCGGAGGCGTGCCGGCGATGGCGGCATTCGTCGGTGGCTGCGCGATGGAGCTCGGGGCCGTGTGTCGGCCTATGGAGGTGCACGGCGCGGCGGTTGTCATGGCGGATGCAGAGGTGGCGCGCGGTGAGTCCGCGACGAGCACGGCGGACATGGAGGTTGAGGCGGCGCGGCTGCGACGCATGGCGACCACGACGACGGCGGGCCGGGCGCGACCGGTGCGTGTTATGGGTGCGCACTGGACGCGTCGGGCGCGTCGGGACCACGGGAGTGGACCGCGTCGGGGCACTGGACCTGGTTGCGCAGATGCGCGGCGGGAGCGCGGGCCGGGAGCGCGGGGACGTGGGAAGTGTGCGAGAAAAGCACAGCGGTCGCGGAGACGAGGAGGTCGCGAAGGACCTGCGTGGTGGCGCAGAGGTCACGGCGGCTCGGCGCGACAACCGTGGAGGACCTGCGTGGAGGCGCGGAGACATGCGGCGGCATCGACGGCCGTGGCGAAAATGACGACCGGCGTTTCCAGACGCAGCTATGATGATGAGCGACGCAGCAACCATGGTGCGGGCGCGGCGAGCACTCGGCACGTCGCAGCGGGCGCAGGAGGTGTGTGGCGGCATCAGGCGAACGATGGTCGACAACGAGCCATGTCTCTTGTGATGGCGAGACGAGAAGGCAAGTCAAGATTAGGAGGAGTCTGTTAGAATAATCATGACTTAGAGTTTGTCTCCAGTTGGTTAGGCAGTGCGTGGGTGTGCATGCAGCCTCGAGTGGATAGATTAGTGGGTCAATTAGTTGTGTGTAACGTGCGTGCATGCAGGATCCGTTGATCGTGCCAGACGGATTGCGTGCACGCGTAGGCGGAGTGGGGGCGAGTGCGAGGCGTAGCCTGTGTGAGCCAGCCTATATAAACCCCCCTCTGTGTATTGATGTAGTGCGCCGGTCTGTTGCCGCGCCACGGTGATGGTATGTGCCGAGCCGAGGGGGAGGGGCCTAAGGAAGATGTAGTTTCCGTCGGGACCGTGGTATGCGCCCGGTCGATGTGAGAGTTCTTCCGGGGTTGTGCTGCGTGTGTGCGTGTGTACCTCCATGTATGTGTGTTTGAGTAGTTGAGTTGAATAGAAGCCAACATACAGGCCGTTCGGCGGCCGGGGCGTTCGTCGCCGGAAAATTCTGTTCATCTTTTTCTACCTTCGTCCGGCTTCATCGCCGGAGGGCGGTTCGTCGTAAGTCGCCAGTGGGTTTGTCACAACACACACTGCCAATAAAATCCCACTTGGACATATGTAGAAAGGTTACCACTATGTTCAAAATTGTGATACTTAGCTTTGGTTATCTTACTGTAGCCATCGAGGAATGTAGTAACGACAACCCTTTTCCTTTTGGTGCACTTGTCACAGTACCATTGGAGGATACCAGTGTGCTTGCTGAGTAGGGGAAAAAAAACTGGAAGTCAATACTTGCAGCCCAGATATTGTCTTGATACTAGGTAATACAAAGGGAAATCAGATTTTATCTATCCCTCGACCTTCAAGTAAATTGAGATTTGGTATTGTCTAATGTTTCAATATATTTCACTGTCTTAGCTCATAATTGTCCTAGATGAGTTCTGACGTTTTACCAGATAAGAAATAAGCCGTACCGAGTGAGTTATTTGCCTAAACAAGTAATCATGTACATGCAATGCACATAGATATTAGGCAAGATAATAAATGCATTAGTCGGTAGTATTAGGTAGATATTAACTGCACTTTGATATTAGCCGGGATATGATTACATGATTGGCACTAACACCGATATTTGGTATTCTATTATTAGA
Organism: Secale cereale; assembly: GCA_902687465.1. NCBI lineage: Eukaryota > Viridiplantae > Streptophyta > Magnoliopsida > Poales > Poaceae > Secale > Secale cereale. Next base: position 21,969,734 of record LR738709.1, read on the forward strand.
GGACAATGGTGTTAAACATGTTTAGCGTTAAACACGGAGGCAGGAAAGACAATTGGATAGACCAGGTTGAACGCTTGAGATTAGTTTGATATCCGCAACTTTCCCTTTTTGTATTGGTATAGATGATGCAAGAACGAAATGTATGGCTTGCACCAGAGCTAATTTCCATAAAATTAACGCAATCTTTTAGAGAAAAGGCATACGCCCGACTTTATAAATAAAGCCATAAGGCAGGAAGGTAGCAACAGCATCACAGACAAGTGTCACAAACACACCCAATCCCCAACGTCGGGCGAGACGACAGGGGAGAAAGTCAAGTACATGGCACCCTCGCCAGTACACGGCACGCAGGCCGGAAGAGAAATAACCAACTAAAACTAAAGCATCCGGCCCAAAAGAAGCAATTAAGCATCCTGCTCTTGTCTGCATAACTGAGACGCCGTCGCCCGGATTTTGTAGATCAGCATAGAGAGCGCCTCTTGGTTGTCGACCTTAGTCAATGATTTCCACTGCTGCAGGAAAGCACACGATTTAAATAAGCAGTCAGCCGGTTTAGCCGAAAACACGTGTTCGACAGTAAATTTGTTCCTAGTCGTCCACAGGGACCAACATAAAGCTCCCAAGCCCACCCAAAAGACGCGCCTGGAGATGCCGGAAAGGTTGGATGCCAAGCTGCGCAACTCGGCAAAGGAGGCAGGGGCCCAAGAAACACGGAGCCAGTCCCGCACACAACTCCAAATGAGCTTAGCCAGGTGACAATGGAAAAAATGTGTTCCGTGTCTTCCACATCACCGCAAAGGGCACAGAACTGGGAGCCCGGACCGTTTCTCTTACGAATTTGATCAGCCGAGGGCAACCGGCCTCGGAATGCTTGCCACAAGAAGATTTTAATCTTAGGGGGGATACGGGCCTTCCAAATTTGGGAGAAACGATTAGTAGGCGCGCCACCAACAAGCTTAGAGTAGAGTGATTTAACATAAAAGCGTCCAGAGGCAGACAGCGGCCAGGGCACCGAATCCCTGACCGTCGAGAGCGTAGGGAAGACGGGTGTAAGACGTTGCCAATCTTCAAACTCTACAGGCGACAGGGAGCGGCGGAAGGCCAGATTCCACCCCAGGGAAGCTAACTTCGCAATAGAAATATTTGGATCAGAGCAATAAGAGAAAAGGGTAGGGAAGGTCACCGAGAGAGGTGAGTCTCCACACCACCAATCTAGCCAAAACCTATTCGAGGATCCGTCCCCAACAAGAAACTTAACGAAAGATTGAAAAACAGGTCTCACTTTGACCAAAGATTTTCAAAACTGAGAGCCACCACGCGGCAGAGCAAACATCGGGCTGGAGGACGAAAAATATTTAGCCTTCAGCTCATAATCTTCCACCACCATTTAATCATCAGGCTTTGGTTCATGATGGAAGTATTAAGAATCCCTAACCCCCCAAGATTTTTGGGCCTACACATCAATTTCCTTTTAACAAAGCGATATTTGCGACGATTGTCCGCCGCATTCCAGTAAAACGCTCCACAGTGTTTATCAAAACCAGCATGAATCCTGATACGTCTCCAACGTATCTACTTTTCCAAACACTTTTGCCCTTGTTTTGGACTCTAACTTGCATGATTTGAATGGAACTAACCCGGACTGACGCTGTTTTTAGCAGAACTGCCATGATGTTGTTTTTGTGCAGAAATAAAAATTTCTCAGAATCGCCTGAAAATCAACGGAGAATTATTTCAGAAAATATAAAAAATACCTGCAAGAAGATCCACACCGGGGGGCCCACAGGCTGTCCTCGAGGGTTGGGGGCGCGCCCCCTGCCTCGAGGGCACCCCGATGCCCCACCGACGTATCCCCAGGTCCTATATATTCCGTTTCGTGGAGAAAAAAATCAAGGAGAAAGAATTATCACGTTTTACGAGACGGAGCCGCCGCCAAGCCCTAATCTCTCTCGGGAGGGCTGATCTGGAGTCCGTTCGGGGCTCCGGAGAGTGGAGATTGTCGCCATCGTCATCATCAACCTTCCTCCATCACCAATTCCATGATGCTCACCGCCCTGTGTCAGTAATTCCTTCGTAGGCTTGCTGGACGGTGATGGGTTGGATGGGATCTATCATGTAAACGAGTTAGTTTTGTTAGGTTTTGATCCCTAGTATCCACTATGTTCTGAGATTGATGTTGCTATGACTTTGCTATGCTTAATGCTTGTCACTAGGGCCCGAGTGCCATGATTTCAGATCTGAACCTATTATGTTTCATGAATATATGTGTGTTCTTGATCCTATCTTGAAAGTCTAGCTAGAGTCACCTGCTATGTGTTATGATCCGGCAACCCCGAAGTGACTATAATTGGGACCACTCCCGGTGATGGCCATAGTTTGAGGAGTTCATGTATTCACTCTGTGTTAATGCTTTGGTCCGGTACTCTATTAAAAGGAGGCCTTAATATCCCTTAGATTCCAATAGGACCCCGCTGCCATGGGAGGGTAGGACAAAAAATGTCATGCAAGTTCTTTTCCATAAGCATGTATGACTATATTCGGAATACAGGCCTACATTGCATTGATGAACTAGAGCTAGTTCTGTGTCACCCTAAGTTATAACTTCTACATGATGAATTGCATCCGGCATAATTTCCCATCACCGATCCAATGGCTACGAGCTTTACATATATTGCTAGTCGCTTATTTACTTTTCCGTTGCTATTATCACAAAAACTACAAAAACACTATCGTTACTTTTATTGCTGCTACCGCCACTATCATATTACTGTGCTACTAAACTATCTTGCTGCAGATACTAAGTTTCCAGGTGTGGTTGAATTGACAACTCAGCTGCTAATACTTAAGAGTATTCTTTGGCTCCCCTTGTTGTTGGAAATATGCCCTAGAGGCAATAATAAAAGAGTTATTATTATATTTCCTTGTTCATGATAATCGTTTATTTATCCATGCTATAACTGTATTGATTGGAAACTCAAATACACGTATGGATGAATAGACAGACTTTGTGTCCCTAGTGAGCCTCTACAGGACTAGCTCGTTGATCAAAGATGACCGCGGTTTCTAGGTCATAGACATGAGTTGTCATTTGATAACGGGATCACATCATTAGGAGAATGATGTGATGGACGAGACCCAAACGTTAACATAGCTTTTGATCGTGTCAGTTATCGCTATAGTTTTCTGCATGTCAAGTATAAGTTCCTATGACCATGAGATCATGTAACTCACTGACACCGTAGGAGTGCTTTGTGTGTGCCAAACGTCGCAACGTAACTGGGTGACTATAAAGGTACTCTACAGGTATCTCCGAGGGTGTCTGTTGAGTTGACATAGATCGAGACTGGGATTTGTCACTCCGTGTGACGGAGAGGTATCTCCGGGCCCACTCGGTAATACGTCATCTCAATGAGCTCAAAGTGACTAAGTAGTTGGTCACGGGATTATGTATTACGGTAACGAGTAAAGAGACTTGCCGGTAACGAGATTGAACTAGGTATAGAGATACCGACGATCGAATCTCGGGCAAGTAACATACCGACGAGACAAAGGGAACTGTATACGGGATTGCTTGAATCCTTGACATCGTGGTTCATCCGATGAGATCATCGAGAAACGTGTGGGAACCAATATGGGTATCCAGATCCCGCTATTGGTTATTGACCTGGGAGTGTCTCGGTCATGTCTACATGGTTTCCGAACCCGCAGGGTCTACACACTTAAGGTTCAGTGACGCTAGGGTTGTTAGTGAGAACAGTGCATGGTTACCGAAGGTTGTTCGGAGTCCCGGATGAGATCCCGGACGTGATGAGGGTCTCCGGAATGGTCCGGGGACGAAGATTGATATATAGGATGAAAGGTTTCGGAGTCCGGAAGTGTTCCGGGGAGCATCGGGAAATCGGCGGATTACCGAAAAGGGTTTCGGGGGTCCCGGAAGTGGTTCTGGGCCTAATGGGCCACAAAGGGGGGACACCACAGCCCTCATAGGGCTGTGCGCCCCCCCCCTGGGCCCTCTCCTATGGCGCATGGGGGGCTGGCCCCTCCTAGGGCAGCCGCACCCCCTGGCTTGGGGGGCAAGGCACCTAGGGGGGGAAACCCTAGGGCCTGCGCAGCCCTTGGCCGCCGCCCCCCCACTGCCCTGGCCGCCGGCCCCCCTAGGGGAAACCCTAGGGCGCCCCCCTCCCATCTATTCCCCCTATATATAGAGGGGCAGAGGGAGGGCAGCCAACACACGTTTGTGCCTCGGTGCTGCCCTCCCTCTCCCATAACATCTTCATCTCCCGCGGTGCTTGGCGAAGCCCTGCTGGAATCCTCCACCACCATCACCACCACGCCGTCGTGCTGCCGGTCTCTCCATCAACCTCTCCTCCACCCCTTGCTGGATCAAGAAGGAGGAGACGTCCCCGAGCCGTACGTGTGAAGAACGCGGAGGCACCGTTGCTTCGGTGCTTGGATCTTCAGCGATCTGAATCGCGGCGAGTACGACTCCATCAACCGCGTTCTTAACGCTTCCGCTTAGCGATCTACAAGGGTACGTGGATCCAACTCTCCTCTCGTAGATGCATCTCCTAGATTGATCTTGGTGAACGTAGGAAAAATTTTTGTTTCCCATGCAACGTTCCCCAACAGGGTGGTAGACGCTAGAAGAGTGCACGCCAGCCACTAAATCATCCGAAACTCAATTCTGCAAGCCGTTTTCGGCCTCCGAAATTATTCCAAAACAGACGAAGTTTGTGACAGAAGGATACGAATTTTCGCTGCGGTCGTTTTGGCAGGTCATGGAGCCCAAACGGAGTTTGTATGGCCAGGGTACGGTCGTTCTACGAATACACCTCAAATGGATTTCAGCAACGAGGGATATCGTGAATCCGGCTTCCAGGGTAACTTGCTCTCGCCCACGAGCCATTTTGCGCCACTCGAAATGGCCTATTATTTTCGAACAGTACGAATGTAATGTAGAAGAGCTGGTATGCACAGTTTTGTCCAAGAACAACACATGTGCATGGACAAAAATGTGGGTGGTAGCGGTATGGGTGGTAAACCATGCAAAACGGCAAGTTTTTGGGTGTTCGGTGCACCGAAGAGGCTTCTCCTTCCATCCAGACTAGCATGTAGGGCTTGCTGGTGCAGAAATAGAGTCATGTAACATTGTTCTGCACGTCATTGTCGCAGTATCTGTCCGTGGGTGAGCTCACGGTAGGGTGGTAGACGCTAGAAGAGTGCACGCCAACCACTAAATCATCCGAAACTCAATTCTGCAAGCCGTTTTCGGCCTCCGAAATTATTTTGAAATATACGAAGTTTGTGACAGAAGGATACGAATTTTCGCTGCGGTCGTTTTGGCAGGTCATGGAGCCCAAACGGAGTTCGTATGGCCAGGGTACGGTCGTTCTACGGATACACCTCAAATGGATTTCAGCAACGAGGGATATCGTGAATCCGGCTTCCAGGGTAACTTGCTCGCGCCCACGAGCCATTTTGCGCCACTCGAAATGGCCTATTATTTTCGAACAGTACGAATGTAATGTAGAAGAGCTGGTATGCACAGTTTTGTCCAAGAACAACACATGTGCATGGACAAAAATGTGGGTGGTAGCGGTATGGGTGATAAACCATGCAAAACGGAAGTTTTTGGGTGTTCGGTGCACCGAAGAGGCTTCTCCTGTTGGAAATATGCCCTAGAGGCAATAATAAAAGAGTTATTATTATATTTCCTTGTTCATGATAATCGTCTATTACCCATGCTATAACTGTATTGATTGGAAACTCAAATACACGTGTGGATGAATAGACAGACTTTGTGTCCCTAGTGAGCCTCTACAGGACTAGCTCGTTGATCAAAGATGACCGCGGTTTCCAGGTCATAGACATGAGTTGTCATTTGATAACGGGATCACATCATTAGGAGAATGATGTGATGGACAAGACCCAAACGTTAAACATAGCTTTTGATCGTGTCAGTTATCGCTATAGTTTTCTGCATGTCAAGTATAAGTTCCTATGACCATGAGATCATGTAACTCACTGACACCGTAGGAGTGCTTTGTGTGTGCCAAACGTCACAACGTAACTGGGTGACTATAAAGGTACTCTACAGGTATCTCCGAGGGTGTCTGTTGAGTTGACATGGATCGAGACTGGGATTTGTCACTCCGTGTGACGGAGAGGTATCTCCGGGCCCACTCGGTAATACGTCATCTCAATGAGCTCAAAGTGACTAAGTGGTTGGTCACGGGATTATGTATTACGGTAACGAGTAAAGAGACTTGCCGGTAACGAGATTGAACTAGGTATAGAGATACCGACGATCGAATCTCAGGCAAGTAACATACCGACGAGACAAAGGGAACTGTATACGGGATTGCCTGAATCCTTGACATCGTGGTTCATCCGATGAGATCATCGAGAAACATGTGGGAACCAATATGGGTATCCAGATCCCGCTATTGGTTATTGACCTGGGAGTGTCTCGGTCATGTCTACATGGTTTCCGAACCCGCAGGGTCTACACACTTAAGGTTCGGTGACGCTAGGGTTGTTAGTGAGAAAAGTGCATGGTTACCGAAGGTTGTTCGGAGTCCCGGATGAGATCCCGGACATGACGAGGGTCTCCGGAATGGTCCGGAGACGAAGATTGATATATAGGATGAAAGGTTTCGGAGTCCGGAAGTGTTCCGGAGAGCATCGGGAAATCGGCGGACGACCGAAAGGGGTTTCGGGGGTTCCGGAAGTAGTTCTGGGCCTAATGGGCCACAAGGGGGGACACCACAGCCCTCAAGGGGCTGTGCGCCCCCCCCTGGGCCCTCTCCTTGTGCGCCAAGGGAGGTGGGACCCCCTAGGGTGGCCGCACCCCCTTAGCCTTGGGGGGCAAGGCACCTAGGGGGGGAAACCCTAGGGCCTGCCTTGGCCGCCGCCCCTCCCCTTGCCCTGGCCGCCGGCCCCCTAGGGGAAACCCTAGGGCGCCCCCCTCTCCTCCTTCCCCCTATATATAGAGAGGTAGAGGGAGGGCAGCCAACACAAGTCTTTGCCTCGATGCTGCCCTCCCTCTCCCGTAACATCTTCTTCTCCCGCGGAGCTTAGGCGAAGCCCTGCTGGAGTTCTTCTCCACCATCACCACCACGCCGTCGTGCTGCCGGTTCTCCATCAACCTCTCCTCCACCCCTTGCTGGATCAAGAAGGAGGAGACGTCCCCGAGCCGTACGTGTGAAGAACGCGGAGGCACCGTTGCTTCGGTGCTTGGATCTTCAGCGATCTGAATCGCGGCGAGTACGACTCCATCAACCGCGTTCTTAACGCTTCCGCTTAGCGATCTACAAGGGTATGTGGATCCTACTCTCCCCTCGTAGTTGCATCTACTAGATTGATCTTGGTGAACGTAGAGAAAAAATTTTGTTTTCCATGCAACGTTCCCCAACAGTGGCATCATGAGCTAGGATCTTGCGTAGATGCTTTCTCGAGTAGAACACAAAAGGGTTTGTGGCGTTGATGTTTAAATTGCTGCCCTCCTTAGTCTTTCTTGATTCAGCGGTATTATGGGATGAAGCGGCCCGGACCAACTTTACATGTCCACGTACATGAGACCGGTTCCATCGACAGACATGTGACTTTTGTTGCATAAGATGGCTGGCGGGTGTCTGTCTCTCCTATCTTAGTTGAATCGGAATAGAACAAGGCGGTCCTTGTAGAAGGTTAAATAGCAACTTGAATATCACCATTGTGGTTTTGCGTAGGTAAGAAGCGTTCTTGCTAGATACCCATAGCAGCCACGTAAAACATGCAACAACAAATTAGAGGACGTCTAACTTGTTTTTGCAGGGTATGCATGTGATATGATATGGCCAATGACATGATGAGATATATTTGATGTATGAGATGATCATGTTGTAATAGTTAATATCGACTTGCATGTCGATGCATACGGCAACCGGCAGGAGCCATAGGGTTGTCTTTATTTTTGTATGGCCTGCGTGTCAGTCATTAAGCGCTTTGTGATGCTTTACTTTATCGCTAAACGGTAGCAATAGTAGTAAGAGCATGGTGGGCGCCGACAACCCCGATGGCGACACGATGATGGAGATCATGATGATGGAGATCATGGTGTGGCGCCGGTGACGATGGAGATCATGCCGGTGCTTTGGAGATGGAGATCAAAAGCACGAGTTGATGGCCATATCATGTCACTTATGATTTGCATGTGATGTTAATCCTTTTATGCATCTTGTTTTGCTTAGGTCGACGGTAGCATTATAAGATGATCATTCACTAAAATTTCAAGATAAAATTGTGTTCCCCCCGAGTGTGCGCCGTTGCAAAGGTTCGTCGTTTCGAAGCACCACGTGATGATCGGGTGTGATAGACTCTACGTTCGCATACAACGGGTGCAAGCCAGTTTTGCACATGCAGAACACTCGGGTTAGACTTGACGAGCCTAGCATGTACAGACATGGCCTCGGAACACGGAGGACCGAAAGGTCGAGCATGAGTCATATAGTAGATATGATCAACATGTTGATGTTCACCATTGACACCACCTCATCTCACGTGATGATCGGACTTGGGTTGGTGAATTTGGATCATGTCACGCTCGAATGACCAGAGGGATGTCAATTTGAGTGGGAGTTATAATTAATTTGATTAGGTAATAACTCACTTATCATGAACAATAGTCTAAAATGTCTTTGCAAATTTTTGGTTGTAGATGGCTCGCGCAGTAGCTCCCCTGAATTTTAATGCATTCCTAGAGAAAGCTAAACTGAAAGATGATGGGAGCAACTTTGTGGACTGGCTCCGCAATCTGAGGATCATCCTCACAGCTGCCCAAAAGGTTTATGTCCTAAATGCACCGCTAGGTGACCCCCCCCGCTCCTACAGCACCTGCAGACGTTTTGAACGTCTGGCAGACGCGTTCGGATGACTATTCGATAGTGCAGTGTGCCATGTTGTACGGCTTGGAAGGAGGACTTCAAAGGCGTTTTGAACTTCATGGTGCATATGAGATGTACCAGGAGTTGAAGTTCATCTTTGAGAAGAATGCTAAGATCGAGAGGTATGAGACCACCGATAAATTCTTCGCTTGCAAGATGGAGGAGAATTCGTCTGTCAGTGAGCACTTACTGAAGATGTCTGGGTACTATACCCGCATAGCTGATCTGGGACTTGTGTTCCCGGATGAGGCTATCATTGACAGAATTCTCCAGTCACTCCCTCCAAGCTACAAGAGCTTCGTGCAGCAGTATAACATGCAAGGGATGAACAAGACCATCGCCGAGCTGTTTTCGATGCTGAAAGTCGCTGAGGCAGACATCCAGAAGGAGTATCAAGTGTTGATGGTCAATAAAACCACCAGTTTCAAGAAGAATGGCAAGGGCAAGAAGGGTAACTCTAAGAAGGGTGGCAAAGCAGTTGCTAATCCAGTGAAGAAACCCAAGGCTGGGCCCAAACTAGAGACTGAGTGTTTCTATTGCAAGGGGAACGGCCACTGGAAGCGGAACTGCCCCAAGTATCTGGCGGACAAGAAGGGGGCCAACAACAACAAAGGTATATGTGATATACATGTTATTGATGTGTACCTTACCAACTCTCGTTGTAGTGCCTGGGTATTTGATACCGGTTCGGTTGCTCACATTTGCAACTCTAAACAGGAACTGCGGAATAAACGGAGGCTGGCGAAGGACGAAGTGACGATGCGCGTGGGAAATGGTTCCAAGGTTGATGTGATCACCGTCGGCACGCTCGCTCTTCGATTACCATCGGGATTAGTTATGAACCTGAATAATTGTTATTTAGTGCCTGCGTTAAGCATGAACATTATATCTGGATCTTGTTTATTGCGAGACGGTTACTCATTTAAGTCAGAGAATAATGGTTGTTCTATTTATATGAGTAATATCTTTTATGGTCATGCACCCGAAGTTAGGGGTTTGTTCTTATTGAATCTCGATAGTGATGATACACATGTTCATAACATTGATGCCAAAAGATGTAGAGTTGATAATGATAATACCACTTTCTTGTGGCACTGCCGTCTGGGTCATATCGGCGTGAAACGCATGAGGAAGCTCCATGCTGATGGACTTTTGGAGTCTCTTGATTTTGAATCACTTGACACGTGCGAGCCGTGCCTCATGGGCAAGATGACAAGGACCCCGTTTTCAGGGACAATGGAACGGGCAAGTGACTTATTGGAAATCATACATACTGATGTGTGCGGTCCGATGAGTGTAACGGCGCGCGGTGGATATCGTTATTTTCTCACCTTCACTGACGACTTAAGTAGATATGGGTATATTTACTTGATGAAGCATAAGTCTGAAACTTTTGAAAAGTTCAAGCAATTTCAGAGTGAAGTTGAAAATCATCGTAACAAGAAGATCAAGTTCCTACGATCTGATCGAGGGGGAGAATATCTGAGTTATGAGTTTGGTGATCACTTAATAAAGTGTGGAATTGTTTCACAGTTGACGCCACCTGGAACACCACAGCGTAATGGTGTGTCCGAACGTCGTAATCGAACCCTATTAGATATGGTGCGTTCTATGATGTCTCTTGCCGATTTGCCACTATCGTTTTGGGGATATGCGTTAGAGACAGCTGCATTCACTTTAAATAGGGCTCCATCTAAGTCCGTTGAGACAACACCGTATGAACTATGGTTTAGTAAGAAACCGAAGTTGTCTTTTCTCAAAGTTTGGGGTTGCGATGTCAAAAGGCTTCAGCCAGAAAAGCTCGAACCCAAAGCGGACAAATGTGTCTTCATAGGATACCCAAAAGAAACTGTTGGGTACACCTTCTATCTCAGATCCGAAGGCAAAGTGTTTGTCGCTAAAAACGGGTCCTTTCTCGAGAAGGAGTTTCTCTCGAAAGAATTGAGTGGGAGGAAGGTAGAACTTGATGAGGTTATTGAACCTCTGCTTCAACCAGAGAGTAGCGCAGCACAGAAAGATGTTTTTGTGGAGCCTGCAGAGGTTGAAGAGGAAGCCAATGATGATGATCAAGGAGCTTCTGATCAAGTAACTACCGAACCTCATAGGTCGACAAGGGTACGCACTGCACCTGAGTGGTATGGTAACCCTGTCTTGGAGGTCATGTTGTTAGACAACGGTGAACCTACGAGCTATGGAGAAGCGATGGTGGGCCCAGATTCCGACAAATGGTTAGAGGCCATGAAATCCGAGATGGGATCCATGTATGAAAACAAAGTATGGACTTTGGAAGTATTACCTGAAGGGCGGAAGGCCATTCAGAATAAATGGATTTTTAAGAGGAAGACGGACGCTGACGGTAATGTCACCGTGTATAAAGCTCGACTTGTGGCAAAGGGTTTTTCACAAGTTCAAGGGATTGACTACGATGAGACTTTCTCACCCGTAGCGATGCTTAAATCCGTCCGAATCATGTTAGCAATAGCTGCATATTTCGATTATGAAATTTGGCAGATGGATGTCAAAACGGCGTTCCTTAACGGTTTTCTTAAGGAAGAGTTGTATATGATGCAACCGGAAGGTTTTGTCGATCCAGAGAATGCTGACAAAGTATGCAAGCTCCAGCGTTCCATTTATGGACTGGTGCAAGCATCTCGGAGTTGGAATCTTCGCTTTGATGAGGTGATCAAAGCGTTTGGATTTATACAAGTTTACAATGAAGCTTGTATTTACAAGAAAGTGAGTGGGAGCTCTATAGCGTTTCTAATATTGTATGTGGATGACATATTGCTGATTGGAAACAATATAGAATTTTTGGATAGCGTGAAGGGGTATTTGAAAGATCTCGGTGAAGCTGCTTTCATATTGGGCATCAAGATCTATAGAGATAGATCAAGACGCTTGATAGGACTTTCACAAAGCACATACCTTGATAAAGTTTTGAAGAAGTTCAAAATGGATCAATCCAAGAAGGGGTTCTTGCCGGTATTGCAAGGTACGAAGTTGAGTAAGACTCAATGCCCAGTGACTGCGGAAGATAGAGAAAAGATGAGTGTCGTCCCCTATGCTTCAGCCATAGGCTCTATCATGTATGCAATGCTGTGCACAAGACCAGATGTCAGCCTTGCCATAAGTATGGCCGGAAGGTTTCAAAGTAATCCTGGTATGGATCACTGGACAGCGGTCAAAAATATCCTAAAGTACCTGAAAAGGACTAAGGATATGTTTCTCGTTTATGGAGGTGATCAAGAGCTCGTCGTAAAGGGTTACGTCGATGCAAGCTTTGACACTGATCCGGATGACTCTAAGTCTCAAACCGGATACGTATATATTCTCAACGGGGGAGCGGTAAGCTGGTGCAGTTCCAAGCAGAGCGTGGTAGCTGATTCTACATGTGAAGCGGAGTATATAGCTGCCTCGGAGGCGGCAAAGGAAGGTGTCTGGATGAAGGAGTTCATGACAGATCTTGGAGTTGTGCCTAGTGCACTGAACCCAATGACTCTGTTCTGTGACAACACTGGTGCCATTGCTCTAGCCAAGGAACCAAGGTTTCACAAGAGGACCAGACACATAAAGCGACGCTTCAATTCCATCCGCGATTCAGTCAAGGAGGAGGACATAAACATTTGCAAAGTACACACGGATTTGAATGTTGCAGATCCGTTGACTAAGCCTCTTCCACGGGCTAAGAATGATCAACACCAAGACTCTATGGGTGTTAGATTCATTACCTTGTAATGCTAGATTATTGACTCTAGTGCAAGTGGGAGACTGTTGGAAATATGCCCTAGAGGCAATAATAAAAGATTTATTATTATATTTCCTTGTTCATGATAATCGTTTATTATCCATGCTATAACTGTATTGATTGGAAACTCAAATACATGTGTGGATGAATAGACAGACTTTGTGTCCCTAGTGAGCCTCTACAGGACTAGCTCGTTGATCAAAGATGACCGCGGTTTCCAGGTCATAGACATGAGTTGTCATTTGATAACGGGATCACATCATTAGGAGAATGATGTGATGGACGAGACCCAAACGTTAAACATAGCTTTTGATCGTGTCAGTTATCGCTATAGTTTTCTGCATGTCAAGTATAAGTTCCTATGACCATGAGATCATGTAACTCACTGACACCGTAGGAGTGCTTTGTGTGTGCCAAACGTCACAACGTAACTGGGTGACTATAAAGGTACTCTACAGGTATCTCCGAGGGTGTCTATTGAGTTGACATGGATCGAGACTGGGATTTGTCACTCCGTGTGACGGAGAGGTATCTCCGGGCCCACTCGGTAATACGTCATCTCAATGAGCTCAAAGTGACTAAGTAGTTAGTCACGGGATTATGTATTACGGTAACGAGTAAAGAGACTTGCCGGTAACGAGATTGAACTAGGTATAGAGATACCGACGATCGAATCTCGGGCAAGTAACATACCGACGAGACAAAGGGAACTGTATACGGGATTGCCTGAATCCTTGACATCGTGGTTCATCCGATGAGATCATCGAGAAACATGTGGGAACCAATATGGGTATCCAGATCCCGCTATTGGTTATTGACCTGGGAGTGTCTCGGTCATGTCTACATGGTTTCCGAACCCGCAGGGTCTACACACTTAAGGTTCGGTGACGCTAGGGTTGTTAGTGAGAAAAGTGCATGGTTACCGAAGGTTGTTCGGAGTCCCGGATGAGATCCCGGACATGACGAGGGTCTCCGGAATGGTCCGGAGACGAAGATTGATATATAGGATGAAAGGTTTCGGAGTCCGGAAGTGTTCCGGAGAGCATCGGGAAATCGGCGGACGACCGAAAGGGGTTTCGGGGGTTCCGGAAGTAGTTCTGGGCCTAATGGGCCACAAGGGGGGACACCACAGCCCTCAAGGGGTTGTGCGCCCCCCCCTGGGCCCTCTCCTTGTGCGCCAAGGGAGGTGGGACCCCCTAGGGTGGCCGCACCCCCTTAGCCTTGGGGGGCAAGGCACCTAGGGGGGGAAACCCTAGGGCCTGCCTTGGCCGCCGCCCCTCCCCTTGCCCTGGCCGCCGGCCCCCTAGGGGAAACCCTAGGGCGCCCCCCTCTCCTCCTTCCCCCTATATATAGAGAGGTAGAGGGAGGGCAGCCAACACAAGTCTTTGCCTCGATGCTGCCCTCCCTCTCCCGTAACATCTTCTTCTCCCGCGGAGCTTAGGCGAAGCCCTGCTGGAGTTCTTCTCCACCATCACCACCACGCCGTCGTGCTGCCGGTTCTCCATCAACCTCTCCTCCACCCCTTGCTGGATCAAGAAGGAGGAGACGTCCCCGAGCCGTACGTGTGAAGAACGCGGAGGCACCGTTGCTTCGGTGCTTGGATCTTCAGCGATCTGAATCGCGGCGAGTACGACTCCATCAACCGCGTTCTTAACGCTTCCGCTTAGCGATCTACAAGGGTATGTGGATCCTACTCTCCCCTCGTAGTTGCATCTACTAGATTGATCTTGGTGAACGTAGAGAAAAATTTTTGTTTTCCATGCAACGTTCCCCAACACTTGTGTCGAATCAACAAATTTGGGTTTAATACTTTACCCTCGAAAGCTGTTGCGATCCCCTACACTTGTGGGTCATCAAATCTCAGCCGACAAGAGATAGAAGCCCATCAGGAACATGGGGAGGGAGGAAAGACAAGCATTAATTATAGCCACTTTACCCGCATTCGTGTTATATCTACCCCGCCAAGGAAGGACCCTGTTGCCCACCTTTGTTACCACCGGGGCAAACTCTTTGGCATGAAGCACGTTCGGGGAAATTGGCAGGCCCAGGTATTCGGATGGAAAGGAACCCAGCTAACAGTTGAGAAGGTGTGCCACTCGCACGGCTTCCGATTCGTCGACACCAGTAACAACCACTTCGCTTTTGGCGAAGTTAATCTTAAGCCCCGACATCGCCTCGAAGCATAGTAGAATAAACTTGAGATGAGCAAGGCAGGCCTCATTCAGCTCCACCATAATAGTAGTGTCATCCGCATATTGGAGGTGGGTCAGACCATGGGGAATAAGATTAGAGCTAACCGGAGTAATATGCCCGCAAGTAGCTGCCCTAGAGAGCAAGCGGGATAAGGCATCCGCAACGAAGTTGAAAAGAATGGGCGAGGCAGGGTCGCCTTGCCGCAGGCCCCTACCATTGTGAAAAAACTTGCTAACCTGACCATTAACATTGATGGCAGTGTGACCTCCCGAGACCAGCTGCATAATTCTATGGACAAGGGGCCCTTCAAACCCTTTGGCAAATAAAACTCTACGTAAAAAAGGCCAACTCATCGAATCATTGGCCTTCTCAAAGTCTAGTTTAACAATCACCGCTTTCGACTTGCGAATCTTAAGGTCATGAACGATTTCATGCAGGCAAAGAACCCCGTCCAGAATGAAACGACCCTTAATGAAAGCCGACTGAAAAGGGCTGATGCTACGGTGGGCAATGGGGGAAATGCGAGTGGCTAACCCTTTGGCCGGAAACTTGGCGAAATTATTAATAAGGGAAATCGGCCTAAATTGCGAGATCAAATCCGCGCCCTTGACTTTAAGAATAAGGGTAATGACAGCTTAGTTAAGGCGAGAGATGTCCACCGTACCGAGCCAGAACCCTTGGATAATTTTACCAACGAGAATCCACAACTACGGCTAGAATTTTTTAAAGAAGGGGATAGAGAAACCATCAAGCCCAGAAGCAGCGTTCGGGTTTGCCGAGATAATCACCTGCCAGATCTCTTCGTCAGATAAAGGGACCATCAGGTCCGAATTTTCGCCCGGCGAGATCATGGAACCCTCATCCCAAAAGCCAGAGCATAGGTCAAGTCTAGGGTCCGGCTTAGAGCCGAGGAGATTCGAGTAGAAGCCGACAATGTGATTCATAATGAGGGACTGGTCCGAGATTCTGATGCCGTCAATCAACAGAGTTTCAATGAAACATCTGCGGCGTCTGCCATTAGCGATCGCCAAGAAATACGTCGTCATAGTATACCCCTTCAAGGTCCAATTAAGGGCACCACGTTGGCACCAGTAAATTTCCAACTATTGGTGTAGCAACATCAACGTGTCCTCCAGGGAATAACGAGTAGACCACTGAGAGGCGGAGAGCCTAGATGTGTCAGCAGATTGATCCAGATCCCGGAGTTGAGATTCGAGGGAATCTTTGTCTCTATGAAGCTCAGTCGCCCTATTCCAAGACCACCCCCTTAAGAATTTTCGAAGCTCATAAGATAGTTTGTGCCAATCATCCATGGGACCAAAGGAGTGATGAGGATAAGAAAGAAGATTAGAGATCTTTGAAACCACCATCTCACAAAAACCCCACAATCCAAGACGCATCAAACTGGAAACAGGAGGGAGAAATGAGGGAAAGGATACCTGTTTCGAGGACCAGGGGAACATGATCAGAGCCAACCGCAGGCCTGGCCTTAAGCAGCGCGCGGGGAAACAGCGAGTCCCACCGATCAGACACAAACACCCTATCCAGCACTGACCGGACATGTGAGGATTGATGGTTAGACCAAGTGAACCGCGCCCCCACCCTAGGGAGCTCACGAAGCGTGCAATTACAAATCAAATCATTAAACGCATTGGCAAGAGGCCAAGAGAAATTAGGACAGTTCTTGTCGGCCGGGGAACGTAACAAATTGAAATCACCTCCAATTAAAAGAGGAATATTACAGGCTTAAATCTTAATCAAAAGTTCATCCAAGAAAAGAGGTGCAACCGAGTGATCCGCGGGGCCGTATACCACCATAAATTCCCACAAAGTGTTCAGCTGACGATGATGAACCACACCACTTACCCAAAAGATGCCATAATCAAAAGCAATGAAGTCAAACACATCTCCCCCTTCCTAGGGTTTCCTACTTCCGCCGCTGATATCCGCAGGGCGCATAGCCCTATCCGCCATTTCTCCAGATCCACTTCTTCCCCACCTCCTCTCCTCCTCTCCTTCGCTGAAGTGGTCGCCATGGACAAGTATAGGGGCTCCTCCTCCGAGGCCCTTGAGGGTAGCAAGCGGGCCCGTGGAGCTTCGCAGGGCAAGGATGTCGATCTGGCCTATGAGACGGAGCTGCGGTCGAAGCTCGAATCTGAGCGGGCAGTGCGCGAGCTGTCGCGTGAGAGGGAGGATTGGGAGTCGGGGCTGGAGCACTCCGTGGCCAGATGTGGGACAGCGCTCCCTGATCTGGTGGTGCATCGGGGTCGGGGCTGGATCCGTGGGAGGCCGCTGCTCCTTCGGCTGGCGGTGGCTCCTCTTCATCGGGGCCGCGCCCCGCTCCGGCCAGGGGTCCGGCCCCCCACCTCGGCCACCCCCTCGCTCGTTTGTCACTGGCGCTACCTCTCCCTCGGGGCCTTGCTTCGGGCCTGGCTCTTCCTCCTCTTTGTCCAGGGATCGGCGTCCTCCTCCCTGTGCCATGGGTGCCTCTTCTGTGGTCAATGGTGACGGCATCCTGCCGCCGCCGCCGCCTCCCCCTCCCCGCCAGCACCCTGTTGCCTTGAGCCCTTCTCCGACCCTGACGTGCTTTGCCTGCCACTACATGAATCACTTCCAATCTAGATGCACTAACCCACCCTTCTGCCTCATTTGCCGCTCCGATGGTCATCTTACTGTGGACTGCCGTAATCGTACCAAGAGCCCCTCCTTCTTATAGTTTGGATTGGGTTTACCTGGATGCTCGTTTTTCGCGTTGGATGCTGATGTTCCTGTGGTGATGGTTGCGCCGTCCCTCTCTAATGCGCCACCAACAAGCTTAGAGTAGAGTGATTTAACATAAAAGCGTCCAGAGGCAGACAGCGGCCAGGGCACCGAATCCCTGACCGTCGAGAGCGTAGGGAAGACGGGTGTAAGACGTTGCCAATCTTCAAACTCTACAGGCGACAGGGAGCGGCGGAAGGCCAGATTCCACCCCAGGGAAGCTAACTTCGCAATAGAAATATTTGGATCAGAGCAATAAGAGAAAAGGGTAGGGAAGGTCACCGAGAGAGGTGAGTCTCCACACCACCAATCTAGCCAAAACCTAATCGAGGATCCGTCCCCAACAAGAAACTTAACGAAAGATTGAAAAACAGGTCTCACTTTGACCAAAGATTTTCAAAACTGAGAGCCACCACGCGGCAGAGCAAACATCGGGCTGGAGGACGAAAAATATTTAGCCTTCAGCTCATAATCTTCCACCACCATTTAATCATCAGGCTTTGGTTCATGATGGAAGTATTAAGAATCCCTAACCCCCCAAGATTTTTGGGCCTACACATCAATTTCCTTTTAACAAAGCGATATTTGCGACGATTGTCCGCCGCATTCCAGTAATACGCTCCACAGTGTTTATCAAAACCAGCATGAATCCTGATACGTCTCCAACGTATCTACTTTTCCAAACACTTTTGCCCTTGTTTTGGACTCTAACTTGCATGATTTGAATGGAACTAACCCGGACTGACGCTGTTTTCAGCAGAACTGCCATGATGTTGTTTTTGTGCAGAAATAAAAATTTCTCAGAATCGCCTGAAAATCAACGGAGAATTATTTCAGAAAATATAAAAAATACCTGCAAGAAGATCCACACCGGGGGGCCCACAGGCTGTCCTCGAGGGTTGGGGGCGCGCCCCCTGCCTCGAGGGCACCCCGATGCCCCACCGACGTATCCCCAGGTCCTATATATTCCGTTTCGTGGAGAAAAAAATCAAGGAGAAAGAATTATCACATTTTACGAGACGGAGCCGCCGCCAAGCCCTAATCTCTCTCGGGAGGGCTGATCTGGAGTCCGTTCGGGGCTCCGGAGAGTGGAGATTGTCGCCATCGTCATCATCAACCTTCCTCCATCACCAATTCCATGATGCTCACCGCCCTGTGTCAGTAATTCCTTCGTAGGCTTGCTGGACGGTGATGGGTTGGATGGGATCTATCATGTAAACGAGTTAGTTTTGTTAGGTTTTGATCCCTAGTATCCACTATGTTCTGAGATTGATGTTGCTATGACTTTGCTATGCTTAATGCTTGTCACTAGGGCCCGAGTGCCATGATTTCAGATCTGAACCTATTATGTTTTCATGAATATATGTGTGTTCTTGATCCTATCTTGCAAGTCTAGCTAGAGTCACCTGCTATGTGTTATGATCCGGCAACCCCGAAGTGACTATAATTGGGACCACTCCCGGTGATGGCCATAGTTTGAGGAGTTCATGTATTCACTCTGTGTTAATGCTTTGGTCCGGTACTCTATTAAAAGGAGGCCTTAATATCCCTTAGATTCCAATAGGACCCCGCTGCCACGGGAGGGTAGGACAAAAAATGTCATGCAAGTTCTTTTCCATAAGCATGTATGACTATATTCGGAATACAGGCCTACATTGCATTGATGAACTAGAGCTAGTTCTGTGTCACCCTAAGTTATAACTTCTACATGATGAATTGCATCCGGCATAATTTCCCATCACCGATCCAATGGCTACGAGCTTTACATATATTGCTAGTCGCTTATTTACTTTTCCGTTGCTATTATCACAAAAACTACAAAAACACTATCGTTACTTTTATTGCTGCTACCGCCACTATCATATTACTGTGCTACTAAACTATCTTGCTGCAGATACTAAGTTTCCAGGTGTGGTTGAATTGACAACTCAGCTGCTAATACTTAAGAGTATTCTTTGGCTCCCCTTGTGTCGAATCAACAAATTTGGGTTTAATACTTTACCCTCGAAAGCTGTTGCGATCCCCTACACTTGTGGGTCATCAAATCTCAGCCGACAAGAGATAGAAGCCCATCAGGAACATGGGGAGGGAGGAAAGACAAGCATTAATTATAGCCACTTTACCCGCATTCGTGTTATATCTACCCCGCCAAGGAAGGACCCTGTTGCCCACCTTTGTTACCACTGGGGCAAACTCTTTGGCATGAAGCACGTTCGGGGAAATTGGCAGGCCCAGGTATTCGGATGGAAAGGAACCCAGCTAACAGTTGAGAAGGTGTGCCACTCGCACGGCTTCCGATTCGTCGACACCAGTAACAACCACTTCGCTTTTGGCGAAGTTAATCTTAAGCCCCGACATCGCCTCGAAGCATAGTAGAATAAACTTGAGATGAGCAAGGCAGGCCTCATTCAGCTCCACCATAATAGTAGTTTCATCCGCATATTGGAGGTGGGTCAGACCATGGGGAATAAGATTAGAGCTAACCGGAGTAATATGCCCGCAAGTAGCTGCCCTAGAGAGCAAGCGGGATAAGGCATCCGCAACGAAGTTGAAAAGAATGGGCGAGGCAGGGTCGCCTTGCCGCAGGCCCCTACCATTGTGAAAAAACTTGCTAACCTGACCATTAACATTGATGGCAGTGTGACCTCCCGAGACCAGCTGCATAATTCTATGGACAAGGGGCCCTTCAAACCCTTTGGCAAATAAAACTCTACGTAAAAAAGGCCAACTCATCGAATCATTGGCCTTCTCAAAGTCTAGTTTAACAATCACCGCTTTCGACTTGCGAATCTTAAGGTCATGAACGATTTCATGCAGGCAAAGAACCCCGTCCAGAATGAAACGACCCTTAATGAAAGCCGACTGAAAAGGGCTGATGCTACGGTGGGCAATGGGGGAAATGCGTGTGGCTAACCCTTTGGCCGGAAACTTGGCGAAGTTATTAATAAGGGAAATCGGCCTAAATTGCGAGATTAAATCCGCGCCCTTGACTTTAAGAATAAGGGTAATGACAGCTTAGTTAAGGCGAGAGATGTCCACCGTACCGAGCCAGAACCCTTGGATAATTTTACCAACGAGAATCCACAACTACGGCTAGAATTTTTTAAAGAAGGGGATAGAGAAACCATCAAGCCCAGAAGCAGCGTTCGGGTTTGCCGAGCTAATCACCTGCCAGATCTCTTCGTCAGATAAAGGGACCATCAGGTCCGAATTTTCGCCCGGCGAGATCATGGAACCCTCATCCCAAAAGCCAGAGCATAGGTCAAGTCTAGGGTCCGGCTTAGAGCCGAGGAGATTCGAGTAGAAGCCGACAATGTGATTCATAATGAGGGACTGGTCCGAGATTCTGATGCCGTCAATCAACAGAGTTTCAATGAAACATCTGCGGCGTCTGCCATTAGCGATCGCCAAGAAATACGTCGTCATAGTATACCCCTTCAAGGTCCAATTAAGGGCACCACGTTGGCACCAGTAAATTTCCAACTATTGGTGTAGCAACATCAACGTGTCCTCCAGGGAATAACGAGTAGACCACTGAGAGGCGGAGAGCCCAGATGTGTCAGCAGATTGATCCAAATCCCGGAGTTGAGATTCGAGGGAATCTTTGTCTCTATGAAGCTCAGTCGCCCTATTCCAAGACCACCCCCTTAAGAATTTTCGAAGCTCATAAGATAGTTTGTGCCAATCATCCATGGGACCAAAGGAGTGATGAGGATAAGAAAGAAGATTATAGATCTTTGAAACCACCATCTCACAAAAACCCCACAATCCAAGACGCATCAAACTGGAAACAGGAGGGAGAAATGAGGGAAAGGATACCTGTTTCGAGGACCAGGGGAACATGATCAGAGCCAACCGCAGGCCTGGCCTTAAGCAGCGCGCGGGGAAACAGCGAGTCCCACCGATCAGACACAAACACCCTATCCAGCACTGACCGGACATGTGAGGATTGATGGTTAGACCAAGTGAACCGCGCCCCCACCCTAGGGAGCTCACGAAGCGTGCAATTACAAATCAAATCATTAAACGCATTGGCAAGAGGCCAAGAGAAATTAGGACAGTTCTTGTCGGCCGGGGAACGTAACAAATTGAAATCACCTCCAATTAAAAGAGGAATATTACAGGCTTCAATCTTAATCAAAAGTTCATCCAAGAAAAGAGGTCCAACCGAGTGATCCGCGGGGCCGTATACCACCATAAATTCCCACAAAGTGTTCAGCTGACGATGATGAACCACACCACTTACCCAAAAGATGCCATAATCAAAAGTAATGAAGTCAAACACATCTCCCCCTTCCTAGGGTTTCCTACTTCCGCCGCTGATATCCGCAGGGCGCATAGCCCTATCCGCCATTTCTCCAGATCCACTTCTTCCCCACCTCCTCTCCTCCTCTCCTTCGCTGAAGTGGTCGCCATGGACAAGTATAGGGGCTCCTCCTCCGAGGCCCTTGAGGGTAGCAAGCGGGCCCGTGGAGCTTCGCAGGGCAAGGATGTCGATCTGGCCTATGAGACGGAGCTGCGGTCGAAGCTCGAATCTGAGCGGGCAGTGCGCGAGCTGTCGCGTGAGAGGGAGGATTGGGAGTCGGGGCTGGAGCACTCCGTGGCCAGATGTGGGACAGCGCTCCCTGATCTGGTGGTGCATCGGGGTCGGGGCTGGATCCGTGGGAGGCCGCTGCTCCTTCGGCTGGCGGTGGCTCCTCTTCATCGGGGCTGCGCCCCGCTCCGGCCAGGGGTCCGGCCCCCCACCTCGGCCACCCCCTCGCTCGTTTGTCACTGGCGCTACCTCTCCCTCGGGGCCTCGCTTCGGGCCTGGCTCTTCCTCCTCTTTGGCCAGGGATCGGCGTCCTCCTCCCTGTGCCATGGGTGCCTCTTCTGTGGTCAATGGTGACGGCATCCTGCCGCTGCCGCCGCCTCCCCCTCCCCGCCAGCACCCTGTTGCCTTGAGCCCTTCTCCGACCCTGACGTGCTTTGCCTGCCACTACACGAATCACTTCCAATCTAGATGCACTAACCCACCCTTCTGCCTCATTTGCCGCTCCGATGTTCATCTTACTGTGGACTGCCGTAATCGTACCAAGAGCCCCTCCTTCTTATAGTTTGGATTGGGTTTACCTGGATGCTCGTTTTTCGCGTTGGATGCTGATGTTCCTGTGGTGATGGCTGCGCCGTCCCTCTCTAATGCGGCCATCATCATGGTGTGTGGTTAGAAGATCTCTCCGTAGACTCTCCTGGATGGTTTGAAAATCTGGGACGACGGTGGCTGGGACTGGTAGGTGCGCCAGCTTTCAGAGTATGAATTCGCACTGGTTTTCCCCTCCAAGGACTGTATAAGGATGATCACCTCGTGCACCAGTTTTACTCTCCCCCTAAACCAGCTTGTGGTGTCTATCAAAGCGGGTACCTGTGGTGCGAAGGTGGTGGGCCCTCTCAGCAAGACTTGGGTGTTAGTTGACGACGTGCCAGTGGGGCTTCGCTCTGTGGTGTTCATGAAGGCTTTTGGTCATCTCATTGGCAAGCCTGTGGAAGTTGATTCGGAGTCTCTGGGAAAGGTTGGCCTGGTTCGTCTCAGTGTGTGGTGTATCGATCCGGTCTGTGTTCATGGTTCCGTTGATGTTTTCCTATCTCCTGAGGGTGTGCGTCTTCATGTTCGGGTGGAGGGTGCTGAGCCCCATGTTCCACCTCCGTCCCCTCCTTCCAAGCCTTCTGTCCAAGACGACATGCATGGGGATGGTTCGGCCGGGGGCCAAAACCCAAGTGGAGGTAAAGACCGTCGCTTTACTCAGTCTGAATGGGATAAGTTGGAGCCTCATGAACGTGAGTTGCTCAAGGACAATGCCCCAGCTCCTAATCCTCAGAAGGAGGGCCCACTACACACTAGTAGATAAAGGGGGATCAGACCCGGTTCATTTGGGCCTTTAGCCCCGGTTCTGGAACCGGGGCAACAGGGTCGGTACTAATGCTCTGACCCTTTAGTCCCGGTTCAATCCAGAACCGGGGCAAAAGGGTGTCCACGTGGCCTGTGCACTGAGTCCAGGCAGGAGGGGCTTTAGTCCCGGTTGGTGGTACCAACCGGGACCAAAAGGCTTCCACGCGTCAGCATTTCTGTGGCTGTGGTTTTTGTTTTTTTTTTGAAAGGGGAGGGGGGGTTTTAGGTTTTGGGGGGTTAATTTAGGTGTTTCATATATTGTGTTAGCTAGCTAATTAATAGAGAGAAGTGTTCTCTCTTATGTCCGTGCTTGGTCGACGCTACATACTACACATACGTATATAGAGAGGACTAGAGTCACGCTAGCTAGCTAGCTAGCTGCTAGCTACTAAGCAAACGAAGGAAACAGAAGATCGTATAATCAGCATATATATATATATATATATGCATACAGAGAGAAGTAATATCGACCACCTCTCCTTCTCCGAGAGATTGGTCGAACAACAAGTTCTCGTATATCTATCCGACACTACCGGGCACATATATACAACAATTATCTCTTACAAAAATAATCTCCTAACACATGGATGCATGGTCCACATAGTATTCTCCGTCTTCAGCGATCACGTGTTCAAGGAAGAATGCCGCCAATTCCTCTTGAATTGCTCGCAGTCGATCTGGTGTTAGGAGTTCATCCCGCATCCGAAACATCTAATTTGAAGTAGGGGGTCAATACATGAAATGATGCTATAAATTTGTGAATATTATTGATTGCTTACGCACTTCAAATTGTTCATCAGTGTAGCCCCGCTCACAGGTCGTGTGGCGGATGGACTCGCAAATGTAGTATCCACAATAATCATTCCCGGGTTCCTGCCACAACCACTTTACAAGAAATAGAGGTCAATCAAACTGATAAGCAAGAATGCCAAATTGATATTGATGAAACTAGCGCTTGAATCAAGATATAGGAGATGCGCGCGCGGAACATGCTACTATATAGTACTTACTTTCGGGTATCTAAATTGTAGCTTCTTCGGCAGTCCCGAAGCTTTTTTTGTGAATTTTTTCCAAGCCCTGCCAGACAAAGGAAACAATTAGTTGATATCAGAAATGAAGTTGCTGATATATATGCATGGTGGATAATATTGATCGATTTAACTTACCTGACTAGCATTTGAGTCATGTCCGCATACTCCTCGGGATCTTTACGTTTAGAGTCGAAGACAGTTACTATTCCCTTCTCAAGCTTAATCTCTAAGAGAATATAGTGGAAGCTGCGCACGAATGCATGAGATCATCAATTACATCACTATAAACTTGACTGATATATAAGGGAAACCAAATATGCACAAGACATTAACACTCACTTGAAGTTGTAAGGAAAGAGTATTATATCTTTGTTTTCATTTACCACCAACGATCGTAGCAAGTTGGTCTCGGTATCGCCGGGACGCAATTTAACCTCGGTTGCATCTATGAGGTATGTGTTAATAAACCCAATATCACCTACTTGTCTTTTCTTCAATTCGACGATCTTCAATCTACATAATATAGTGAAGATAATTATAAATACTTGCAATGAAGATCAGCTATATAGAGAAACTTAATGACAGAAGTTGTAAATGATGAAGTCATGGAATTTTTCAATACTTTGACACTAGCTAGCTAGGCAACCTCTCTCGACCCCTCGACCCCCGACTGCTCGGCGATCCACAAACCCTAGACCCCCTCATGTCACATTTTGTCTAGCTATAGTGTCAAAGGATTCAACAAAACCAATACTTCATCATTAGGCGAAAGTAACAGAAGCATGATGGTACGAAGCTCTCCAAAGTTGTTTTGGAACGAAGTCCCAGATAAGATAATCCGTAACAAAAGACGGATTATCCTATCAGGAACTCCGTTCCAGAACATCTTTGCATAACTTCGTACCAACATGCCCCGGTTACTTCTGGCAAATGATGAAGTCATGGAATTTTTCAATACTTTGACACTAGCTAGGCAACCTCTCTCGACCCCTCGACCCCCGACTGCTCGGCGATCCACAAACCCTAGACCCCCTCATGTCACATTTTGTCTAGCTATAGTGTCAAAGGATTCAACAAAACCAATACTTCATCATTAGGCGAAAGTAACAGTAGCATGATGGTACGAAGCTCTCCAAAGTTGTTTTGGAACGGAGTCCCAGATAAGATAATCCGTAACAAAAGACGGATTATCCTATCAGGAACTCCGTTCCAGAACATCTTTGCATAACTTCGTACCAACATGCCCCGGTTACTTCTGGCAAATGATGAAGTCATGGAATTTTTCAATACTTTGACACTAGCTAGGCAACCTCTCTCGACCCCTCGACCCCCGACTGCTCGGCGATCCACAAACCCTAGACCCCCTCATGTCACATTTTGTCTAGCTATAGTGTCAAAGGATTCAACAGAACCAATACTTCATCATTAGGCGAAAGTAACAGTAGCATGATGGTACGAAGCTCTCCAAAGTTGTTTTGGAACGAAGTCCCAGATAAGATAATCCGTAACAAAAGACGGATTATCCTATCAGGAACTCCGTTCCAGAACATCTTTGCATAACTTCGTACCAACATGCCCCGGTTACTTCTGGCAAATGATGAAGTCATGGAATTTTTCAATACTTTGACACTAGCTAGGCAACCTCTCTCGACCACTCGACCCCCGACTGCTCGGCGATCCACAAACCCTAGACCCCCTCATGTCACATTTTGTCGAGTGTCAAAGGATTCAACAAAACCAATACTTCATCATTAGGCGAAAGTAACAGTAGCATGATGGTACGAAGCTCTCCAAAGTTGTTTTGGAACGAAGTCCCAGATAAGATAATCCGTAACAAAAAACGGATTATCCTATCAGGAACTCCGTTCCAAAACATCTTTGCATAACTTCGTACCAACATGCCCCGGTTACTTCTGGCAAATGATGAAGTCATGGAATTTTTCAATACTTTGACACTAGCTAGGCAACCTCTCTCGACCCCTCGACCCCCGACTGCTCGGCGATCCACAAACCCTAGACCCCCTCATGTCACATTTTGTCGAGTGTCAAAGGATTCAACAAAACCAATACTTCATCATTAGGCGAAAGTAACAGTAGCATGATGGTACGAAGCTCTCCAAAGTTGTTTTGGAACGAAGTCCCAGATAAGATAATCCGTAACAAAAGACGGATTATCCTATCAGGAACTCCGTTCCAAAACATCTTTGCACAACTTCGTACCAAAATGCCCCGGTTACTTCTGGCAAATGATGAAGTCATGGAATTTTTCAATACTTTGACACTAGCTAGGCAACCTCTCTCGACCCCTCGACCCCCGACTGCTCGGCGATCCACAAACCCTAGACCCCCTCATGTCACATTTTGTCTAGCTAGTGTCAAAGGATTCAACAGAACCAATACTTCATCATTAGGCGAAAGTAACAGTAGCATGATGGTACGAAGCTCTCCAAAGTTGTTTTGGAACGAAGTCCCAGATAAGATAATCCGTAACAAAAGACGGATTATCCTATCAGGAACTCCGTTCCAGAACATCTTTGCATAACTTCGTACCAACATGCCTCGGTTACTTCTGGCAAATGATGAAGTCATGGAATTTTTCAATACTTTGACACTAGCTAGGCAACCTCTCTCGACCCCTCGACCCCCGACTGCTCGGCGATCCACAAACCCTAGACCCCCTCATGTCACATTTTGTCTAGCTAGTGTCAAAGGATTCAACAAAACCAATACTTCATCATTAGGCGAAAGTAACAGTAGCATGATGGTACGAAGCTAATAGCCCCCTTTAGTCCCGGTTGCTGCCACCAACCGGGACTAAAGGTCCCTTTTCAGCAGCCCAAAGGGCGGGAAGGTGGGGCCTTTAGTCCCGGTTGGTGGCAGCAACCGGGACTAATGCCACCCTTTAGTCCCGGTTGGTGGCAGCAACCGGGACTAAAGGCCTTGCCGCGGTGCGGTGGGAAGTTTAGTCCCACCTCGCTAGTTGAGGGAGAGCAGCACCAGTTTATAAGCCCCGCTGCCTCTCTCCTCTCGAACTCCTCTAAACTGCAGGCCTAAGGGCCTAAACTGACACTGCTTTGCCTGTGGACTTGCTGGGCTTTCTACGGGCCTGAATCCTGGCCCATGGTTGGGTTTCTAGTCGTATTCAGGCCGTGTGGGCCCAGCAGGTGGCATATTTTTTCTTTTTTTCTTTGTTGCTTTATTTTTTAGTTTTGTTTCTACTTTCAACAAAATATTTATTTGTTTGTTGCTATTTTTATTTATTTGTTTTCTTTGTTTCTTTATTTATTTGATTTTGTTTCTACTTACAAAAAAATATTTATTGTTGCAATTTTTTTTTCAAGTTTTTTTGTTTTGTTTTCTGCATTATTTATTTTCTTTTGTAAAACCAATTACGAACTTTCTGTTAGTGCAAGTAGTATTCAAATTTGAATAGTTTAAATTTGAAATTATTTGTTTTCTTTGTTGCTTTATTTATTTTATTTTGTTTCTTTTCAGCAGCCCAAAGGGCGGGAAGGAGGGGCCTTTAGTCCCGGTTGGTGGCAGCAACCGGGACTAAAGGGGGGCATTAGTCCCGGTTGGTGGCAGCAACCGGGACCAAAGGCCCTGAGCTGGCGCGGGTGCGGTGGGATGTTTAGTCCCACCTCGCTAGCTGAGGGAGCTCGAGAGTGGTTTATAAGGGCTGCTGCTCCCACCCTCTCGAGCTCCTCTCAAATGCAGGCTTCTGGGCCTAACTCTGCGCGCTGCCCTGTGAGCTTGCTGGGCCTTATATTACAGGTGGATCCTGTGCTATAGGCCTTGCAGGCTCACTGGGCAGCGCCCAATTTTTTTTTTCCTTTTTTGCTTTATTTATTTCTAAGTTGTTTTTTGCTGCATTTAGAGTTGCTTTATTTATTTTATTTTCTTTGTTTATTTCTAAGTTGTTTTTTGCTGTATTTTGAGTTGCTTTATTTATTTTACTTCCTTTATTTATTTTCTTTGTTGCTTTATTTATTTTATTTTGTTTATACTTAATTACAACAAAATACTTATTGTTGCTATTTATTTCTAAGTTGTTTTTTGCTGTATTTAGAGTTGCTTTATTTATTTTATTTTCTTTGTTTATTTCTAAGTTGTTTTTTGCTGTATTTAGAGTTGCTTTATTTATTTTACTTTCTTTATTTATTTTCTTTGTTGCTTTATTTATTTTATTTTGTTTATACTTACAACAAAATACTTATTGTTGCTATTTATTTTTCAAGTTTGTTTTGTTTTGTTTTGTTTTGTTAGTGCAAGTAGTATTTAAATTTGAATAGTACAAACGGACAATGGTATCATACTCGTTTGTTACAAAGTTGGCATGGTATCATCATAATAGTTGCGGAAATAACTCTTCACTTTTTCTTCGCTTGTGTCATTTGCTTATTGCGCCGTAACCATGGATAATCTTCATCGTTTATCAGGATGCTTGGGTCAGCCTTGACTTTGAAGGGAGGAATTTCATGAAACTTTTCATAATCTTCAGACATGTCTGTCTTGCCCTCCACTCCCAGGATGTCCCTTTTTCCTGAAAGAACTATGTGGCGCTTTGGCTCATCGTATGATGTATTCGCTTCCTTATCTTTTCTTTTTCTCGTTCTGGTAGACATGTCCTTCACATAGATAACCTGTGCCACATCATTGGCTAGGACGAACGGTTCGTCATTGTATCCAAGATTTTTCAGATCCACTGTTGTCATTCCGTACTGTGGGTCTACCTGTACCCCGCCTCCTGACAGATTGACCCATTTACACTTAAACAAAGGGACCTTAAAATCATGTCCGTAGTCAAGTTCCCATATGTCCACTATGTAACCATAATATGTGTCCTTTCCCCTCTCGGTTGTTGCATCAAAGCGGACACCGCTGTTTTGGTTGGTGCTCTTTTGATCTTGGACAATCGTGTAAAATGTATTTCCATTTATATCGTATCCTTTGTAAATCAATACAGTCGAAGATGGTCCCCTGGACAACAAGTACAACTCATCACAAACAGTGTTGTCACCTCTGAGACGTGTTTCCAACCAACTGCTGAAAGTCCTGATGTGTTCACGTGTAATCCAGTCGTCGCACTGCTCCGGGTGTTTGGAGCGCAGACTGTTCTTGTGTTCATCGACATACGGGGTCACCAATGTAGAGTTCTGTAGAACTGTGTAGTGTGCTTGAGACCAAGAATATCCGTCCCTGCATATTATTGAGTCCCTTCCAAGCGTGCCTTTTCCAGTCAGTCTCCCCTCGTACCGCGATTTAGGGAGACCTATCTTATTAAGGCCAGGAATGAAGTCAACACAAAACCCGATGACATCCTCTGTTTGATGGCCCATGGAGATGCTTCCTTCTGGCCTTGCGCGGTTACAGACATATTTATTTAGGACTCCCATGAACCTCTCAAAGGGGAACATATTGTGTAGAAATACGGGCCCCAGAATGACAATCTCGTCGACTAGATGAACTAGGACGTGTGTCATGATATTGAAGAAGGACGGTGGGAACACAAGCTCGAAACTGACAAGACATTGCGCCACATCACTCCTTAGCCTTGGTACGATTTCTGGATCGATCACCATTTGAGAGATTGCATTGAGGAATGCACATAGCTTCACAATGGCTAATCGGACGTTTTCCGGTAGAAGCCCCCTCAATGCAACCGGAAGCAGTTGCGTCATAATCACATGGCAGTCATGAGACTTTAGGTTCTGGAACTTTTTCTCTGCCATATTTATTATTCCCTTTATATTCGACGAGAAGCCAGTCGGGACCTTCATACTGAGAAGGCATTCAAAGAAGATTTCTTTCTCTTCTTTCGTAAGAGCATAGCTGGCAGGACCTTCATACTGCTTCGGAGGGATGCCGTCTTTTTCGTGCAAACGTTGCAGGTCCTCCCGTGCCTCAGCTGTATCTTTTGTCTTTCCATACACGCCCAAGAAGCCTAGCAGGTTCACGCAAAGGTTCTTCGTCACGTGCATCACGTCGATTGAAGAGCGGACCTCTAGGTCTTTCCTGTAGGGTAGGTCCCAAAATATAGATTTCTTCTTCCACATGGGTGCGTGTCCCTCATCGTCATTCGAAACAGCTAGTGCGCCGGGGCCCTTTCCGAAGATTACGTGTAAATCATTGACCATAGCAAGTACGTGATCACCGGTACGCAAGGCGGGCTTCTTCCGGTGATCTGCCTCGCCTTTGAAATGCTTGCCTTTCTTTCGACATTGATGGTTGGTCGGAAGAAATCGACGATGGCCCAGGTACACATTCTTCCTGCACTTGTCCAGGTATATACTTTCAGTGTCATCTAAACAGTGCGTGCATGCGTGGTATCCTTTGTTTGTCTGTCCTGAAAGGTTACTGAGAGCGGGCCAATCGTTGATGGTCACGAACAGCAACGCCTTTAGGTCAAATTCCTCCTGTTTGTGCTCATCCCACGCACGTACACCGTTTCCATTCCACAGCTGTAAAAGTTCTTCAACTAATGGCCTTAGGTACACATCAATGTCGTTGCCGGGTTGCTTAGGGCCTTGGATGAGAACTGGCATCATAATGAACTTCCGCTTCATGCACATCCAAGGAGGAAGGTTATACATACATAGAGTCACGGGCCAGGTGCTGTGATTGCTGCTCTGCTCCCCGAAAGGATTAATGCCTTCCGCGCTTAGAGCAAACTATACGTTCCTTGCGTCCTTTGCAAACTCCTCCCAGTACTTTCTCTCGATTTTTCTCCATTGCGACCCGTCAGCGGGTGCTCTCAACTTCCCGTCTTTCTTACGGTCCTCACTGTGCCATCGCATCAACTTGGCATGCTCTCTGTTTCTAAACAAACGTTTCAACCGTGGTATTATAGGAGCATACCACATCACCTTCGCAGGAACCCTCTTCCTGGCGGGCTCGCCATCAACATCACCAGGGTCATCTCGTCTGATCTTATACCGCAATGCACCGCATACCGGGCATGCGTTCAGATCGTTGTATGCACCGCGGTAGAGGATGCAGTCATTAGGGCATGCATGTATCTTCTGCACCTCCAATCCTAGAGGGCATACGACCTTCTTTGCTGCGTATGTACTGTCGGGCAATTCGTTATCCTTCGGAAGCTACTTCTTCAATATTTTCAGTAGCTTCTCAAATCCTTTGTCAGCCACAGCATTCTCTGCCTTCCACTGCAGCAATTCCAG
This sequence comes from Secale cereale, assembly GCA_902687465.1. Lineage (NCBI taxonomy): Eukaryota > Viridiplantae > Streptophyta > Magnoliopsida > Poales > Poaceae > Secale > Secale cereale. Next base: position 22,001,494 of record LR738709.1, read on the forward strand.
TACGGTACCGAGCTTTGTGTTGCCATCTTCGCAATTGGGGTACAACCCTTTTTTGTGATCCTCTAACATGCGATCGAACTTCAGCTTCTCCTTTTGACTTTCGCATTGTGTCCTTGCATCGACAATGACCCGGCGAAGATCATCATTTGGTTCCTCTTGATCTTCAGCAGCTTCACCCGTTGCAGCATCATTGGGCACATCGTCTGGTTCCTCTTGATCTTCACCAGCTCCCCCCATTGCAGCATCACCGTATTCAGGGGGCACATAGTTGTCATCGTACTCTTCTTCTTCGACGTCTTCCATCATAACCCCTATTTCTTCGTGCCTCGTCCAAACATTATAGTGTGGCATGAAACCCTTGTAAAGCAGGTGGGAGTGAAGGATTTTTCGGTTAGAGTAAGACATCGTATTCACACATTGAGTGCATGGACAACACATAAAACCATTCTGCTTGTTTGCCTCTGCCGCATTTAGAAACTCACGCACGCCCTTAATGTACTCGGAGGTGTGTTTGTCACCGTACATCCATTGGCGGTTCATCTGCGTGCATTTATATATAATTAAGTGTGTCGAAAACCATTACAGAACATCATAAATAGATAATTAAGTGACCAAATGGATAAAAGTTCATCATCACATTAAAACCAAAGTACATACATATATAGTTCTCATCTAACAACATATATAGCTCTCCATACACATCGAAACTATGTAAAACATTTCAACGCGAAAACAAATGCTATCATAATCGCAACCAAGGTAACAATTGATCCAACGGCATAATGATACCAAGCCTCGGTATTAATGGCATATTTTCTAATCTTTTTAATCTTCAACCGCATTGCATCCATCTAGATCTTGTGATCATCGACGACATCCGCAACATGCAACTCCAATATCATCTTCTCGTCCACAATTTTTTTTATTTTTTCCTTCAAGAATTTGTTTTCTTCTTCAACTAAATTTAACCTCTCGACAATAGGTTCCATCTTGATCTTGTGATCATCGGTAACTTCCGCAACATGCAACTCCAATTCCATCTTCTCCTCCTCCATTTTTTCCAATTTTTTCTTTAACGAAATGTTTTCCTCTTCAACTAAATTTAACCTCTCCACAAGAGGGTCGGTTGGAATTTCCGGTTCAACTACCTCCTAGACATAATAAAACATCTATGCATGTCAGGTTGGTCGGCATAACTATCATAAGCACTAAAACAAATAGTTATAAATTAAAGATAATATACCACATCCGAATCGTAGACCGGACGAGGGCCCACGTGGGCGGATATCAAAACCATCGCACTATATAATAACAAGCAATAATAAACGTAAGAAAATTAGACAAATATCTATCTAAAGCAATAATAAAAGTAAGAAAAGCATGGACATAACAAGAGGCTCACCACGGTGGTGCCGGTGACGAGATCGGCGGGGGCGATCGACGGCGGCGAAGACGGGGACGGGACGTGACGGACCGCTAAACCTAGACAAATCTCGGAGAAAATAGAGCTTTGAGAGGAGAAAAGCTTAACTAGTGTGGCTCGGGCATTCCACCGAACATGTTGTGTGCATAGGAGGTGAGCTAGAGCACCACTAACCCCTGTCCCCCTCGGCCAGAAAAAAAACAGAGCAGTGAGCTCTGCTCTTGAGTGAGGGGGTTTATATAGGCAACTCACTGGTCCCGGTTGGTGCTACAAACCGGGGCTAAAGGGGAGCCTTTGGTCCCGGTTCATAAAACAAACCGGGACTAATAGTGGTGGGCCAGGAGCAAGAGCCATTGGTCCCGGTTTTTAGCTCCAACCGGGACCAATAGGTCCAGACGAACCGGGACCAATGGCCCACGTGGCCCGGCCGGCCCCCTGGGCTAACGAACCGGGTCCAGTACCCCCATTGGTCCCGGTTCTAGATTGAACCGGGGCTAATGGGCTGGACCAATGCCCTGTTTTCTACTAGTGACAAGAAATATGTCAACTTGTGACCTTAACTATTGGTCACTGAAATATGTCAACTTGTGACCTTGACTATTGGTCACTTTCGGCGGCGGGTCTGGCTCGTCGACTGGACAAGCATCTGGGCGCGTCGCCGGTCCGGTTCTCCCCAGTGCTGTATTCTCCGGCGTCCACGGTGCGGAAGGGACGACATGTGCGCGACTCTGGCGTTTCGGTGGCGGTGCGGGCGGAGCGGCGCGCCGCGGCCTGGGATCTTCCTCCTGCAGGTTCGACTATCCAACCATCTCACCCTGCCTCTTCTGTTCGCCTTGTTTTACCTGCATTATTAGATGATCATTAGATGCATATCATGTCTGATATTGGGGTGGCTGCTAAACCGGGGATGGGCTCTCCTTCTCACCTTCTTTCTAGCATTAGGGCCAATGAGGCAGCCCAGGCTGCTATTGCTAAGGCCTTGGAGGCCGCGAGTGGTGATGGCCCTGCTGGGGTTCAAGGCCAGTCGGGGGGATGGTGCGACAAATGGTTGTGGCCAGTCGCCTGCTCCCCCCGCCCATGTTAAGATCGGTCGCTCCAAGCGCTCTAAGCCTTGTGTGGCCCCCTGCAGATCGAGTCTTCGTATTAAAAACCTTTCCTTCAAATGAGAGCTCTCTTCTGGAATATCCGTGGTTTCGGTGCTAGGGTGCGCCGAGACCAGATTCATGACTTGGTTTGTTGTGAAAATATTGACATTTTAGGGCTGGACGAAATGTCTAAGGAATCGTTTTCCCCTTCTAAAATTAACGCAATCTACCCTTTCTTTTCTTACGTGACAAAAGAACATATATGTATATTCATTTGTTTATTTTGTTGTGTTTGCAAGTGTGCATTCATTATGTCAAGTTGATAGTAAGTGTGTTTAGTTCAATACAACTAAGATCATCAACTCATAGTGTAATGCTTGTGTAACTTGTCTTATCTATCTATAGTCCATTCTCCTCTATTGGAACTTTGTTTCCAGCAACAATTGATCTCTTCCTACATTCATCTTACCATTGATTGTAGTCACTTTATGTTCTTCAGTTGTTGACATGGAGTTTCTCTGTATGACTCAATGCATGACCGTCTAACTCTGAGTATGTATATTAAATTTCAAGGTGGATGCCATGGTCGAGCTTTGTGGCCCGCTCGTGGCTCGTTCGGTCTTGTCATATGTTTGGTTATTAAATGTAAGGCTGACAAATTGTCTGCCAGTACGGACTTTGAATGAGCCCCCAAACAGGACCGACAAAACGAATTCACCACCACTACCGTTCATCGTTGTAGTGGCCACCGGCAACCCCTGGGTGAACTACCGTTTCTTCAAGTACACCGCCGTGTCATGGATGTCCACCCTGGTTGATGAATTTTTTCAGAACGCCGCCTACACGACGCATACATCCTCCCTTTCCCGACCACAGCGGCTGTCTGTCGCCATCAGCTTTGTTGTTGTGGTTGCTTCCCCTGCCTTGCTGACGTTTCAAGAGTGCACACGGTGACCATATAGACGCATCCCCTCTGCTTCCTCTCCTCATCGTGGCATGTAGCCAATTGCCACCGTGTACGCCTCCCCTGTATGTAGTTGTTGTGCGTCCAATGCTGCCAATCACGACCATGGCATCAACTCCGACCACCGCATGTAGGTTAGCAAGGTCCATCCCTCTCTCTTGTGCCTCCCTGTCTAGCTATCACCATTTGCCACACAAACTAATTAAAGGTAGACACAACACATGAAGGGCAAGCGCACACGGTACAGACTTATGAACACACATGAATGGCGCACGGAGGCGTAGGGAGTGCACACAGCTCTTCTGGTGTCCTTGCCTAATTAGGTTACTAGTTCTTCTTTGCTTAATGCATGGTTGAGGCTCCAGACCTTTTGGTTACTCTAAGGGACACACCGCCTGGAAGATAAACAAATAGTGCTAGCTCCTGCTGCCTTCAGTGCTAATGCTTTTTCCAAACTCAAGAAAGTACACTTAGAGCATCTTCTTTGAATGATGTATTTTACATCACCAAATTTTGGTTCGACTAAAATGTACATCACATACCAGTGCATTTTTACATCATCAAAAACCTCCAACTCCAATAGATGATGTCAAAATAGCTAGTGCGCCAATAGGTGATGAAAAATCAGCCGCACTGTAGCTGCTCAACAATTTTGTTATCTCCGGCGTCACCAGTGGCACAGGTAGTGCACTCCAAGCAGGAGCCGCCTGTTGGAATAAGCCACGGTGTCGGGCTCGTCGGGGGCGCGCGGGACGTGCGGGACGTGCGGGACGCAGTAGCGTGGCGTGTGTGTGTTTAGGTTTGGATGGGACGCCGGTGCGTGTTTCGTCCGTGTTGGGGCTGGAATGCGTCGTGTGCACAGCTTGGGCGAGCGAGCCGCTAGGCGTGCGTGCGGAGCGGAGGCTCGCGTAGGCGCTACGTCCAGCAGCTTGAGAACCGGCCATATCGGCGAGCTGCATGCATGCGTGAGTTGCAGGATAAGGTTAGTTAGCTACATGTGCGTGGGTTCATGGCCGGTGTGGCTGGCCGTTGAGTGCGTGCGTGTGTACTAGTCTGGGTATAAAAGCCCCTGATCGTTGTAACCGCACTGGCGGAGCTATCCAGTTGTTACAAAAGAAAAACCAGGGCGTTTTGAGTGCCCGGGCGTTTAAGCGCCGGGCCATTGGTCGTCAGAAAATGTGTTTCGTCTACCTCTAGTCCGGCGTGAGAGAGAGCGACAACAACAATTGGTATACAGAGCTTCGATTCGGGCGATCACCGGCGACCTTGGCGTCCGTCCCACACGGTGGCGACGCGGGCGGATCGGCGACGATGGCAATGCCGATGCTGACCGCGGACAACTACATGGTCTGGGCAATCAAGGCGCAGGCGATCCTCGACGTCCACAGCGTATGGGAGGCGGTGGCGCCGGACGACGCGGCGGTGAATAGGCGGAAGGACAAGACGACGCGCGTTGCTCCTCGAAGCGTTCCCGGAGGATGTGCTGCTGCAGGTGTCAACGAAGCTCACCGACAACGAGGTATGGGACTCCCTGAAGGTGAGATTCGTCGGCGCCGATCGGGTCCGCGCGCCGAGGCTAGCGACGCTGCGTGGCGAGTTCGACCGGATGAAGATGGCGGACGGCGAGGAGCTCGACGTGTATGGCGGGAGGCTCGGGGCGATGGCGGCGAGGTACGCTAACCTCGGGGAGACGTTGGATGACGCGGCGCTCATCAAGAAGTTGCTGGACACGGTGCCGGATCATCTCTTTCCCGTCGTCGCCGGCAACGAGCAGTTTTGCGTCGTCGAGGAGCTGGCCTTCGACGAGGCGCTCGGGCGGCTGCGCCCGTTCGACGAGCGGGTTAGGCGCCGTGGACAAGACGGCGGGGAGCGCGGCGGCGATCAGCTCCTGCTGACCCAGGCACAGTGGCGGGCACGGGAGCGGCAGTAGGGCGGTGCACGAGACGACGACGACGTGCGAAGCGTGGCGTCGGGCAACGGCGGCAATGGGTGCAGGCGCTGCTACAAGTGCTGGGAGCACGGGCACTTCCGGTGCGAGTGCTCGCAGCTGCGGAAAGGACCGGCGGCGGAGCAAGCTCTCTGGGCCGGCGCCGACGTCGACGACGACGGACTCCTCTAGGCCCTGGCTTAGCGGGTGTGTGTTGGAATAAGCCAAGACGTCGGGCTCGTCGGGCGCGTCGGGGACGCGCGGGACGTGTGGGATGAGCGGGACGCAGTAGCATGGCGTGTGTGTGTTTAGGTTTGGATGGGACGCCGGTGCGTGTTGCGTCCGTGTTGGGGCTGGAACGCGTCGTGTGCATAACCTAGGCGAGCGGTCCGCTAGGCATGCATGCGGAGCGGAGGCTCGCATGGGCGCTACGTCCAGCAGCTTGAGAACCGGCCGTATCGGCGAGCTGCATGCATGCATGAGTTGGAGGATAAGGTTAGTTAGCTAGACGTGTGTGGGTTCATGGCCGGTGTGGCTGGCCGTTGAGTGCGTGCGTGTGTACTAGCCTGGATATAAAAGCCCCTGATCGTTGTAACCGCACTGGCGGAGCTATCCAGTTGTTACAAAAGAAAAACCAAGGCGTTTTGAGCGCCGGGGCGTTGAAGATCCGGGTCGTTGGTCGCCAGAAAAAGTTTTTCGTCTACCTCTAGTCCGGCGTGAGAGCGAGCGGCAACAACAGTGCCGACGACACCGGCGAAGGAGCAGCAGCAGCCCTGCGGACGCCTTCATCTTCTTCATTTGGGATGAAGCTATAGGAGGATCGTGCGGTGGCCGCTTCGAGCCGCCACCGCATGGTTTGGTTGCTACTGCCTTCTTGTTCGCCGGCTGCTCAAGTTCTACGCAGGCAGCCGGATAAGGGGCTACACATTCAACATGTAATATGGGGGAGTTATCACGGTAGCCGCATTGGCGGGACCGGCGACAGACATGGAGGCCGCCATCGCCGGAGCAGCTTTTGTGGCCGCAGGGCTGAAAAATGCGTCCATGGGGCTTGCGGCGACAGACATGGGGAAAGTTCCGCTTGGCAGATGTGTGGCGCATGCGACTGCTCAAGTTTTACCCGAGGTTTAATTAAGAGGCACGAGAGATGCAAATTTGCATCACCAATTACCCTATTTTACATCTATAGCCAATCTGGAGTAAAAAGTTGCATCTACATTATGTATTGGAGCACTATTTTTTGGGCTCCACGATATAAAAAATTGTTATTTATACATCGAAATAATCTATTCGAGATGCTCCTGCGCACACCTTTTATTTTATGTTATCTATACAAAGTATGGCTTCACTTGATTCAAACATGCTGCCAAATTTGAGTGGGTGATATTCGTGCCAAATATGGCGGTGTTTGGACATCTAAGTAGCTCTCATTAATAAAATGAAGGCTTTAAGAAAGTATACTCTTCCCACACTATTTTGACCAATTTTATACTTTTCTCCGCGGGCATCTTAGATATTCGAATACGAAGAGATTCTTCCCGTAAATCATACATTTTAGTGTCCTTGTTGACGAAATAATTGTTTTTTATGATTTTGTTTTTGTTTTTTACTGTTCAGAAGTAAATTAGAACAAGTTAAATCATGCATTGAAATTGTGTGTGTGAGTGTGTGTGTTGAAAACAGAAACTGATGCATGTTTAATCGTATATATAACAATCTAATAGATCTATTTTGAAATTGGACTCAAACACCTCTCAAGTAGGGTTTTAAAGTAGAACAGTGCATTTTGAAGACGAAACTAACATAGAGGAGGGAGATCTGTTTGAAATTGGACTAAAAAAAATCTTCGAAGTTCGTTTATAAAGTCGAACAGTGCATTTCGAAGATGATGAAAAGAAACATGCTGTGAACAGTTTATAAAGTTTAGATATTCATCCGTGAATCATGATATACGTTTCTCTTCACCGGCAACGGTCGTTGCTTAGGTGTGTTGGTCATGTGGGTCCTTAATTAACATGATGTCTTCATTATTGTCTAGTAAAATATGTTTTGTTTGGCATTGGTGAGCGAGAAGCAATGAAGGTGGCGCTACTTCGGCTCATTCTTGTGCATGTTGTCTATGGACCCAGATGTATTGGTGTTCTTAGTGCTACCATGACAGTTGATGAATAGATCCGAAGTTTTACCACACAACAAACATACTATACATGTTCTATTTGCTAACAGACTCTTTATGTCCATGCATATCATTTTGATCTACAACATAATATGATTCTCTTATGTTTTTTTTCTATTGATAATCTGAACCACCAGTTTTCTATTGGCTTATTAATTTAGGATTTTTTTATTTTTTTTTACCAATATTCAATTAACAAATCTATACTTTTTCTATACTAGCAAAAATACCCGTGCGTTACAACAGGAGGATATCATAAACTATAACCAAATATGCATGGCTCAAAATCCCCACATATTCAAATCATATTGCGAGATGACACCTATTTTAAAAACATAGTAGTAAGTTTGAAGTTATTCAATCACATACTGACTTGTTAATTCCTCTACAAAGAAATTAAAGATGAATTCTTTATCCCTTTGAATACTATATTGTTTACCATTTGTGATGCATTTATTGGATGCTGAACTTCATAAACTCGCCACATTTATCCATCTTCCTAACGTATAAAAGAGCCCATGCTTTTTAACGGGAAACAAAAATATTGAAATATTTATATTATTGTGACAAACACCAACATCTTGTTCATGTCCCTTTTCTTCATCGATCCGGCGACACCACACCAATAAATTACTTTTCTCTATATGGGATATGTCTCCATCTTAACCCGCATAAGAATACTACTCATGCAACAATCATTAATTTTTAATATTTATAAAATTCTGTGATGAAGCAATGAATGAATCCAACCCATCACAATATGTTTCGTAAACAGGGTCGGCAACCCTATTGACCCCGCATGACCTTTGCAATATGATCAGGTCGTTATGCAGGCACACCAAGCACGGGTGTTTCCCTTCTTTTCTTCGTTGTGATGGTCTCTTTCCCACGGATACGAAGGTGAGTGCCCATACTTTTTTGGGGTTTAAATCTTGCACGCCTCAACTTCTCACGTGCATATCTCTAACTCTATCTCTCACGTTTCTCATGTACCCTTCTCTCTCAAACTCTCAGATCTCTCTCTCCTCTATTTGGCTGACGCGAACGACATACTAAAAAGCCTGGATGACCAAATTAATAACTATGAAAATTTTCAGAAAATCATTTGAGCCTTCCTTCTATTTTATTTAATTTCATTTTCAAATTCCTTTTGAGCTTTTACGAAAATCCCATGCATTTTTCTAATTCAAGGTATACCTCCAAACTTTCCTGATATTTCTTCAATCTTTTCCCAAGTTCCACCAAAAATCTTAATATTTTTGGACACTTATAAAACCAAGACTATGTTACCATTTTCCATTATATATACACTACCAAATCCATAATGTCTAGTCTCGGCTAATCTAGCTCATTACAAGCCGTTATTGTTGGTGTACACATGATCTTAACCTTGTAATAAGAGGGTTGTGCTTCTTTAGATAGCACTCAGTTTAAAAAGAAAACTTATGATGGCATTAATTGGTTCCTGAAACTTGACTGTGTGTGCTCCTCTGTTCTAACTGAACAGCACTGCTTCAGTTTTCTCCCTTGGCCGAGTAGTTCGTGCGTGGTGGACTCCCAAGTGCAGAAAGGGGTCAGGTATGTACTTTGTTTGGGACAGCTCCATTAGCCTGAGCCTTCTTCAGTCGCTGAACCTCTGGGTGCTCAGGTGATTGGTAAGCCAGCCGTCTTCTTTTTCATCTACAAACCAAAGAAAAGGTTTGTTTCTATCATACAGTTGGACTGAAGATTTGAAGAAGGAAAGAAGAGGAGGGAAAACGAAACCTGTCCTTGAACCGCGCCAACGCAAGGAAATGCAAGCGCAGATTAGCATTTTTTTTAAGCACCATTATGCTGGCCTTTAGAGATAAAGTTTGTTCGGATTTCAGTTTGAGACTTCTACAAAAAAAACTATCTAAAATTCCAGTGTTATCCCTCAAAAAAATTCCAGTGTTATGAAAGTCTATATAAGAAAGCCTATGCTACTACAGAAACTACATTGCATGTCAATACCAACGAAAGTAGAAAAAAATAGGCAAGAACGTCAAGCTTGATCACAAATTACACCAACTAACTTCCCGTTAACAGTCTCTGATCTTGAGTGAAGTGAAGGACCAAGGTCAAGTCATACCAGATTTAGTGATCTGCTGCATCTAGGAACATGTAGCATCCCTTCTAAATAATCATTAGGCCCACAAATAAGAGAAGGATGTATTTTAGCATAATCGGAAAAGGATCAATAAATAGATTTATGGCACGATCAGCAACGCCAAAAGAAAATCTGCACATATTAAATAACCTGATAGTTAAACTGTATAATAAGAGAAGCTGGAACAATACAAAAATGTACTCCCTCCGTTCCAAATTACTTATCGCAGGTATGGATGTATCTAGATGTATTTTAATTCTAGATACGTCCATTTCTACTACGAGTAATTTGGAACGGAGGGAGTACAAACTTAACTCTACAGCATCTAGTGCAGCCTATAAAAAAATGGATAATCCCTATATGTTCTCTTACTGAAGAGGCTCTACTATACTTCGTTACCTGACTGAATTTCTTTTCTGAACTTTTGCTCAACTTCAGTAACTCTCAAAAGTTCCATTTGCATCATCCCACTTCCAACAGATCTCTTTTCTAATTCAGCACTACATCCTCAACTCAACCCATCTATTGGTTTCTCCTGCTTATTAGATGCCCTTTGTAACATTGAATCACATTGTGTAGTTCCCTACTGCTATATATCTTTAGATTTTCAGCATTCTTGTATCTTGTCCCACTAGTAGATAAAGGGTCATCAGACCCGGTTCGTTTGGGCCTTTACACTAGTAGATAAAGGGTCATCAGACCCGGTTCGTTTGGGCCTTTAGCCCCGGTTCCTGAACCGGGACAAGAGTGTCGGTACTAATGCTCTGACCCTTTAGTCCCGGTTCAATCCAGAACCGGGGCAGATAGGTGTCCACGTGGTCTGTGCGCCGAGCCCAGGCAGGAGGGGCTTTGGTCCCGGTTGGTGGCACCAACCGGGACCAAAAGGCATCCACGCATCAGCATTTCTGTGGCTGTGGTTTTTTTTTTTTTTTTGAAAGGGGAGGGGGGTTTTAGGTTTTGGGGGGTTAATTTAGGTGTTTCATATTGTGTTAGCTAGCTAATTAATAGAGAGAAGTGTCCTCTCATATGTCCGTGCTTGGTCGACGCTACGTACTACACATACGTATATAGAGAGGACTAGTCACGCTAGCTAGCTAGCTAGCTGCTAGCTACTAAGCAAACGAAGGAACCAGAAGATCGTATAATCAACATATATATATATATATATATATATGCATACAGAGAGAAGTAATATCGACCACCTCTCCTTCTCCGAGAGATCGGTCGAACAACAAGTTCTCGTATATCTATCCGACACTACCGGGTACATATATACAATAATTATCTCTTACAAAAATAATCTCCTATAGGATGGACGCATGGTCCACATGGTATTCTCCGGTTGGCGCGATCACGTGTTCAAGGAAGAATGCCGCCAATTCCTCTTGAATTGCTCGCAGACGATCTGTTGTTAGGAGTTCATCCCGCATCCGAAACATCTAATTTGAAGTAGGGGGTCAATACATGAAATGATGCTATAAAATTGTGAATATTATTAATTAATTGCTTACGCACTTCAAATTGTGCTTCAGAGTAGCCCCGCTCACAGGTCGTGTGGCGGATGGACTCGCAAATGTAGTATCCACAGTAATTATTCCCGGGTTCCTGCCACAACCACTTTACAAGAAATAGAGGTCAATCAAACTGATAAGCAAGAATGCCAACAAATGGTATTGATGAAACTAGCACTTGAATCATGATATAGGAGATGAGCGGAACATGCTACTATATAGTACTTACTTTCGGGTGTCTAAATTCTAGTTTCTTCGGCAGTCCCGGAGTTTTTTTGGTGAATTTTCTCCAAACCCTGCCAGACAAAGAAAACAATTACTTGATATATATCAGAAATGAACAAAGTTGCTGATATGCATGGTGGATAATATTGATCGATTTAACTTACCTCTCGAGCATTTGAGTCATGTCCGCATACTCCTCGGGATCTTTACGTCTAGAGTCCAAGACAGTTACAACTCCCTTCTCAAGCTTAATCTCTAAGAGAATATAGTGGAAGCTGCGCACGCATGCATGAACTCATCAATTACATCACTATAACCTTGACTGATATATAAGGGAAACCAAATATGCACAAGACAGTAACACTCACTTGAAGTTGTAAGGAAAGAGTATTATATCTTTGTTTTCATTTACCACCAACGATCGTAGCAAGTTGGTCTCGGTATCGTCGGGACGCAATTTAACCTCGGTTGCATCTATGAGGTATGTGTTAACGAACCCAATATCACCTACTTGTCTTTTCTTCAATTCGACGATCTTCAATCTGCATAATATAGTGAGGATAATCATAAATACATGCAATGAAGATCAGCTATATAGAGAGACTTAATGACAGAAGTAGTACTACTTACTGACAGTAGCAGGTGACCGTTGCTTTATCGAGGGCCAATTGATTGAAAAACTGATAGAACTCCTCAAATGGAACAGGCAACAGTTCAATTCCAACGAGGTCATGCTCCGGTTTAACTCTCAAATACAAGCTATCCCTCCCCCCAGACTCTCTGCAAATTTTCAAGTACCAATCATGCAATCTTCGCATATTCGTTGATAGAGATCTTTCATCTTTGAAGAGAGGCTTCCCGTACTCGTATCTTTGTATCTGCACCTCCAAGAAATCATATTGTACATCGTCGGACACGTAATCTCCAAGATTGCCATAACCGGGCACCATCCTCGGATCATTAGCGACCATGTCGCTAGACACCTTGAGCGGGGGGCACGATTGGTCCGCTTGTTCGCCGAGCTGGGCAATTTGTTTCCCAGCTCGTCCTTCTGCTAACCTTTGATCACTTTTTGTACTTCCCGACCGCTTGGCTTCTTGAAATGACTTTTCAATCATGCGGCCATAGTTGCCCTTCGGCTTACTTTTCGCTGGTTGCTTCAGGACAGCAAGAGTGCGCTTTGCTTTCACCGCATCTATCTTCTACTCCGGAGGTGGATGTCTCTGTGCTTTCAACCCTTCAAAAAAGTCCTTCACTTCGCCTTGAGCTATCTTCGTGTTTTCCTCGTCGGACCTCTCATATGGTAACTTCTCTAGAGGCGTGAGAGAAGGACCGAATCTGCATCGCCTCCCGCCTCTGGCTGTACTGCTAGACGTCGCCAGACCAGACGAAGCGGCTGTCTTTTTTCCTTGCTTACGCGCCGGAGCAGGAGCAGCCGGAGCGGCGGCAGGTCTCTTCCGCCCTTGCTGACTAGGCGGAGAAGGAGCAGCAGGCTGGCTGCTCGGGCGCGCCGGCGGCGAAGGAGGCGGAGTGCCGCCACGCGCCGGAGAAGGAGCCGGAGTGCCCTGATGGTCACTCGCCGAAGGAGGAGGCGGTGGAGGAGGCGGAGTGCCCTGACTCGCCGGGGGAGGAGGAGGAGGCGGAGGCGTCCAGTTGAGAATGTTGATGAGGTCCTTCCGCCTTAGGCATGGAGTCTTCAGTGAAGAACCCAGCCGAGTCTCCCCTTCACCTGTAGGGTGGTCAAGCTGGAGCTCCTCAAATCTCTCCGTTATTTCGTCGACCATCACCCTAGCATATCCTTCTGGAATCGGCCGGCAGTGAAAAGTTTCGCCTGGTCCAGAAGGATAAACAGAGCCAGCAGCCGCCTTGACCTTCAGATTCATCCACTGCGCCATAAGGTGGCAATTTTGTGCCTGCGTGATAGCATCCACGGGATACCTGGCAGTAGCCGTCAAGACAGGCTCTGGCTGAAGCAGCTCGGTGGAAGCCATGCTACTTCTCCGCTGAGATGGCGGGGTAGCTTCGGGGGAAGCTTCGGCAATTCTTTTGTCCCGATTTGCTTCCCGTTCCTCTATCGCTTGTATTCTGGCCCGCAGCGCCTGCATTTCGGCAGCTCCATTTTCTTCCTCCTGTCGTGGCATTTGTAGCCGCCTGCGTCCGAAAACCCAGCACGCCACGGAAGGGAGCCTGGCGTGCCCTCTGTTTCTAAACAAACGTTTCAACCGTGGTATTATAGGAGCATACCACATCACCTTCGCATGAACCCTCTTCCTGGCGGGCTCACCATCAACATCACCAGGGTCATCTCGTCTGATCTTATACCGCAATGCACCGCATACCAGGCATGCGTTCAGATCCTTGTATGCACCGCGGTAGAGGATGCAGTCATTAGGGCATGCATGTATCTTCTGCACCTCCAATCCTAGAGGGCATACGACCTTGTTTGCTGCGTATGTACTGTCGGGCAATTCGTTATCCTTCGGAAGCTTCTTCTTCAATATTTTCAGTAGCTTCTCAAATCCTTTGTCAGCCACAGCATTCTCTACCTTCCACTGCAGCAATTCCAGTACGGTACCGAGCTTTGTGTTGCCATCTTCGCAATTGGGGTACAACCCTTTTTTGTGATCCTCTAACATGCGATCGAACTTCAGCTTCTCCTTTTAACTTTCGCATTGTGTCCTTGCATCGACAATTACCCGGCGAAGATCATCATTTGGTTCCTCTTGATCTTCAGCAGCTTCACCCGTTGCAGCATCATTGGGCACATCGTCTGGTTCCTCTTGATCTTCACCAGCTCCCCCATTGCAGCATCACCGTATTCAGGGGGCACATAGTTGTCATCGTACTCTTCTTCTTCGCCGTCTTCCATCATAACCCCTATTTCTCCGTGCCTCGTCCAAACATTATAGTGTGGCATGAAACCCTTGTAAAGCAGGTGGGAGTGAAGGATTTTCCGGTTAGAGTAAGACATCGTATTCACACATTTAGTGCATGGACAACACATAAAACCATTCTGCTTGTTTGCCTCAGCCGCATTTAGAAACTCACGCACGCCCTTAATGTACTCGGAGGTGTGTCTGTCACCGTACATCCATTGCCGGTTCATCTGCGTGCATTATATATAATTAAGTGTGTCAAAAACCATTACAGAACATCATAAATAGATAATTAAGTGACCAAATGGATAAAAGTTTATCATCACATCAAAACCAAAGTACATACATATATAGTTCTCATCTAACAACATATAGCTCTCCATACACATCGAAACTATGTAAAACATTTCAACGTGAAAACAAATGCTATCATAATCGCAACCAAGGTAACAATTGATCCAACGGCATAATGATACCAAGCCTCGGTATGAATGGCATATTTTCTAATCTTTTTAATCTTCAACTGCATTGCATCCATCTTGATCTTGTGATCATCGACGACATCCGCAACATGCAACTCCAATATCATCTTCTCGTCCACAATTTTTTTTATTTTTTCCTTCAAGAATTTGTTTTCTTCTTCAACTAAATTTAACCTCTCGACAATAGGGTCCATCTTGATCTTGTGATCATCGATAACTTCCGCAACATGCAACTCCAATTCCATCTTCTCCTCCTCCATTTTTTCCAATTTTTTCTTTAACGAAATGTTTTCCTCTTCAACTAAATTTAACCTCTCCACAAGAGGGTCGGTTGGAATTTCCGGTTCAACTACCTCCTAGACATAATAAAACATCTATGCACGTCAGGTTGGTCGGCATAACTATCATAAACACTAAAACAAATAGTTATAAATTAAAGATAATATACCACATCCGAATCGTAGACCGGACGAGGGCCCACGTGGGCGGATATCAAAACCATCGCACTATATAATAACAAGCAATAATAAACGTAAGAAAATTAGACAAATATCTATCTAAAACAATAATAAAAGTAAGAAAAGCATGGACATAACAAGAGGCTCACCAAGGTGGTGCCGGTGACGAGATCGGCGGGGGCGATCGACGGCGGCGAAGACGGGGACGGGACGTGACGGACCGCTAAACCTAGACAAATCTCGGAGAAAATAGAGCTTCGAGAGGAGAAAAAAGCTTAACTAGTGTGACTCGGGCATTCCACCGAACACGTTGTGTGCATAGGAGATGAGCTAGAGCACCACTAACCCCTCTCCCCCTCGGCCAGAAAAAAAAACAGAGCAGTGAGCTCTGCTCTCGAGTGAGGGGGTATATATAGGCAACTCACTGGTCCCGGTTGGTGCTACAAACCGGGACTAAAGGGGTGCCTTTGGTCCCGGTTCATATCACAAACCGGGACCAATAGTGGTGGGCCAGGAGCAAGAGCCATTGGTCCCGGTTTGTCGCTCCAACCGGGACCAAAAGGTCCAGACGAACCGGGACCAATGGCCCACGTGGCCCGGCCGCCCCCCTGGGCTCACGAACCGGGTCCAGTACCCCCATTGGACCCGGTTCTAGATTGAACCGGGGCTAATGGGCTGGACCAATGCCCTGTTTTCTACTAGTGTTAGCCACGGTTCCTGAACCGGGACAAAAGTGTCGGTACTAATGCTCTGACCCTTTAGTCCCGGTTCAATCCAGAACCGGGGCAGATGGGTGTCCACGTGGCCTGTGCGCCGAGCCCAGGCAGGAGGGGCTTTGGTCCCGGTTGGTGGCACCAACCGGGACCAAAAGGCATCCACGCGTCAGCATTTCTGTGGCTGTGGTTTTTGTTTTTTTTTTGAAAGG
>LR738709.1:22023871-22058437 GCA_902687465.1 Secale cereale
AGGAACTCCGTTCCAAAACAACTTTGCATAACTTCGTACCAACATGCCCCGGTTACTTCTGGCAAATGATGAAGTCATGGATTTCTTCAATACTTTGACACTAGCTAGGCAACCTCTCTCGACCCCTCGACCCTCGACTGCTCGGCGATCCACAACCCTAGACCCCGATCATGTCACATTTTGTCTAGTGTCAAAGGATTCAACAAAACCAATACTTCATCATTAGGCGAAAGTAACAGTCGCATGATGGTACGAAGCTCTCCAAAGTGGTTTTGGAACGGAGTCCCAGAAAGGATAATTCGTAACAAAAGACGGATTATCCTATCAGGAACTTCGTTCCAGAACAACTTTGCATAACCATTTGCTTATTGCGCCGTAACCATGGATAATCTTCATCGTTTATCAGGATGCTTGGGTCAGCCTTGACTTTGAAGGGAGGAATTTCATGAAACTTTTCATAATCTTCAGACATGTCTGTCTTGCCCTCCACTCCCAGGATGTCCCTTTTTCCTGAAAGAACTATGTGGCGCTTTGGCTCATCGTATGATGTATTCGCTTCCTTATATTTTCTTTTTCTTGGTCTGGTAGACATGTCCTTCACATAGATAACCTGTGCCACATCATTGGCTAGGACGAACGGTTCGTCAGTGTATCCAAGATTTTTTAGATCCACTGTTGTCATTCCGTACTGTGGGTCTACCTGTACCCCGCCTCCTGACAGATTGACCCATTTGCACTTAAACAAAGGGACGTTAAAATCATGTTCTTAGTCAAGTTCCCATATGTCCACTATGTAACCATAATATGTGTCCTTTCCCCTCTCGGTTGTTGCATCAAAGCGGACACCGCTGTTTTGGTTGGTGCTCTTTTGATCTTGGACAATCGTGTAAAATGTATTCCCATTTATCTCGTATCCTTTGTAAATCAATACAGTCGAAGATGGTCCCCTGGACAACAAGTACAACTCATCACAAACAGTGTTGTCATCTCTGAGACGTGTTTCCAACCAACTGCTGAAAGTCCTGATGTGTTCACATGTAATCCAGTCGTCGCACTGCTCCGGGTGTATGGAGCGCAGACTGTTCTTGTGTTCATCGACATACGGGGTCACTAATGTAGTGTTCTGTAGAACTGTGTAGTGTGCTTGAGACCAAGAATATCCGTCCCTGCATATTATTGAGTCCCTTCCAAGCGTGCCTTTTCCAGTCAGTCTCCCCTCGTACCGCCATTTAGGGAGACCTATCTTATTAAGGCCAGGAATGAAGTCAACACAAAATCCGATGACATCCTCTGTTTGATGGCCCATGGAGATGCTTCCTTCTGGCCTGGCGCGGTTACGGACATATTTCTTTAGGACTCCCATGAACCTCTCAAAGGGGAACATATTGTGTAGAAATACGGGCCCCAGAATGACAATCTCGTCGACTAGATGAACTAGGACGTGTGTCATGATATTGAAGAAGGATGGTGGGAACACAAGCTCGAAACTGACAAGACATTGTGCCACATCACTCCTTAGCCTTGGTACGATTTCTGGATCGATCACCTTCTGAGAGATTGCATTGAGGAATGCACATAGCTTCACAATGGCTAATCGGACGTTTTCCGGTAGAAGCCCCCTCAATGCAACCGGAAGCAGTTGCGTCATAATCACATGGCAGTCATGAGACATTAGGTTCTGGAACTTTTTCTCTGCCATATTTATTATTCCCTTTATATTCGACGAGAAGCCAGTCGGGACCTTCATACTGAGCAGGCATTCAAAGAAGATTTCTTTCTCTTCTTTCGTAAGAGCATAGCTGGCAGGACCTTCATACTGCTTCGGAGGGATGCCGTCTTTTTCGTGCAAACGTTGCAGGTCCTCCCGTGCCTCAGCTGTATCTTTTGTCTTTCCATACACGCCCAAGAAGCCTAGCAGGTTCACGCAAAGGTTCTTCGTCACGTGCATCACGTCGATTGAAGAGCGGACCTCTAGGTCTTTCCAGTAGGGTAGGTCCCAAAATATAGATTTCTTCTTCCACATGGGTGCGTGTCCCTCAGCGTCATTCGGAACAGCTAGTGCGCCGGGGCCCTTTCCAAAGATTACGTGTAAATCATTGACCATAGCAAGTACGTGATCACCGGTACGCATGGCGGGCTTCTTCCGGTGATCTGCCTCGCCTTTGAAATGCTTTCCTTTCTTTCGACATTGATGGTTGGTCGGAAGAAATCGACGATGGCCTAGGTACACATTCTTCCTGCACTTGTCTAGGTATATACTTTCAGTGTCATCTAAACAGTGCGTGCATGCGTGGTATCCTTTGTTTGTCTGTCCTGAAAGGTTATTGAGAGCTGGCCAATCGTTGATGGTCAAGAACAGCAACGCCTTTAGGTCAAATTCCTCCTGTCTGTGCTCATCCCACGCACGTACACCGTTTCCATTCCACAGCTGTAAAAGTTCTTCAACTAATGGCCTTAAGTACACATCAATGTCGTTGCCGGGTTGCTTAGGGCCTTGGATGAGAACTGGCATCATAATGAACTTCCGCTTCATGCACATCCAAGGAGGAAGGTTATACATACATAGAGTCACGGGCCAGGTGCTGTGATTGCTGCTCTGCTCCCCGAAAGGATTAATGCCATCCGCGCTTAAAGCAAACCATACGTTCCTTGGGTCCTTTGCAAACTCCTCCCAGTACTTTCTCTCGATTTTTCTCCACTGCGACCCGTCAGCGGGTGCTCTCAACTTCCCGTCTTTCTTACGGTCCTCACTATGCCATCGCATCAACTTGGCATGCTCTCTGTTTATAAACAAACGTTTCAACCGTGGTTTTATAGGAGCATACCACATCACCTTCGCAGGAACCCTCTTCCTGGCGGGCTCGCCATCAACATCACCAGGGTCATCTCGTCTGATCTTATACCGCAATGCACCGCATACCGGCCATGCGTTCAGATCCTTGTATGCACCGCGGTAGAGGATGCAGTCATTAGGGCATGCATGTATCTTTTGCACCTCCAATCCTAGAGGGCATACGACCTTCTTTGCTGCGTATGTACTATCGGGCAATTCGTTATCCTTCGGAAGCTTCTTCTTCAATATTTTCAGTAGCTTCTCAAATCCTTTGTCAGCCACAGCATTATCTGCCTTCCACTGCAGCAATTCCAGTACGGTACCGAGCTTTGTGTTGCCATCTTCGCAATTGGGGTACAACCCTTTTTTGTGATCCTCTAACATGCGATCGAACTTCAGCTTCTCCTTTTGACTTTCGCATTGTGTCCTTGCATCGACAATGACCCGGCGGAGATCATCATTTGGTTCCTCTTAATCTTCAGCAACTTCACCCGTTGCAGCATCATTGGGCACATTGTCTGGTTCCTCTTGATCTTCACCAGCTCCCCCCATTGTAGCATCACCGTATTCAAGGGGCACATAGTTGTCATCGTACTCTTCTTCTTCGCCGTCTTCCATCATAACCCCTATTTCTCCGTGCCTCGTCCAAACATTATAGTGAGGCATGAAACCCTTGAAAAGCAGGTGGGAGTGAAGGATTTTCCGGTTAGAGTAAGACATCGTATTCACACATTTAGTGCATGGACAACACATAAAACCATTTTGCTTGTTTGCCTCAGCCGCATTTAGAAACTCATGCACGCCCTTAATGTACTCGGAGGTGTGTCTGTCACCGTACATCCATTGCCGGTTCATCTGCGTGCATTATATATAATTAAGTGTGTCAAAAACCATTACAGAACATCATAAATAGATAATTAAGTGACCAAATGGATAAAAGTTCATCATCACATTAAAACCAAAGTACATACATATATAGTTCTCATCTAACAACATATAGCTCTCCATACACATCGAAACTACGTAAAACATTTCAATGCGAAAACAAATGCGCAACCAAGGTAACAATTTATCCAACGGCATAATGATACCAAGCCTCGGTATGAATGGCATATTTTCTAATCTTTTTAATCTTTAACCGCATTACATCCATCTTGATCTTGTGATCATCGACGACATCCGCAACATGCAACTCCAATATCATCTTCTCGTCCACAATTTTTTTTATTTTTTCCTTCAAAAATTTGTTTTCTTCTTCAACTAAATTTAACCTCTCGACAATAGGGTCCATCTTGATCTTGTGATCATCGATGACTTCCGCAACATGCAACTCCAATTCCATCTTCAACTAAATTTAACCTCTCCACAAGAGGGTCGGTTGGAATTTCCGGTTCAACTACCTCCTAGACATAATAAAACATCTATGCATGTCAGGTTGGTCGGCATAACTATCATAAACACTAAAACAAATAGTTATTAATTAAAGATAATATACCACATCTGAATCGTAGACAGGACGAGGGCCCACGTGGGCGGATATCAAAACCATCGCACTATATAATAACAAGCAATAATAAACGTAAGAAAATTAGACAAATATCTATCTAAAGCAATAATAACAAGCAATAATAAAAGTAAGAAAAGCATGGACATAACAAGAGGCTCACCACGGTGGTGCCGGTGACGAGATCGGCGGGGGCGATCGACGACGGCGAAGACGGGGACGGGACGTGACGGACCGCTAAACCTAGACAAATCTCGGAGAAAATAGAGCTTCGAGAGGAGAAAAGCTTAACTAGTGTGGCTCGGGCATTCCACCGAACACGTTGTGTGCATAGGAGGTGAGCTAGAGCACCACTAACCCCTCTCCCCCTCGGCCAGAAAAAAAAACAGAGCAGTGAGCTCTGCTCTTGAGTGAGGGGTTATATATAGGCACCTCATTGGTCCCGGTTGGTGCTACGAACCGGGGCTAAAGGGGTGCCTTTGGTCCCGGTTCATATCACCAACCGGGACCAATGGTGGTGGGCCAGGAGCAAGAGCCATTGGTCCCGGTTTGTCGCTCCAACCGGGACCAAAAGGTCCAGACGAACCGGGACCAATGGCCCACGTGGCCCGGCCGGCCCCCTGGGCTCACGAACCGGGTCCAGTGCCCCCATTGGACCCGGTTCTAGATTGAACCGGGGCTAATGGGCTGGACAGGCCTGGTCTAATGCCCTATTTTCTACTAGTGTCCCTTTCTTCTGCAGATTTCTAAAACAACCATGCAACTCTACCGAGGATCTATGAAGACTGGAGTGCTCACCTTTAACTCTCTCAAGCTCATCATCCAATTGTTTGTTTAGCAGTTCCAAACTTGTAATTATGTTAGAAACTTTCTCAGGTTCACCAAGACTCTTTCACCATAATTACCCACGGCAGCTCGGGCATCGCACCCCTCCGGCAGCGCAGGCCCGGTTCTGCCAGGGTATGGCATCACCAGGTGTGCGACAGTGCGACGTGAGGGTCACTTTACACCCGGCGGCGCTGCTCCTCTGCACCGAGCATCGACCTATGAGAGGGAGAAGAAGCAGAGTGTGGTCGCGTACCCCAGGTGCGTGAACTGGGGTCAGCACTTGGCAGTGCATAAACTCTTGATTGGAGGCATTGAGCACACGACGGCAGTTCTCCTCTTGATTGGTGGCGCTGACCTGCTAGGCCAAGAACACAATGCATTATACGATGCCAAAGCTACCACAACCCCTATCACAATGCAAGTGATGAATGGCTTCATCAACTAAACAGCCAGCAGACTTCTGCCAAAAAAACATAATGTAGTTATGCAAATGATTGTTATTTGTTAAAAGGAGGCGTGATGCAAACTTCTTTTATCGGAGGCGCAACGCGGATTCTGAGGTTAGGATGAGAGAACTGTAAACAACTTGTGTCGGGCAAAAGGTCGAACATGCCTCATGCATGCTGTCGAGGTTGCCCGGCGCGCAGCAGGCGGCGGTGCCCGGGTGTTCGCGTTGCGCCCAGACGGCGTCCACGGCGGCATGGCACCCCTGCGTCACCACGCTCCCCGGCGGCCACGCGTCCGCCAGGTCACGCCGCAGCACCACGTACTGTATCACCACGTCCTCGGCCTCCTTCCTCACCTCCTCACCGACAGCGGTGGCGGGAGATGGAGCTGCGCCCGACCTGGAGGCGGCCGCGCACATGCTGGCTCGTGGTGGGCGTGGGGTTCGGAGGGTGGGCATCCTGGTGAGGCCGGGGAGGAGGTAGGCGCTGCCTGGGAGCATGCTGGCTACGGGGGACGACAAGCAAAGAGGCATGAGGGACTTCATGCCGCCGCGTCGAATCGCTCCTTCTCCCACGCCCACTGGATCTCGCTGCCACTGTTCTGCATCGAGCAGACGCGTCGTCCCTAGTCGCTCGAGCCGCTGCGTTGACCAGATCCAGAAGTTGCGCTCGAGCGCCGCGGCGGGGGCGGCGAGCGGGCAGAGGTGCGGCAGCGGCGGGTTGAGGTCGGGCACGGCGGCGAGTGGTGTGGCGGTGGGGGATTTGTCTCGGCAGGGGCATAGGCGAAGAGGCAGATGCGTACCGGGATTTTTTCCAACGAACCGTTTTTTCTGGCAGATTAAGGATGGGTTGCGGGTTGATTTGTGTAAACATAAGAGGCTTTTTTGCAAAAATGCTGATGACAGACGACCAGAAGCAATCACTGGTTTATTAGTAGGTAAAGACTAATTGTAGACTCCATAGAAATAACCACATTAATCAGTAATTAGGAGTCGTTCATCTAATACGACCGAGTTATTACAGTGCGGATTAACCCACACAATTTTCACAATCTTTACCTACCAATAAAGCAAATACTGTTTCTAGTCGTCCGTCATAGAAATTGCCATCGGAGTTGGCATAAATTACCCACTATGCCATCCATAAGTAAAATGATTCGGATTAATTTCAAAATCACCGCCGGCTTAGTTTTTATAGGATGATACACTCAGATTACAGAAGTGCACACGTAACCTAATGGCCAGGTCGTCGGCCTAGCACACGGGATACAATTGTTCGATTCCTGGTTGCCATGCATTGTCCTACCTTTTTGCTCCATAGGAAGCGCAGGTCCTCCACCGGCACGCGCTAATGGGCCAGCTAATGGGCTTGTGGTGGGCCCTGTTTTCTATTATCTTTTTTGCTTTTTACTTTCTTATTTCTGTTTGTCTCAAAAAAAAAACTTTCTTATTTCTGTTTTTGTTTTTTCTTCTTTAAAATAATTTAGGATTTTGAAATGAATAGAATTTTGAAAAGATGCGAGCTCTATTGAGAAAACATATAATATTCATGATTTCAAAATATTGTTTGCATATCATAAAAAATATCGGAATATCAAATATATGTTCATGAAATAAAAAAATCATGATTTTTAAAAAATAATCTAGTATTCGAATAAGTATGTGAGTTATTTATGATTATTGAGTCCATGGATTATTCACACTCTCACCCTTTCAACATTGCTAGCCTCTCTTGTACCGCGTAACTTTCGCCGGTACCATACAACCACCATATAGCTTCCTGAAAATAGCCACCATACCTACCTATCATGGCATTTCCATAGCCATTCCGAGATATATTGCCATGCAACTTTCCACCGGTCCGTTTATTATGACACACTTCATCATTGCCAAATTGCCATGCATGATCATGTAGTTGACATCGTGTTTGTGGCAAGGCCACCATGCATAATTTTTCATACATGTCACTCTTTATTCGTTGCACGTTCCGGTACACCGTCGGAGGCATCCATATAGAGTCATATTTTGTTCTAGTATCGAGTTGTAATCTTTGAGTTCTAATTAAATAGAAGTGTGGTGATCATCATTATTAGAGCATTGTCCCGAAAAAAATGCCTAATAAAAAAAGGCCAAATAAATAAAAAAGGGGAAAGGCCAATAAAAAAAGGAAGGCCCAAACAAAGAAGGACAATGTTACTATCTTTTTTTCCACACTTGTGCTTCAAAGTAGCACCATGATCTTCATGATAGAGAGTCTCTTGTTTTGTCACTTTCATATACTAGTGGGAATTTTCATTATAGAACTTGGCTAGTATATTCCAATGATGGGCTGCCTCAAATGCCCTAGGTCTTCGTGAGCAAGCAAGTTGGATGGACACCCACTTAGTTTTTTGTTGAACTTTCATACATTTATGGCTCTAGTGCATCCGTTGCATGGCAATCCCTAGTCACTCACATTGATATATATTGATGGACATCTCCATAGCCCATTGATACGCCTAGTTGATGTGAGACCATCTTCCTCCTTTTTGTCTTCTCCATAACCACCGCTCTATTCCACTTATAGTGCTATATCCATAGCTCACGCTCATGTATTGCGTGAAAGTTGAAAAGTTTGAAAAAATTTAAGTATGAAACAATTGCTTGGATGAAACTGTCGTGGAATTATCACGACAGATGTCCTAGGGTAAGGACTTATTCACGAGGCCAACGCATCTATGTTGTAGCTTGAGAGGGGTTGAGCGGAATCGAGAGACGCAACGCAAGACAATGATTTAGACAGCTTCGGGCCCCGGGAAACATCACCCGGTAATAGCCCAACATGCTGTTTGAGGCTAGATCTCATTATGACCCTCATGGTGTCGCCGGTAAACCGGCTCTTTGTGTCTAGCCCTAAAGAATATGGCGCCTCTAACTTGTCAGAACCTGTCCCTCTTTGGGGAGGCCTGCCCCTCCTTATATATGTTGAAGGGGCGGGTTACATGACTAGTCCTAGTAGGATTAGGATTACTCTATTACAAGCAGTCCTAGTCTTGCTTCCTTTGTAGAAGAATATTCCTTATGATTTCTTCATGAACCGACCCACCATAACATGAACCGGCCTTCTGGGCCTTGGGCCCTGTCATCAATCTAAAACACCCACCGGATCACCATTGAGTCGCCAGGCTCGTGAATCGTCAGACCAGTGAACCTCCAGAATCATAAGTCGTCAATCCTCCGGCGGTTTACTAATGAAACGCCAAGTCCGGCCGGATTATACTTCCGGCCGGGTTACGCCGCGGGGTATATCCCCGACAGAAACCGAGGTTGTGCATGATTTGGGTATTTTGTGTGACGAAGATGGAGCATAGCCAAACTATATGATTTTGTAGAGATGAACTTTCTTTGGCGATGTTATTTTGAGAAGACATAATTGCTTTGTTAGTATGCTTGAAGTATTATTATTCTTATGTCAATATTAAACTTTTGTCTTGAATCTTTCGGATCTGAACATTCATGCCACAATAAAGAAAATTACATTGAGAATTATGTTAGGTAGCATTCCACATAAAAAATTCTGTTTTTATCATTTACCTACTCGAGGACGAGCAGGAATTAAGCTTGGGGATGCTTGATACGTCTCCAACGTATCTATAATTTTTAATTGTTTCATGCTATTATATTATCTGTTTTGGATGTTTATTGGGCTTTATTATACACTTCTATATTATTTTTGGGACTAACCTACTAACCCAAGGCCCGGTGCAAATTACAGTTTTTTTGTGCCTATTTCAATGTTTCGCAGAAAAGGAATATCAAACGGAGTCCAAACGGAATGAAACCTTCGCGAGGATGGTTCTTGGAACAAATGTAACCCAGAAGACTTGGAGTACATGCCATGGAAGCCACGAGGTGGCCACGAGGCAGGAGGGCACGCCCAGAGTGTAGGCATGCCCCCCACCCTCGTGGGTCCCTCGTAGCTCCACGGACATACTTCTTCGTCCTATATATACTCATATTCCCTCAAAACAGCCGAGAGCACCACGAAACCCTATTTCCACCGCCACAACCTTTTGTACCCGTGAGATCCCATCTTGGGGCCTGTTCCGGAGCTCCACCGAAGGGGGAATCGGTCACGGAGGGCTTCTACATCAACACAATAGCCTCTCCGATGAGTTGTGAGTAGTTTACCATAGACCTTCGAGTCCATAGTTATTAGCTAGATGGCTTCTTCTCTCTCTTCGGATCTCAATACAAAGTTCTCCTTGATCTTCATGGAGATTTATTTGATGTAATTCTTTTTGCATTGTGTTTGTTGCTACTTCTCTAGCTTGCGTTTGATAACCCAAAAGTGTAGGGGATCAGTTGTAGCCTCTTTCGATAAGTAAGAGTGTCGAACCCAACGAGGAGCTAAAGGCAGAACAAATATTCCCTCAAGTTTTATCGACCACCGATACAACTCTACGCACGCTTGACGTTTACTTTACCATGGCGGCGGAGGGGCGAGAGCCCCTCCGAGATTGGATCTGTCTCTCTCTGTTTCTGCGTTCCCAGATTCTGGCCCTTCACCGTTTCTTAAATTTCCAGAGATCCATAACTCCGATTGGGCTGACTTTTTTGACACGATTTTTATCCGAATATTAGCTTTCTTGCGGTGAAAGAAGGGCATAAACCGCCTTACGGAGTGGCCACAAGGGCCCAGGGTGCGCCTGCCCCTGGTGGGCGTGCCCCCTGCCTCGTGGGCCACCCGGGCATCGTCTCACGTTGGTTCTACTACCCAAAATTCACATATATTCCAAAAAAATATCCGTCCGTTTTTATCCCGTTTGGACTCCGTTTGATATGGATATTCTGTGAAACGAAAAACATGCAACAAACCGGAACTGGCACTGGGCACTCGATCAATATGTTAGTCCCCAAAAAATAGTATAAAAAGTTGCCAAAAGTATATGAAAGTTGTAGAATATTGGCATTGAACAATCCAAAATTATAGATACGACGGAGACGTATCAGCGTTGTATTCCTTCGAAGAGGAAAGGGTGATGTAGCAGAGTAGCGTAAGTATTTCCCTCAGTTTTTGAGAACCAAGGTATCAATCCAGTAGGAGACCACGCATGAGTCCCTCGCACCTGCACAAACAAATAAGAACTTTGCAGCCAACGCGATAAGCGGTTGTCAATCCCTTTACGATCACTTACGAAAGTGAGATCTAATAGATATGATAGTTTGATATTTTTCGTATTTTTAGATATAAGAACAGAAAGTAAAAGCGGAAAAGTAAAGTAGATTGTAGATTGATATGTTGAGAATAGACACGGGGGCCATAGGTTTCTCTAGTGGCTTCTCTCCTGAGAGCAGAATTCTACGGCGGGTAAACAAACTACTGTGGAGCAATTGATAGGAAATCGAATACTTATGAGACTATCTAGGCATTATCATTATATATAGGCATCACGTCCGAAACAAGTAGACCGAAACGATTCTGCATCTACTACTATTACTCCACACATCGACAGCTATCGAGCATGCATCTAGAGTATTAAGTTCATAAGAACAGAATAATGCCTTAAGCAAGATGACATGATGTAGAGGGACAAACTCAAGCAATATTATATAAATCCCGTCTTTTTATCCTCGATGGCTCCAATACAATACATGCCTTGCTGCCCCTACTGTCACTAGGAAAGGACACCGCAAGATTGAACCCAAAGCCAAGCACTTCTCCCATTGCAAGAACTATAGATCTAGTAGGGCAAACCAAACGAATAATTCGAAGAGACTTGCAAGGATATTATTATCATACATAAAGAGTTCAGAAAAGAACCAAATATTTCTCATAGATAATCTTGATCATAAACCCACAATTCATCGGATCTCGACAAACACACCGCAAAAAGAGATTACATCGAATAGATATCCTCGAAGACCGAGGAGAACTTGGTATTGAGATCCAAAGAGAGAGAAGAAGCCATCTAGATACTAGCTATGGACCCGAAGGTTTGTGGTAAACTACTCACAACTCATCGTGAGGTGATGATGATGATGTAGAAGCACTCCGTGGTAGATCCCCCCTCCGGCGGAGCTCCGGAACAGGCCCAAGATGGGATCTCACGGGAACAGAAAGTTGCGGCAGTGGAACTAGCGTTTTTTTCTGTTGTTCTGATGGTTTCATGGTACGTAGGTATATATAGGAGGAAGGATGGCACCGGGGGCCAAACGTGGGGCCCACGAGGCAGGGATGCGCGCCCTATAGTGGGGGGGGGGGCGCCCCCCACCCTCGTGGATGGCACGTGTGCCTACTCTGTGGTTCTCAAGTCTCCCATGCGTATTTTGCTCCAAAAATATCTCTCCCGAAGTTTCATTCCGTTTGGACTCCATTTGATATTCCTTTTCTGTAAAACCCTGAAATAGGCAAAAAAACAGCAATCTGGACTGGGCCTTTGGGTTAATAGGTTAGTCCAAAAAATAATATAAAAGTGTATAACAAAGCGCATTAAACATCCAAAACATCATAAATAATATCATGGAACAATAAAAAATTATCGATACGTTGGAGACGTATCAAGCATCCCCAAGCTTAATTCTTGCTCGTCCTCGAGTAGGTAAATGATAAAAACAGAATTTTTGATGTGGAATGCTAACCAACATAGTTTTCAATGTAATTCTCTTAATTGTGGCATGAATTTTCAGATCTGAAAGATTCAAGACAAAAATCTATATTGACATAAGAAATAATGATACTTCAAGCATACTAACAAAGCAATCATGTCTTCTCAAAATACTATGGCTAAAGAAAGTTATCCCTACTAAATCATATAGTCTGGCTATGCTCCCTCTTCATCACACAAAATATTCATATCATGCACAACCCCGGTTTCAGCCAAGCACTTGTTTTCATACTCTATTCTTTCAAACACTTCAACTTTCATGCAATACATGAGCGTGAGCCATGGATATAGCACTATAGGTGGAATAGAGTGGTGGTTGTGGAGAAGACAACAAGGAGGGAGATAGTCTCACATCTACTAGGCGTATCAACGGGCTATGGAGATGCCCATCAATAGATATGAATGTGAGTGAGTTGGGCTTGACATGCAACGGATGCACTAGAGCTAAAAATGTATGAAAGCTCAACAAAAAAATCTTAGTGGGTGTGCATCCAACTTTCTTGCTCACAAAGACCTAGGGCATTTGAGGAAGCCCATCGTTGGAATATACAAGCCAAGTTCTATAATGAAAATTCCCACTAGTATACGAAACTGACTAAACATGAGACTCTCTATCATGAAGAACATGGTGCTACTTTGAAGCACAAGTGTGGAAAAAGATAGTAGCAATTGTCCCTTTTTTCTTTTTTTTCTTTTGTTTTCTTTTTTTTGGAGAGGTCTTTTCTTTTGTTCGTCCTTTCCTCACTTGGGACAATGCTCTAATAATGATCATCATCACACTTATATTGATTTACAACTCTATATTACAACTCGATACTAGAACAAAGTATGACCCTACATGAATGCCTCCGGCGGTGTACCGGAATGTGCAATGAATCAAGAGCGACATGTATGAAAAATTATGCATGGTGGCTTTGCCACAAATACGCTGTCAACTACCTGATCATGCATGGCAGTATGACAATATCAAGCATGTCATATGAACGGAACGGTGGAAAGTTGCATGCCAATATATCTCAGAATGGCTATGGAAATGCCATGATATGTAGGTATGGTGGCTGTTTTGAGGAAAATATATGGTGGCTGTTTTGAGGAAGTTATATAGTGGGTGTATGGTACCGGCGAAAGTTGCGCGGTACAAGAGAGGATAGCAATGGTGGAAGGGTGAGAGTGTGCAATATCCATGGACTCAACATTAGTCATTAGAACTCATATACTTATTGCAAACATTTACGAGTCATCAAAACAAAGCAATCAACGCATGCTCCTAAGGGGAGGTTGGTAGGAGTTAGGCATCGCGCGCCCCCGACCTCCACACAAAGGATGACACTCTACAAATACATCATGCTCTAACTTCGTCACATAGCGGTTCAACATACGTGCATGCTACGGGAATCACTAACTTTAACACAAGTATTTCTCAATTTCATAATAACTCCACTAGCATGACTCTAATATCACTATCCTCATATCTCAAAACAATTATCAAGCATCCAACTTCTCATCATATTCAATGCACTTAGTATGAAAGTTTTTACTACATTGATCTTGGATGTCTATCATGTGAAGGCTAGTTTTATAGCCAAAGCACATTACCATGCTGTTTTAGTAGACTCTCAAAAGAATATAAGTGAAGCATGATAGATCAAAAATTTCTACAAAATAAAATTACCACCGTGCTCTAAAAGATAAAAGTGAAGCACTAGAGCAAAAACTATTCAACTCAAAAGATATAAATGAAGCACATAGAGTGTTTTCAAAATTCCTAGGCCATATTTATCTCTCTCAAAAAGGTGTGTCCAGCAAGGATAATTGTGGCAAACTAACAAGCAAAGACTCAAATTATACATGACGCTCCAAGTAAAACACATATCATGTGGTGAATAAAAATATAGCTCCGAGTATAGTTACCGATAGATGAAGACGAAAGAGGGGATGCCTTCCCGGGGCATCCCCAAGCTTAGGCTATTGGTTGTCCTTGAATTTTACCTTGGGGTGCCTTGGGCATCCCCAAGCTGAGGCTCTTGCCACTCTTTGTTCCATAGTCCATCAAAGCAGTACTCAAAACTTGAAAACTTCACAACACAAAACTTAGACAAAAATCTCGTGAGCTCCGTTAGTATAAGAAAAAAAAAACAGTATTCAAAGGTACTGTAATCAACTCATTATTTTTTTTTATTGGTGTTAAACCTACTGTATTTCAACTTCTCTATGATTCATACTCCCCAATACTACTCATAGATTCATCAAAATAAGCAAACAACACACGAAAAACAGAATCTGTCAAAAACAGAACAGTCTGTAGTAATCTATAACTTTCGCATACTTCTGTAACTCCAAAGAATTTGAAATAAATTGGTAAACGTGAGGAATTTGTCTATTAATCATCTTCAAAAAGAATCAACTAAATAGCACACTCCAGTAAAATCTGCTGACCATTCTAGCGAGCACTAACGATTCTGTTTTTCACAGCAAGATCATATAAACTTCACACAAGTCTTCCCAAAGGTTCTACTTGGAACAAACACTAATTAAAACACAAAACCACATCTAAACAGAAGCTAGATGCAATATTTATTCCTAAACAGAAGCAAAAACAAAAAATATAAAATTGGGTTGCCTCCCAACAAGCGCTATCGTTTTACGCCCCTAGCTAGGCACGATAAATGGATAGATCTAGGTATTGCCATCTTTGGAAGG
Organism: Secale cereale; assembly: GCA_902687465.1. NCBI lineage: Eukaryota > Viridiplantae > Streptophyta > Magnoliopsida > Poales > Poaceae > Secale > Secale cereale. The sequence goes on from LR738709.1 coordinate 22,038,829, forward strand.
CAATCCATAAGTGGCTCTCATAATAGATCCATAAGGTAATTTAATTTTCTTTCCAGGAAAGTGGTCCATGCCTTTCTTTAACGGAAATTGGAATCTAATATTTCCTTCCTTCATGTCAACAATTGCACCAATCGTTCTAAGGAAAGGTTTACCAAGAATAATAGGACATGAAGGATTGCAATCTATATCAAGAACAATGAAATCTACGTGCACATAATTCCTATTGGAAACAATAAGAACATAATTAATCCATCCCATAGGTTTCTTAATGGTAGAATCCGCAAGATGCAAATTTAAAGAACAATCATCAAGCTCATGGAAACCTAACAAATCACACAAAGTTTTTGGGATAGTGGAAACACTTGCACCCAAATCACACAAAGCAACGCATTCATGATCTTTACTTTTTATTTTAATAGCAGGTTCCCACTCATCATAAAGCTTTTTATGGATAGAAACTTCTAATTCAAGTTTTTCTTCATAAGATTGCATCAAAGCATGAACTATGTGTTTGGTAAAAGCTTTATTTTGACTATAAGCATGCAGAGAGTTTAGTACGGATTGCAACAAGGAAATACAATCAATCAAAGAGCAATTATCATAATTGAATCCCTTGAAATCCCAAGTAGTGGGTTCATCACTCAAAGTTTTAATCTCTTCAATCCCACTTTTAACAATTTTAGCATCAAGATCTAAAACCTATGAATCGTAGCGACACCATAAAGTAGACTCATCTCCAATCCCATCTTTATCAAGATTCATACTAGAAAACAAGGATCTAATAGGAAACACATCAATAACTTTCAGATCTTCAACTTTATTTTCATGATAACTAGAAGAACACGCTTTTATATAATTCTCTCTATTAGCACGCATCCTAGCGGTTCTTTCTTTGCATTTATCAATGGAAATTCTCATGGCTTTGAGAGACTCATTTATATCATGCTTAGGTGGGATAGATCTAAGTTTTAAAGAATCAACATCAAGAGTAATTCTATCCACACTTCTAGCCAGTTCATCAATCTTAAGAAGTTTTTCTTCAAGCAAAGCATTGAAATTCTTTTGCGAATTCATAAACTCCTTAACACTAGTTTCAAATTCAGAAGGCATCTTTCCGTAAGAGTTGTTGTAGGAATTACCTTAATTATTAGACGAATTACTAGGAAAAGGCCTAGGATTAAATTTCCTCTATAAGCATTGTTACCAAAATTATTCCTACCAACAAAATTCACAGCCAAATATTCATTATTATTTTCAATCAACGTCGATAAATGCATATCATTAGGATCAAAAGAAGCACTCTTAGAAGCAAATAATTTCATAAATTCATCCATCTTTCCACTCAAAACACTAATCTCTTCAATAGAATGCACTTTTTTACTAGTAGATATTTCGGTGTGCCATTGAGAATAATTAACCATAATATTATCTAGGAGTTTGGTAGCTTCTCCTAAGGTAGTTTCCATGAAAGAGCCTCCTGCGGCCGAATCTAAAATATTTCTAGAAGCAAAATTGAACCTAGCATAAAAGTTTTGAATAATCATCCATAAGTTGAAACCATGTGTAGGGCAATTACGTATCATTGATTTCATCCTCTCTCAAGCTTGTGCAACATGCTCATGATCTAGTGGCTTAAAGTTCATAATATCATTTCCAAGAGAGATGATCTTAGCAGGAGGGAAATACTTAGAGATAAAAGCATCTTTGCACTTATTCCACAAATCAATACTATTTCTAGGCAAAGAGGAAAACCAAGTTTTATCACGATCTCTAAGTGAAAACGGAAATAACTTCAATTTAACAATATCATTATCCGCATCTCTTTTCTTTTGCATATCACACAAATCAACAAAGTTGTTTAGATGGGTAGCGGCATCTTCACTAGGAAGGCCGAAAAATTGATCTTTCATGACAAGATTCAATAGAGTAGCATTGATCTCACAAGATTCAACATCGGTAATAGGAGCAATCGGAGTGCTAATAAAATCATTATTGTTGGTATTGGAGAAGTCACACAATTTGGTATTGTTTTGAGCCATAGTGACAAGCAAGCAATCCAACACTCAAGCAGACAAGAAGGAAACGAACGATAAACACCCGGCAAAAGAAGGGCAAATAAAACGGCAAGGGTGAAGTGGGGGAGAGGAAAACGAGAGGCAAATAAATGTAATGCGAAGGATAAGGGTTTGTGATAGGTACTTGGTATATGACTTCTGCGTAAGCCTCCCCGGCAACGGCGCCAGAAATTCTTCTTGCTACTTCTCGAGCTTGCGGTGTATTCCCTCGAAGAGGAAATGGTGATGCAGCACAGTAGCGTAAGTATTTCCCTCAGTTTTTGAGGACCAAGGTATCAATTCAGTAGGAGACAACGCGCGATTCCCTCGCACCTGCACAAACAAATAAGAACTTCACAGCCATCGTGATAAGGGGTTGTCAATCCCTTTACAGTCACTTACGAAAGTGAGATCTGATAGATATGATAGTTTGATATTTTTGGTATTTTTAGATATAAGAACAGAAAGTAAAAGCGGAAAAGTAATGTACATTGTAGATTGATATGTTGAGAATAGACCCGGGGGCCATAGGTTTCTCTAGTGGCCTCTCTCATGATAGCAGAATTCTACGGCGGGTAAAAATTTTACTGTCGAGCAATTGATAGAAAAGCGAATACTTATGAGACTATATAGGCATGATCATTATATATAGGCATCACGTCCGAAACACGTAGACCGAAACAATTCTGCATCTACTACTATTACTCCACACATCGACCGCTATCCAACATGCATCTAGACTATTTAGTTCATAAGAATAGAGTAATGCCTTAAGCAAGATGACATGATGTGGAGGGATAAACTCAAGCAATATGATATAAACCCCATCTTCTTATCCTCGATGGCAAAAATACAATACGTGCCTTGCTGCCCCTACTGTCAATGGGAAAGGACACCGCAAGATTGAACCCAAAGCCAAGCACCTCTCCCATTGAAAGAACTATAGATCTAGTAGGCTAAACCAAACCAATAATTCGAAGAAACTTGCAAGGATATTATAATCATACATAAAAAGTTCATAAAAGAACCAGATATTTCTCATATATAATCTTGATCATAAACCCACAATTCATCGGATCTCGACAAACACACCGCAAAAAGAGATTACATCGAATAGATCTCCTCGAAGACCGAGGAGAACTTGGTATTGAGATCCAAAGAGAGAGAAGAAGCCATCTAGATACTAGCTATGGACGCGAAGGTCTGTGGTAAACTACTCACAACTCATGGCGACGCGATGATGATGATGTAGAAGCACTCGGTGGTAGATCCCCCCTCCGGCGGAGCTCCGGAACAGTCCCCAAGATGGGATCTCACGGGAACAGAAGGTTGCGGCAGTGGAACTATGGTTTTTTCTGTTGTTCTGATGGTTTCGGGGTACGTAGGTATATATAGGAGGAAGGAGGGCACCGGGGGCCGAACGTGGGGCCCACGAGGCATGGGGCGCGCCCTATGGGGGGGGCGCCCCCACCCTCGTGGACGCCATGTGTGCCCTACTCCATGGTTCTCAAGTCTCCCGTGTGTATTTTCCTCCAAAAATATCCCTCCCAAAGTTTCATTCCGTTTGGACTCCATTTGATATTCCTTTTCTGTAAAACCCTGAAATAGGCAAAAAACAGCAATCTGGACTAGGCCTTTGGGTTAATAGGTTAGTCCCAAAAATAATATAAAATTGTATAACAAAGCCCATTAAACATCCAAAACATCACAAATAATAGCATGGAACAATAAAAAATTATAGATACGTTCGAGACGTATCATTTGTCGAGATCCGATGAATTGTGGGTTTATGATCAATATTATCTATGAACAATATTTGGTTCTTCTCTGAATTCTTTTATGCATGATTTAAATATCTTTACAAGTCTCTTCGAATTATCAGTTTGGTTTGGCCTACTAGATTGATATTTCTTGCAATGGGAGAAGTGCTTAGCTTTGGGTTCAATCTTGCGATGTCCTTTCCTAGTGACAGCAGGGGCAACAAGGCACATATTGTATTGTTGCCATCGAGGATAAAAATACGTTTTTTATATCATATTGCATGAGTTTGTCCCTCTACATCATGTCATCTTGCTTAAGGCGTTACACTGTTCTTATGAACTTAATACTCTAGATGCATGCTGGATAGCGGTCGATGTGTGGAGTAATAGTAGTGGATGCACAATCATTTCGGTCTACTTGTCACTGACGTGATGGCTATATACATGTTCAAGCCTAGATATTCTGATAACTATGCAATTTTCTATCAATTGCTCGATAGTAATTTGTTCACCCACCATAGAATCTGTTATCTTGAGAGAAGCCACTAGTGAAACCTATGGCCCCCGGGTCTATCTTCTATCATATTAATCTTCCATCAACTAGTTATCTTTACTGTTCCTTTATTTTGCAATCTTTACTTTTCAATCTATACAGCAAAACTACCAAAAATATTTATCCTATTATCTCTATCAGATCTCACTTTTGCAAGTGGCCGAGAAGGGATTGACAACCCCTTTATCGCGTTGGTTGCAAGGTTCTTATTTGTTTGTGCAGGTACGAGGAACTTGCGTGTAGTCTCCTGCTGGATTGATACCTTGGTTCTCGAAAACTGAGGGAAATACTTACGCTACTTTGCTGCATCACCCTTTCCTCTTCAAGGGAAAAACAACGCATGGTCGAGAGGTAGCAGGGGTATCTTCGACTTCGTCCTCGATGGCCGCTAACAGGTGAGTGATCGGGGTGGAATTGAGTTCCTCCTGACCGGATTTAAGCCTGATCTGATCATTAGGTGATGAAAGCCCCATGGCAGTAATATGATTCAGCACCTCGTGTAAGGACGAGGAATCCACCGAAATTGCGTCTTGGGAGTGTTTGGAGCCAATATAGGAGCGGTGCTCGATGACTGCGGGAAGCGCGGCTGGCCTGGCGGCCAAACGGTTGCATACAACAAACCCGCCGAGTTGGAGGATTTGTCCTAAAGACAGGCTGTTTCCGAGGGTGATATCGTTGTTGATGACGAGACGAGCCACCGGTCGCTTCTCGCGAGCACATATCAGAGCTCTCAATGAAAGCACCATTGTCGATGTCAAAACTGGTAGATCTCGGGTAGGGGTGCCCAAGCTGCGCGTCTGAGGATCGATGGTAACAGGAGACAAGGGAAACAATGTTTACCTAGGTTCAGGCCCTCTCGATCGAGGTAATACCCTATTTCCTACTTGATTTATCTTGATGAATATAGGGTTACAAGAGTTGATCTACCTTGAGATCGTAACTGCAAGTTGAAGTACGCGGTTGAGATCAAAATTTAGGTCACTTGGATCAAAATTTAGGTCACTTGGATCAAAATTTGATTAGCCCCTAAATGGAAGGAGCCACGGATGGATGGATGTTCGTCTTCTCCAACTCGGTTGCTTAAACTAGCTCGTGCTCTTCCCCCTACCTATTCTACGTGAGAGTGGAAATCTGCTGTTTCCTGATTATTGTTCTCATGAAGATGATGATATACTGATATACCTTTAAGATTCGAGCTTGCTCTTCAATGGTAGTCCCTGTTTGATTAATGGGTCATTTGATGATATATAATTGATGATATACTGTTAAGAGCTGATCGGACTTGCCGTTAATATGCCTGGGTGGGTTTCACCATTCTGGCTGCAGGATACTCCCTCCGTCCGAAAATAAGTGTCGCTGTCTGTATGATCCAAGTATCGGAGCTGTTTTGACAATGCGGCTTCTTTATGTGTTTTGTTGTCCCGAACTCCTGCCCCAGCATGTTATGCTGTCCATGATGTACTAGAAAATATTTTCCTATGTCAGTAAATTTGTATGGATGAACCACTAACTTGCAGTTATCCTGTTTTATAATCTTGCACAATAACAGGGATGCGTTCTCTCTTCCAGTTTCTTTGTGCATTCATGAGAGCCCAATGTTGAAAATATTGACAATATCGGGACCATGATGAAATGAATTGTTTTACTGAACTATAATTATATTGTTATTTATATGTATGCACAAAGACCAAGCTATACATAGTGGTAATACTGCCAGGCACAATACTGTCTGCTACAATATGATGGCAAAATTGCAACTGGTTACTAGTTCTCTGCACTTTTAAGAAGTTGGTCATCACATGTTACTGTTTCAAGTTTGAAACAACTGAAATATGTCCACATATCCTTGTAAGGGATGGCTAGGCATAGATTAAACTTACTGTATTTCCAAACATTGCTTATTAGATGCCATGCCCTAATTTTTTGGTGGTGTTTTAGGATAAAGATCTTACACTTTTTGAACTCGTTTAAAATGAGTTTATAGAGAGGATAGTAATCAGATTGTGAGGTTCTGCTGAAAGTCACAAGTGCTTCAAGTTTGTATGCTGTAGCAATGTTGAAACTTAAAAAGCTCAAATACTAAAATCTAAAAGATGGCTTAATAAGTCATCTGGCTCCAGAGTCGTCTCGATAGCACTTGGTTTCTGTCTTTTGTGTTAGTGCTTGCTGTCATACTTATTGGAAGACATGTGAGTGCTTGCTGTCATACTTTGGCATGCCATAGTCCGTGACAATTTCATCTTTTTCAGAACCCCTTTGGCTCTTGCCTTTACTAGTATGGTAGTCCCAAGTGAGATCTTTAGTTCGTTTAGCCGGTTGGTGGGCTTGATGTTCTGTTGGGGTTTTAGGGTTTAGGGTTTTTTTACATGTACACTAGTACTACTTGTATGTCACACTAGCACAATGATAATAATGGTGGTCATGTATTTGGTTCCTTGTTGTACATATTTGAACTTCAAACACTACAAGGATCCGGGTCTATTGCAACAAACTCGTTCGTCGCAATACATGCTGATTTGTGACGATAAGTACCTATTGCCACGAAGCAACATTCGTTGCTAGCCGTCGCGACTGGACACATGGTAATAAGTTATTGCCACAAAAAATCAATCGTGGCAATAAAGTGTTCTATTGCAACAGCCATGTGGGAAGTTACCACATGTTTTCCCGTGGCAACACTCACCTGATGCCGCAATTTGCTTTGTGGAGATAGTTGTAATGCAACATGTAACGAATCATGGCAATTGATAGCTCATGGAGATAGACATTTGTGGCAACAACCTATGCCAACGACGCTCGTTTCGTGGCGCATACTCTTTCGTGGCAATAGTCAATTGTGGCAATAAACTATGGCAACAATCCTTGTTTTGTGGCATTAGGCATTTTGCCACGAACTGCTACATTTGTGGCATTAACTTTTGGCAACAAATTTTCCATTCGTCGTAACATGAAATTGCAACATACTAGTTTTGGTAGTGATAAATAGGTATCACAACGGTTGAAACGTTTGTAGCGAGAAACTATTGCGACAATTTAAACTTTTTGTGGTGCTAACATGTGGCAACCCAAAGTGGGTCATGGTAATAGCCTATTGCAACCATAAAAAAAATACATGCATTCAATTACAATATTCAAAACCATGCTTATAATATGTAGATTCATAAAATTCATAATTCTCATAGCAAATATCGATCAAATAAAACTCAAATGTATTTTAGCCATCCTAATGTCGAGCTAGTTCTTTGGATCCCGCAATCAAGAAATAAAAAAATAGTTCTAGTTAATGAGTCCAACATAACATGCGACATACAATTATTCTAGCCCCGTTGTTAAAAATAATTGTCACCAGACTAACTGGAGTAATATTGTGTCAAGCATGTAACTGAGTAATACTGTGTCAAGCATGTAACTGAGAGATCAGAATAGTTTTACAAGTGTAAATGTCAAAAGCACAAGCACAAGTAGATGTACTAAAAGTTTCCGCTATTGATTTAAGTTGTGACACGATCTATAGTTGCAGTTAAGTTCATGTCCCTAGCTAGCACATATTTGTTTTTGTAAGTTGTGACTCGATGCAGCAACAACACATGGTGAAAGAGAAGAAGCAGCTAGCTAATTATGAAGGTCAATGATGTATAAACTGCAGGTGAACATGAAGAGAAAGCAAGATTGTGACTAACTATTGCTTTAAACATTCAAGAATTCCTTGTTGCGGCTTGTATGAGCGCATTTGAAGAAATAATAGTTAGCCTTGCACCTGGAGTCTTGCTAGGACAAGATCTCTGTAAAAGAGTATTTTAAAACTTTGGACTATTATTTTCTTTGTCAATCCTCTTCATAGGCACCTGCAAATAGAATTGCACATTTAGCAATGTAAGTAAGCAACATAAATCTTAGAAGGTCGCAAGCATATGACTGTAATCACCTGTTGGGTTCCCATCTGTTGACTCAATTTTGCAAACTTTGCCATCATGTTTTTTTTTCAAATTCCATTCTTCATGTTCGCTCCTCTTCCAACAATTGTTCCCTTTCAACACACTCGTCTTTTAACCTCTCCTCATGTTGTTCTCTCTCAGCACACTCCAAGTTAATACTCTCTTGTGTGTTTTCACGTTCAGTTTGTAGTTGATCTTGTAATTCGTTGACCTGCTGGCTGAGCTCAGAGTTTTGCTGCTAGGTTACTGCTGTAGCACGAGCTTGTTCTTCAATATAGATCTGAAACCTTTCAGAACCAGTTGAAGGTTTGGGCATGTATCCATACCCACGAGGCTGCGGTGACTTGCATTGCAGAGTGTCTTCGTAGAAAATATTGTTTCTTTGCTCACTTGAAAGTGGTCCATGAGTTTCGGCTTCTTTGTTTTCAACCTCTTGGCCTGTTTTTTCCTAAAAACGGAAAGAAAAATTATAGGTGCGGCATCAATATTGACACTATAAAAGATGAAATAAGAATAACACGATCGAGGGCATGAATAATCCCAGCTTATGAAGAAGCATGCCGAATATAGCAATATTACTATCGGTTACAAATGACAAATTTTGACACTTCCAAGTATAATTCTGGATGTATAGTAAATAGTAAACAGTAAAATGCAAGGTCAAACATTTTGTACACATGAGATGGTTCTTTTTCCCCCCTAAAATTGCATCCCAAATATAGCATGTTTATACTTAGGAACTCACTCGGGTGAGACAGTAAATAGTAGTGTTCATCTATGAGATGCCGTTTAGTGGTTCATTTTTTAATTACCCAGAAAGTTTTGAAGCCATCTCCATAACAATCAGCAAGATACCACACTTATCTATACAAAGTATAATGCCGATAAATTGAGTACAACTAGCATTTTTTTCACGGAGGGGGTAAAAGTAGCATTGCTTCGAGTCTAATTGTAACTATTGACAACTTTGACAATCCAAAAGGCACAGCTTACAGAAATAAAGAAATAAAATGTATGAGTTGTAAACTTTAGCACCTTCATTCCATTATGCAAGTACAGCCAATGAAAAATTCAGAAGTACATGTAAACTGGTATAGCCTTGATTAAACAAACTACACCATATCCTTCTAGCACATGGTTCAAATAATTGATATGCGTCCATTCCGGATCACACATCAGCACAAAAGCTCACGAAAGATAAAAGCAATCTGGATTATCTACTAGAAGAGAGGGCAAATCCATATGGTACCTCATTTTAGTGATGGAAATACCAAGACGGGTTTGCTTATCTGAGTACTCAAGACTGTCAGCATCTTTTAGTTCCTGGTCACTCACTCCCGTGTCGCTCGCATGGGCGACACCAGTGCGCCCAACCTTAGCCGCCAAAGGACCTCAGCATCTTGCTCCTTCTCTTTGGTAGCTTGCCTGCATTCGATCCATTGAATACACACTATTAGAAGAGCCATGTTCTCTATCTGCTCTCTCAGCTTAGAACTAGAATCATGCAACTTCAGTCCATAGATAAGTCACTGTTTAGTTTTCTGTATATTGTGCATTTAGCAAACAAGAAACTGGATGCTCACTGGATTGTGCGCTGAGTTTTTTGGGAGACCAGTCGTTACGAACCAATCTTGAAATTTGAAATTACGAACCAGTTATAATGAAAAGAGCAACACCGATACAAACAGCAAGCTGTGCTATGCTGCATTGTTTCAGTCTGAATACAAATTCACATAATTTTTCAAGCTGCGCTTAGTTTCTTTCAATCTGTACAAATTTAGATGCATATAAGGATGATTTACTGAAAGGATTAAGGTCAAATAAAGGGCTTTCTGTAGGGAATGGCCTGAGCAAGAACTTGTCATAAAGCAAACAATGAGCCTAGCATCATCTAAGCAGAGTACGGACACTAGTGTCATCTATAATCCAATACAGTATTCAAGATGTACCATTTGGCAAAAATCATTGGAGAAGCACATAGATATCTCATTTTACACAAAATTGTCTACATGCTCTGCATTTGGGCAAAGAACATATTCCAATGCAGTACTTATAACAGGTATACGCATAAAAATAGTTTAACTTGCACTGAATTAATCAAGTGAACATGAAGAGAATTAAGATATTGAGGTTAACCGCAAAAAATCAACACCAGAGCAGTGCCCATTACATGATTACTAGGGCTGAATGATAGAAATAGCAAAGAAATCTCACCATCGATTGAGAAGGAGAGGAGGCAGGGCTGCTCAGGTGATGTAGGTGGCGCTGCTCGGGTGAAGAATTAGATGTTACGCAACGCTGCTTCGGGGTGAGGATGTAGACGAGGTGCTACCCAGGGAAGACGACATAGTCAAAGCAGCGCTGCTTCGTGGAGAGGATGGATAGGAGGCGCGCTTCTCAAAGGAGACAGACCAATTACGTAATGTAACAGACAAACTGAAGGACCAGGTACAACTATGATAAATGAAAGAATTTAAGCAACATGGATCCTCGGATAATCATATTCATATCCTGAAGCTATATATGCATGGGCGTGAGTGGAAATGGCACATCAGTTCTTGTTGACATCACATCTAAGCAGTAATAACTAAACTATGGAAGAAATTAGAACCGAGGGCCTAGAACTCTGCACATGATACATTATCATTCAAGCTAAATGCCACATTCTGAGATAGCCCAAACAATTGGCCTAGAACTACAAACTATTCACAGATCTTCTCAAAACAAAACTCACAATTCTTTCAGTTTTCTGTAGTGACTTCCAAAGCACAACCAGTGCAGTACATATCCAAACAAAAAGTTTGCCCAATGTATGACTGAGATAGGAAGTGTATGTATGGCCTAGCTAGCTTACAAAATTCACTTCCATGTTATTAAAGGTACTAGCCACTTCTAATTTATTGACTGGAAAATAAAATTTACAGGCAGAGCATGCCACCTTGGTTTTCTTGATCTAGCTTTAACTGAAAACGCTGCAGTGTGTAATAACACTGACTTGCTCATAAAAGTTCAGAGCAGAGCAATCTGCATTCCAAAAATCCTAAGATGCAAGTAACAGATTAAATTCCGAAACGCCTACACATATGGTTATGATCTACTTTCAGAACCTCACTTTCTATCTGATGATTCAATTAAACCTCATTCATTTTGGAGTCTACTCTCTTAATCTTATTTCTTCAAACTATCTTTTAAAGTAGTTTCAATCGAATGATTCAAGAAATATTTAAAAACTATACCTCTTGTTCTGTCCACCGACCACACATCAGAAAACACATACCTGAGACTAATAAAACTCATAAAACGAAGAGAAATCTGGCGTGTTGGGGTGAGGAAGTAGAGGAGACCGCCATGTAGTCGACGCGTCACTGCTCCCGTGAAAGAACGCGGAAGAGGCATCTACTAGGGGGAGAGGATGTATTTGGTGTTCTTGGGGGAGAGGACGAAGAGGGCACTGCTCTGAGGCTCCTAGAGAAGGAGGCGCCTACTCCGGGAAGGATCTTTTGGAAACTGCGACGCTGCTTGGAGCAGGATCTCCTGGAAGCGGCAGCGCTTCTCGGGCAGGAGCCCCTGTAAGCGACGGCGCTGCTCGATGGAGGATCTCCTGGGAGCGGTGGGGCTGGTGTCAAATGGTGGTCGGGGCGGCGGAGGGTGCTCGGGAGAATGGTCGTGCAGGGGATGGCACTGGGGCGACGTGGTCGGGGAGGGAGGTGGCACTGGGGTGTGGTGTAGGGCGATCGGCAGCCACGGAGGGCAGGCGGCGGCGGCCAAGGGCTCGAGGAGGGGGCTAGGTCAGGCGGCCGATTTGGGGAAAAAAATAACGGTATTTGGGGATTTTTAACGGTATTTGTATTGAAAGTTTTAGCCGCTCGCACGCTGTCCCGCACTGGAGAAACCAGTATTACTTTGGTAATCGTTTAAACACGGTGCACCGGTTGAAGATTTGGCCGATTGCGCGCGAGCCGTGTGATCAATCTTGATCGTGCGTCTCCCACGGCCATGAGCGCTCCGTAGGCTACCTTATCCTTTTTTTCATACGAAACATTTTTTCCCATATGCCTTTCTTCTTCGCCACGACGCACGATGCCGTTGCAACTCCCCACGTCCTCCATCTCCGCCCTCTGCATCAGGCCGGCATCGGGCCTTGCTGCCCCTACGAAACATCATATCCCCACTGGTTTTTCGGCATGGGGCCAGCATGGGGCCTTGCTACAAACCGGCATTTGTAAATTGCTACTACTGGTGTCCCATCCGACTACAAAAGCCATCGCGGTTTGATGCCCTGCAAAATAGCATGTATTTTTTTTGCTGGAAACGACGCTCTAATTTGCTGGAACGCACCGAGCGATTTGTTTCAACGGTGAGGTGCGAACGACGAGATGGCGACCGACGGGCGTGAAGCAACGGCGAGTGCGCCGGCGAGGAGCTGCAGTCGCCACCAGAGCTACACATGTCATCACGCGAAGCTGCAACCGCGGGCGCAGCTGTTGCATCGTTCGCCGACGCGCCGGTGCCGTAATTTATTGGTTTGGGCCCACAAGTAGTCCCTCGGCGGTCAGTTAATATGTCATTGTTTTGTTGTGCCGGCAGATACTATGCCCTTAGAAGTCGGTATTGTTACCGACATTGTGCATGCCCTTATTGTTTGACATCTGCCCGCAGTTTATCCACCGTTGGCTATTTCTACCGGCAGTTGAATGATCCTCGGCAGATGATTTGCCCTTGTGATTCTATTTCTCCCGGCAGTTAACTGCCCCCCAATTAAGGTTTGTTGTGTAGTGTGTCTTTTTGTGTCAACGAAAACCATAGAGATTCAACTGTGTACATTAACAACCAAACCAATTTCGTTTTGAGATCTATTGTGTTAGGGAAGTGTTTTTACATCATGGATCTATAATTGTGTATCTTTGTTTGCTCCCTAGTTCACATGACAAACTTCAAACTTTGAAAACAAATATTGCTTTGCAATGAAGTTAAAGTTAGTCCTAACATTTCACACATAAAGTCAATCTCATCCTGCCAGCAAGAAAATTGTGTGCAAATCTTTTATGTTTCTAAGCTTCCTCAAATTGGCGCGCTAGGAGCGCTCTGGGCTATGGTCGTGTGATGGACTCCGTCTATCAGCGTCAAGAAGCGACAACCCAAGCGGGCTTAGACATGTATTTTGTGTGTCGTTCACGCATGATTTTTTCCGTATCGTCGAGTCAGTCGATATGTTGTGGTAGTGCTTCGTAATTTGATTGGGTTGGGGCTTTTGATTTTTGTTTCAACGAAAACCATAAAGATTCAAATGTGTAAATTAACAACCAAACTAATTTTTTTTAGATCTGTTGTGTTAGGGATCCCTCCCGTCGTTGTCCGCAGCTCGCGCCACCTCGTGCTTGGGACAATGGATCCGACGATATCACCGCCGCCGCCAGGACCCAAGACTCCCCACCACCGGAGGCCACATCTGCGTCACCCGCCTCCCAATGTAGAAGCTAGGAAGCCGGATCGCGCCGCCGCGATCCTCTGCATCGCGACGCCCTTGTCCGTCAGATCCATCCCGCATCGAATCCACGTGCGAGGGGCGAAGGAGCCCCGCCGCCGTCGTCCTTGTTGGAATATCATGGTTTAGTTGCTATATCCATTTCTATTGGTATAATTGATACTAGTGTTGTAGTTTAATTTTTAAAAAACATCAAATTTGAAAACAGTTCTTCAAATTTAAAAAAAAGTTTAATCAATTTGAAAAAGTTCATTCGTTTCGAAAAAAGTTTGTCAAATTTGGAAAAAGGTTCATTGATTTTTTTAAAATTTCACAAATTAGAAAAAATCTTCACGAATTTGAGTAAAAGTTCATGAATTTCGAAAAAAATCTTCATTAGTTTTAAAAAAAGTTCATGGATTTGAAAGGAATCCACACATTTAGGAAAAAGGATAAAGAAAGAAAAAACAGAAAAACAGAATAAAAACGGCAGGAGAAAAAACGATGAAATGACAGAACAAATAAAAGAAGTAAAAAAGCATGTATATCACAACCTATGGGACAGCCTAGTGGTTTCCGTTCTTTTCTTTTGTACGGAGATAACATCAGATCGATCCTGTCAGCTGCACTCTTTTTGTGAGTTTGACGAAAAGAAATACAAAAGTATAATACCATGTAAATATATATACACTATATTTTTGTGTGCCCATATTTGTTATCACATATACATGCATTGTATATTTACATGTATATATATGTGTGTGTCTAGATTCACATGTATACACATATATACAGTTTATGGACAACACACAAAATTGTATATTCACGTGTATAATATATATACACTGTATATATACAGTTTATTATCAAAATTGTATATTCACGTGTCGGATAGATATACGAGAACTTGTTGTTCGACCAATCTCTCGGAGAAGGTGAGGTGGTCGATATTACTTCTCTCTGTATGCATATATATATATGTTGATTATACGAGATCTTCTGTTCCTTCGTTTGCTTAGTAGCTAGCAGCTAGCTAGCTAGCTAGCGTGTCCTCTCCATATACGTATGTGTAGTATGTAGCGTCGACCAAGCACGGACATAAGAGAGAACACTTCTCTCTATTAATTAGCTAGCTAACACAATATATGAAACACCTAAATTAACCCCCAAAACCTAAAACCCCCCCTCCCCTTTCAAAAAAAAAAAAAAAACAAAAACCACAGCCACAGAAATGCTGACACGTGGATGCCTTTTGGTCCCGGTTGGTACCACCAACCGGGACTAAAGCCCCTCCTGACTGGACTCGGTGCACAGGCCACGTGGACACCCTTTTGCCCCGGTTCTGGATTGAACCGGGACTAAAGGGTCAGAGCATTAGTACCGACCCTCTTGCCCCGGTTCCAGAACCGGGGCTAAAAGGCCAAATGAACCGGGGCTAAATACCCTTTATCTACTAGTGTATAAAAGCTTAGCTTTTAGGATGCCTCGGTGTCGACAAACCCTAAATGATGAGACCATGATCTTGTTCCTTGACAATAACCAACTTTTTGACCAAACTTTGTTCCTATTTAGAGAGAAACATGGCCAACAACGATGAGGCCGGCGGTTCGGGCGGCAAGGCATTCTGGGAGCTGTCCCAGGAGATGGAGGAACAACCTCACTTGTATGAGGACGCCGCCTTCCCCACCGATCCTGACACCACTGATGGTACCGCCGAGGATGACCCCACTGATGCCACCACTGATGGTGCCGCCGAGGATGCCACCACTGATGATGGCGGCGCACGCACAGATGGCAGCCAACCGAAGAGGCAACGGAAGGACCGGCGCCTGACCGTGCTCCGCACCCTCAAGGAG
Organism: Secale cereale; assembly: GCA_902687465.1. Classification (NCBI taxonomy): domain Eukaryota; kingdom Viridiplantae; phylum Streptophyta; class Magnoliopsida; order Poales; family Poaceae; genus Secale; species Secale cereale. Next base: position 22,054,451 of record LR738709.1, read on the forward strand.
GAAGTTACTGAAGTGGACTCCGACGGGAATCCAACGGCGCCCGAACGAATAGTCAAGGGGTACTCGCTTCAGCTCGGGTGCATTCTCCGGAACACCGTCTCGATCAACACCGAGAACCTGAGGCATCCTGACCGAGGGAATTTGCGCAACCTCCTCTTCACGAAGCTGCACGAACGATACAAGTTCCCCGCTCAATTTGAAAACACAAGCCTCAAAGGGAATAAAGTGAACAATGCTGCCCTCACGAAGATGAGCACGGCCCTGTCTACTTGGAAAAGCACGGTGAAGAGAATGATCGAGAAAGGTGAGAGTTATGAGAAGATCAATGAGAAAAATCCTTCGATCACCGAAGATGACTACAATGACTTCAAGATCAAGTGCTCGAGCACCGCAACCTCCGAATCAAGTCAGTGGGGGGAAAGAAATGCGGGAGCTGAACTTAGGGGAACACACACTCGGTCCCGGCGGTTACAGAGTGGCGGGGCCTATATGGGACAAGGAGGAGGCGGACCGTGCCGAGCAAGGCCTACCGCCCCTCTTCGATAAATACGGTGACAAGCAGACCAGGAACTTTGTCAGGGCCCGGTACAAGAAGGACCCGAAAACAAAGGAGCTCACCACGGATCCAAAGACCAGGGCGCTTGAGCTTGTTCTGGTAAGGAATACACCCCCGCGTAATTAGCTCCATATGGTTGCATTCTAATTAATGAAGCCAAATTTCTAAATGATTCACATTCCTTCCGCAGGCGACTGAAAGCAGTAGCGCGGGGTCTACTAAGAGCAACCCTTGGGACACGACTCTAAATAGGGCGTTGAATGTAATGAAGAACAAGGATAAGCTCAGTAAGCCGACGTTAGCTGGTCGTGTGGCCGGCAAAGGATTGTCGACAAAATGGTCGTCATACTATAACGCTGGTGGGCGAAAGGAGAAAAAGACCAGCTCGGAAAGCCAGGCGCGCGAGGTTCATGAACTCAAGGCACAGGTGGCGCGGATTCCGGAGATTGTCCAAGAGCAAGTGCAACAATAGCTCGGAGCGACGATCACCGCCATTGTGCCTAGCTTGATCGAGGGGTTGCAGGTGTGGATTGCGGGCGGCCAACAGGGGCCGCCCCCGATTCCCAGCTTCACGCACTACAAGAAATATGTCAACTTATGACCTTTTTTTAGTGACCCTGGAAGAATTGGTCATAGATCTATGACCATTTCAGACCAATTGGTCAAAAGCTGTTCGGGGGGCTCCAAACCCTAAACTATAACGACCATTTTGGTCAGAAAGGTCATAATTTCCTTACACGAAATGGTCATAAAGCAGATAGCACTGGTTCACTGCCTTATTTCTAGCTGATCATGACCAATATAGATGGTCATAACCTTGTAAATTGTGGTGGGTTGCTACGACTAGGCGCCACCTCATCAGTTTTGCCTATGTGTCATGTCCATGTGGCAGTTTTTGCCCTAGGTTGTGAAGCAACCTATATTTCTGTCATTCCCAAAATTCCCCAAAAAATCTCATAAATTCTTTGGGTCATATCTTCATCAAATATGTAAAAAAAAACCTTCCTTGCCTAGTTCAAAAATAATTCAAAAATATCCATTTTCCTATTCTGTTCAAAAAACACTTTGTGAAGGAAGTACCACTTTGGCATGTCCAAATGGTATCCATTTTCTACAGTGCTTTCCTATGCCCAAATAACTACCCTCCACCAAATGCCAGCTCAATCCATTCATTATTTTGAGCCCATCTTCAACATTCGTATTTATGTCCAGTGTGGTACTTTGCAAAGCAAGTACCACCTAGACTCCTCCTTTCGAGCTGAAAATTTGTGAAGACCGTCTTATTAGTAACTGATCATCCTCAACCAAAACTCACGCCCATTAGCCATGTGCATTTCCCGTACCGCTAATCAAACACTTGGCTGCTAATTCATGTTTGATCATCGATCGGTCTCCTCGTGAGAATCTTATGTTGTAATTTTCTTCCTAGCACCTACCTGAGGAGTGCCCAACCCACTAGACATGCCTAGGCCTCCCAGAACTCATGGCAACGCCACAATCACGCGGTGACCACGCGGCGAGCATGCGAGTTTACGCGCTCTAGAGTTGGGGCCCTCGACCACCGCCCAAATCTCGACGTATCGCCACCAAACCATGTATTTATGATTAAATAGGTACTTATGTAACTAGAAATGATTTTTGGAAAAAATAAATAGCAAACTACAAGGCAGCCGCAATTCAAATTTGACCCGCCTCCAGCTGAATCGACAGAAATTTGTCTTTTTCACGAGAGGTGGATCAAAACTTTTTACACCCAACCATTTTGTCAAATGTGCATTAAATATGTCCTAGTATTTTAGAAAATTGATTTGGTACAAATTGGCAATAAATATATGGTAGGTCCTCCACAAAAAAACCTCCTTTTGGGCACTCGAAAAATGGAAAATGATTTTTTCGTCCAAAAAAAATGAAAACTTCCTTAAGCAATATTGTTTGCCATTCCAAGATGCACCCTTGTGCACAATATAAGATCATTTGAACAAACTATGCTATGAATGTGGCCATGGGATTGATCATTTGGCTTGAAAGCCATGAATCTTCACGCATGATAGCTCATTTCTGAGAACACTTTTTTAAAAGAATTGCCGTATTACAAGTTTATTATTTTTTCTGGTAACTTGGTCATATATAATGACACAATGCGAAGGTTTTCCAATTTTTTGATTTTTTTTGAATTTTTTATGCCCGTTTCAAAATGCGGACAAAACGGCGGGAATTACCGTTCCTTGCTAGTAGTTGAATCTTGGAATTTTTTTGGTGTTTCTCTGATTAAATAGGTACTTATGTAACTAGAAATGATTTTTGGAAAAAATAAATAGCAAACTATGAGGCAGCCGCAGTTCAAATTTGACCCGCTTCCAACTGAATCGGCGGAAATTTGTCTTTTTCACGAGAGGTGGATCAAAACTTCTTACACCCAACCATTTTGTCAATTGTGCATTAAATATGTCCTAGTATTTTAGAAAATTGATTTGGTCAAATTTTGCAACAATTATTTGGGAGGTCCTTCACAAAAAAACCTCGTTTTGGGCACTCAAAAAATGGAAAATGATTTTTTCATCCAAAGAAAATGAAAACTTCCTTAAGCAATATTGTTTGCCATTCCAAGATGCACCCTTGTGCACAATATGAGATCATTTGAACAAACTATGCTATGAATGTGGCCATAGGATTGATCATTTGGCTTGAAAGCCATGAATCTTCATGCATGATAGCTCATTTCTGAGAACACTTTTTTAAAAGAATTGCAGTATTACAAGTTTATTATTTTTCCTGGTAACTTGGTCATATATAATGACACAATGCGAAGGTTTTCCAATTTTTTGATTTTTTTGAATTTTTTTTATGCCCGTTTCAAAATGCGGTCAAAACGGCGGGAATGACCGTTCCTAGCTAGTGGTTGAATCTTGGTATTTTTTTGGTGTTTCTCTGATTAAATAGATACTCATGTACCTAGAAATGATTTTTTGAAAAAATAAAGAGCAAACTATAAGGCAGCTATAGTTCAAATTTGACCCGCTTCCAACTGAATCGGTGGAAATTTGTCTTTTTCACGGGAGGTGGATCAAAAACTTTTGACACCCAACCATTTGGTCAATTGTGCATTAAATATGGGCTAATGTTTTCTAAAAATGGTCTGGTCCAATTTTCCAACAAATATATGGTAGGTCCTTCACAAAAAAGCTCATTTTGGGCACTCGAAAAATGATTAAAAGTGCTAGAAATATCAGAAATGCATACAAATTGGTCCTTATACATAAAATGTGGTCTAACTCTAATGAATATTTGTGTGGTGCCCTTTTGCAAAATGTTTTTGATAGCTACTTCACAAAATCCCTCTATTTTTAGTACTTGGACTCTATTTTAAATCACTCACTTTCTCAACCAATCAAAACACTTCCCATGGATTGATGACATGGCGCCCATCCATC